>VWZG01005727.1:50842-105494 GCA_013396735.1 Grallaria varia | reverse complement strand
GGCGGGGACCGGCGCGGCCCCTCGGGCTGCTGTCGGGGCGCTGCCCGGAGTTTCCGCTGAAGCCCGTGTTCCGTGTTGTGCCGTCCCGGTTGGTTTCCCGCACCCCGACCCAGCGGCTGGAGATGAGCGCTGAAGCGGAGGGCCCGGCGCGGGCGGATGGTGCCGGCGCGGACAGCATGAGGTGACGCCGCCTCAAGTACCGTGGCTCCTTCAGCATCCTCGGGGGTGCGGGCCGCGCTGGGCTCTGTAAGACCCCGCCTGACCCGCGCCTCGATGGAGGCGCCGCTCGAAGGCAGCGGGGGCGGTGCGGTGTCCCTGGGACGGTAGCCAGAGCCAAGGGACACATTTCCACCCAGCCCGGCCGCCCCCCAGGCGGGGCAGTCTTCTCTGCAGCTTTGTGTTTTTGATCCAGGAGAGTGTAGGCTGCTGCTGGCAGTTACAGGATGAAGTCGCCTCCCTGCTGCATGTCTCTTTCTTCCCAAGCATCCCTGGAGCAACCAGGGAATAGCACATCCCTGGGCTCACTGAACTCCAGTGTTTTCTCCAGTGAAGAAGAGCAAGGGCCCTTGCTCCAGAAGGTCATTCCCCCCTTGGACTGCTTTACTATCAATGTAGGAGGCAGCCGCTTTGTGATGTCCCAGCAAACTTTGTCCTGCTACCCTGACACCCGTCTCGGCAAACTGGCTGTAGTGGTCTCTGCTGCCCGCGATGTGGCTTCTGGCCTCCTTGAGCTTTGTGATGATGCCAACCTTGTGGAAAATGAGTATTTCTTTGACCGGAGCTCACAGGCATTTCACTACATCCTGAATTACTACCAGACAGGGAGGCTGCATGTGATGGAGCAGCTTTGTGCACTCTCTTTCCTGCAAGAGATCCAGTACTGGGGTTTGGATGAGCTCAGCATTGATTCCTGCTGCAGAGATCGGTGAGTTGTGGGAAGATGAGGTTTTGCAGGATTGTGGGCTGGGTGAGCTCAGCGTTTATTTGCATTTGGGGGCACTCAGATGAGAGATCCAGCAGTGGGGATAGGTGAGTTAGCAGGGCATTTGGAAAAGTGTGCTCAGAGCTGGGTAAGTTCAGCCACAAGTGCTGCTCTAGAGGTGGATGATGTCAGAAATGGGAGATGTACTGGGGGAAGTCACAGTTAACCTTTGCTGGAGGTCAGGTTGGTGATGTGGTCAAGATAGTGAGACCTTAAGAGGAGCGAGGTCTGGGTTGTCCTGTACTGGCTTCAGACTGGCCCTGGAAGCCCTAATGTTTGCAAAGGACAATGCCAAAGATGAAAAAGGTTGTGAAAGGAGATAAGCCCCTTCTTGTCATTCAGTTTGAGGTTATCATATTTAGAGGGATCGAATGTGGAGTCAGGCACGATGCTGGGAGGGTTTGGATCCTACCCACCCCACACTTTCATTTTTGAAGAACTTCCAAATCCAAGCAGGAGAGGCAGAAGGGGAAGGTTGGTCACCTGCCAGGCTGAGTGTGGGTGGCATGGCTCCAGGAGGATCCATGAAAGGAAGCATCGCACGTGGATGTAGCAGCTTACAGGGAGGGGGCAGCAACAGCGGGAACATGGCTCGCTGGAGACAAATTGTAGCAGGCAGTTTAGGAACGAGGTGGGTTTCGACTGAACCACCCCCAGGATGTCTCTGTTAATTCTATTTGCAGTTAATTTTAATTTTTCCCACCATTTTTAATGTTACTCATTTGGGGTTTTTTTAGCATTGAAGAAATGAATTTTCTAAGGAGTGTAACTGCTATTTCTCTAAAGTTCTTATGTCAAAATTATTAGAAAAACAATCTGACCCCAGAAGGATACTAGTTTGCCTGTCCAAGTATAGTTCGGTTCTGTAGCTGAGGGAGTTGGAGACTAGCTTTCATCCCTTTCTTGCTTCCCTGGTAGGTGTAACTGAAAGCTACTACTTCTTTGGTGATGTAAGGAGCTACAGACCTCTTTGACATATGCAGGACTAACTGTATCAAATGAAAGCAAAATTGCATAACCCCTTTGTCTAAGGCTTGAGCTTTGCAGCAGTTACAGATATGAAAGAAAAAGATACTTTTTTTAGTGTACTTTCGGTATGCTTTTGTCTTATGAAATTAGTCTGTAAATATATTCTTACTCTGACAAATTATGTATTTGCAGTCTGTAAGTTTTGCTCATCAGAAATGCTTGTGTGCTTTGTGTGAGGATCCATATATTTTTTTAAAAAGAAAGATACCTTGCATGTGGCGTGTATTGATCAGAATTTAATTTTCTGGCTTTTATTATGCCGTCAATTTTAGTATTGCAAATACACACCAATGTGATAAAAATGCAATATAATTAATCAAGCTGAGAACCGTTTAAAAACAGAGGATCTGAGGATGCCAGAATTGCTTACCAGAATGTATATTAGTCATGCAGCAGATCCTACTGTAGTCAACATGATCTTTATAAATAAAGTGATATCAGAATAAAATTACTCTGCACATAGAAATTGTCACTGATGTGAAATGGGGGAATAGAAGTATATCAGGTTAGTGGAAACATGCAGCAGGGTCTTAATAAAATCTTCAACCGTATGCTTGATATTAGGGTTTTTGGAGCTCATGTGTGGTGGTATACTTTAATGTGTATTCATATGACTTGCATGGTACAGGATGAAACACATATGCATATTGGTATTAAAAAACTTTTTGGGGGATGTTCCTGGGCAGGTACTTCAGGAGAAAGGAGCTGAGTGAAGCCTTAGACATCAAGAAAGATGCAGAAGAACTGGATGCCCAAGACGAAGAAGAGGACTTTTCTGGTAGCCTCTGTCCCAATGTCAGACAGAAACTTTGGGAAGTTTTGGAAAAGCCTGGCTCTTCTGCAGCAGCCAGGACTTTTGGTACTTTGTCCATGGTTTTTGTTGTTGTGTCCATTGCCAACATGGCTTTGATTTCAGTAGAGCTAAGCTGGCTGGCACCACCACTACTGGATGCCCTAGAGTACCTGTGCATTGCATGGTTCACAGTGGAGTTTGTTCTGAGGTTTCTGTGTGCACGAGATCGGTGTCACTTCCTGAGGAGTGTGGCAAACATCATAGACCTCCTTGCTATTTTGCCATTCTACATCACCCTGCTGGTGGAGAGCCTTTGTGGTGGTGAGAGCTCCCAAGAACTGGAGAACGTGGGACGCATTGTCCAGGTGCTGAGACTGCTCAGAGCCCTGCGGATGTTGAAGCTGGGAAGACATTCAACAGGTACTTTTGGCCATGACAGTGGTACTTCTCAGTTTTGCTGCCTGCAACAGTTGTCCCTGAGCATAGTCCTCCATTTTGTGTGCATTTCTGCCAAAGCTTTTTTACACAATATGTTAGCAGCAATGGCTTGTGAAAATCGTACTTTTGGATGTTATAATTAAGTGACAAAGGCCTGCTCTGATAAATTTTAGCTCTTCATAAAGCCGTTATATATTGTTTGCAAAGAACATTTACAAAAACAGACCCCAAAGCTGCATGCTGTAAATCCAGCAGTCATTCATAGTATCATACATTTTAAAATGGATATTTGAGTTGATTTTACTAGGAAAGAAGCAGAGATCATTGCCCTGCACTTTCTGTATTATCCAAGGCCCACTCATGATAGCTGAAAGATTTTATTTGTTTAAAAGTATATGCAAAGAAATATATCATGATTTTTGTCTGTGTCATAGATCCTAAAAACAATCACAGTAGAGAATGTTTCAAGAAAAACTGTTTAAACTGAGTCTTTGCAGGTGGTGGGTTTAGAGTCTCTCTGGCCCTGTTGAGCCCTGTGATATCCCAGTGGTTTGTGGAACCCAGCTGAAGGCTGCTTACTGAGATGGATGTAGGTGCAGCACAGACCAGCAGTGTCGGGTTCAGTCAGTGTTCACGCACTGGTACGGGGCCAATAATGTCCAATTGCCTGTGGCAGGTCAGCAGACAGATGGATGAACAGCAAGCAGGGTGGAAGGTGAAATGCATTTCTGCGAACCATTTTGTTCACTCTCTCTGGTGAAACAAAGGCACAGAAGGTAACATTTCCTAGGGGGAATTTATCAGAGGAAGCTGGAAATGATTGGTAGGTGTTACATTTCCACTTGTGTTTCCCCTGTTCCTATTACTGCTTCATAATGTGTGCGTGCCTGATTATATGAAACAAAAGCTATATTCCTACCACACCCTGACCATGCCATGATATTGTCCAGTGCTTGGCATTTTCAAAATGATTTAATTATGTTCACACTTAAATCACTGTGGAATATGGTGTTCAGTTTGGCAGGAGAAATATTCAGACAGCACTCAGAGCTTTGAAAAATTAGAACCGAATAGTAAATCATAGTCTCTGTCCTGCAATATTAGCCTGTTCTGAAGACAGCAATGATTGTTTTTAAAATGCACCCAATGTACTCTTTCAGGGTTCCAGCCGTGAAGCAGGAATTGGCTGATGCTTGACTATTTTTTGGAGTCATCTCTGTGAATTGGCCCCAGATCAGCAGGAGTTACAGTGTACTCATAGCAGCAGAAGTGTCTCTATTTTTGTTCCCACTGAAAGGTTGCAAACTTGCCTACCAATGGCAGGGAGTAGCTTTGATGCTGCTAAGCATAATCGTAGTAGTTTTGGAAGTATCTTCATCTTACTCTCTGCCCTAGATTATGCCTATACTGGTGCATAACTGCCCTTAGAAAGCAGTTGAAAGGAAGCTTATAGGGGTTTGGTCTGGCAGTGTGTTACTTTCGCTTCATTATAGGTTTTGCAGGGTTTGGTAGAGTTTTTTTGCAAGAAAGGCTTATACCCACTTTTGGTTGTAGCAGTAATGTGAATGCATCCCTCTCTAACTATATTTTGAAAATAAGAAAAATATTTGATCTCACCAAGTCAATTCTGTGCTGACTAACAAAATGGTCATCCAAAAGTAGGTTGATTCTAGTTATAAAGTTTCCAGTTTATTGCACTTTACTGTTACAGAATGAAAGTGTGAAACTCAGTTCTATATCTCTTTCTGTCAACTTGAAAACAGATGTTTCAGATGCTTTTATAACTGTTAACTTCAAGTATATTGACTTTTGTGCATGGTCAAAACACTTGGGCCTATTTATTCTTAAGTTCATTATTCAGTATTACCACAGTTTGTCACAATATTGAGTGCCTTTAATATTGAGTGTAATAATTGATGTTAGGTAGAAGTGAATTAATTGTATAAAAATCTAGTGTCCTAATCTGGAGGTGTGCTGGAATCAAAATACCAGTTTCAAGGTACAAGAAGCAATATATGTATCTATTTAAACCATTCAGAGCAGTGGTACCATCATCGTGCTTACCTCTGTGGTAATTCAGTTACTGCCCATTTAGGTCCAGAATGCTAAATCAAATCTGTATAATTTAAATATAGGAACTCACTGTTTTGGTCTTCTGTCAGAGGAAATACTGCTACTAAGATGAAACAGTGCTAATAAATCAAAATAGAAATGTACACTTGCAGATCTGAAGTCCAGTTTCTGACTAGAGGTGCGTAGCAGAACAGATTTTTGTAATGTACTTCTAAATGCATACTTAACCACAAGTCCTAATATAAGATGAACTCCATAAGTATCATACATAGAGACCATCATCCTTGCACATATCTAGGCAGATAAATCTCAGTGTTATGGGATGGCTCTTGCAACTCTTCTGTTCTCTTGCCTTGGATCTGGCAGTTTAAAGCTGCCTCCTAGTGAAGCTTCTCTCCAGGTCCTGCATTCTCAGACCTGACAAAGCTTCATGCACTGCTCAGTTGTTTTGTGTGGCAAGAGGAGTGCAAGGTCAGAAGTTGTAGTCAGCAGTTCTTTCATCAGGTGGGGGCATTGACAGTCACAAGGATAACATCTCTGTATTGCTGTGCAGAGTCGTAACAAAGCTGGGATCACAACAGCAGCCTGGCCCTGCTGTCGGGCAGGAATGAGTGCGGAGAAAAAACTGTGTCAGTTCTTTTCTTCATTTTCAAGAAATGGCAACTTAACCTTTTCTGTGGGAACAGAATGAAAAAAAAGAAGTTAAAAAAAGTAATTTCTGCCCCTTTGGAAGCTGAAGCCAGTTCACAGGAGGGATGTGATGCCTAGAAACACCTGGTCTAGACCAATGTGAGTGTCTAATTATTTATGCAAAGTGCTGTACTTCATCAGGGAACCACTGAGAAATCAGTAGTACCTTTATCCATAAAATGTATAGCTAGAGGGTGAGACCGCTCTTCAGAGACATCAACATTATGGATTTTAGTGGCTTCAAGTACAGATGAGAACTGAACCTGCATTTATCACATTCTGATGCTCCTCAGCTGTTGCCTTCCTCCCGGGACCTTGTTTTCTGTGAAGTTTTGCTGGTCCTCCTCTGGGAAGCACTTACAGTGGGACTTCTTGAGGAGAAGTAGGATGTGAGCATCTTACTTGTGATGGCAATGGGCATATGCTTGAGAGAAGACTGTAACATGTTTCAGGCTGTCATGCCACTGGAGATGTGAAAAAGTGAAACTTCAACACTTTAAAGTGCTAAAAATTTAGGATTGTTTAAACACTGTGTAAATTGAAGGTCCTGGATATCAGCTTGTAGTGCCAAGTCTCCTTGGGAAATAGAGAGATGGGACTTGACCTGCATGGCAGAAATGCTTCCCCTTCCTCCTCCCAGGGCTGGGGCTGCCTGCCAGCCTCACGGCAACTCTGTTACGGCACCTCTGCACCTTCCAAGCATGAGTAACCAAGCTGTCACTTCTCCTGGCAAGGAGTTCTCATGAGAAGCCGTAAGACTTGCTGAGGTGTCTGTGCTGCTGCAGCCCTTGTTTGACCATGTGTTAGGGCTCATAGACATTTAAAAACGTTACAAAATAATATAGTAGAATATACTTGTGATTATATACCAACTGATTCTCACTTAGAATGAGCTGTGCAGTCCTTACCGGACTGTTTGCGTGATTCATAGACTTGTCTAAAAATATCTCCTGACTTCATCTAAAGACATTAAGAATTTAAGATGAGGATAATAGGACTAAGAATAATAAGAAAAAGTCAGACTCCTGAACAGTTAGAATAATTAACCATAGGAAAAATATTTTACTGAAGGTGTCAACAATGTGATACAAAGAGTCAACAGTCACTGCTCTGTTCGTCCTTATTTTAACCTGGTTTATGTGACAGATGCATTTTATATTTTTTTTTTTAGCTATAATATTCTCAAGATGCATCTTAAGGTACAAACCCTGGCTTTTATAGTATTTATTTATGCTTTGAACAGAAGTGCTACAGGGCTTATTTTAAATTGGAGTACCTTCTTCCCAGCTCCCTTGAAAGGACTTCCTGCTTTGTTCAGTAGGAAGTTTCAGAGGGAAATGGATCATAGTAACTTCCTTGGAAGATGAGAATTTGATCTGGATCCTTCTAGTTATCTCACAGAGCTTTTGCGCTGCTGATATTAGCGTTTCCAAAATATGGAGGCACTCATTATACAGAGAAGAGATTGCACTGATATATCTTATCCCTCTTGTCTTACAGGTTTAATCTGTATCATTGTAATAAACATTCTAACCAACAGATCATAGTTATAGTAATATAAAACCTCGATATGACCAAGTTCTTAACTGGTAATAGATAGCATTGAAAAAAACAAACAGAACATTCCCTACAAACTCTAGTGTGTATTTCCGTTGTTTGCTGTACATGAACAAAAGCTTTACAATGCATTAGACCTGCAGGGGAAAAGAAAGAGCCTAAAGCACAACACTTTAACATCTTGTAGTTTGAGGCTGTTGAAAGAAAGACAAATAAAATTGCTTATAACACTAATGAGCATGTGAAGTTTGCAAACAGAGTAAGATCTTCAGTAAGCTATTTTGCAAACACTGGCTTAGTGAAAAGTGTACCCCATGAAGGGTAATTTGTAACTATCATGTTTTTCTCATTTATTAGAGAACACATAGCACATTTTAAAGAACAGTATTAAAAACCAATCCAAAGTCACCTGTGATTCAAAAGATAATTTCAGTCTTCTATGCATGTCAGCTGAATCGGTACCCTGTTATCTTCCTTCTTTATGTGTGCAACACTTATCCATTGCACTATTTTTGGATTTACTTTCTGCTTGCTTTGTCAGGCACTGTAGCCTTGAAGAATCAGCTCTGAAAGGAATGTAGGGGGTTATGGAGAGTTGTCAGCTGCACCCAAACTCCCTGTGCAGCTCACAGTCAATAGGGCTGATGCAGTACATCAGTGAATTAACAGCATTACATGCTTGCAGTGGGAGGCTTTGCTATCTCCACTCTGGCACAAGTGCAGCTGTTGCGGGAAAACCATATTTGTTTTGATGTCTACAGATACAAGATGATAGGTTTTTTGGGGGGGGAAACTGGTCAAAGAGAGTCTATCACAACTATAAAAGGATTGGAAACAGTCCTTAACAAAGAAAAAGTTACCAAGTGAACTGAACTGGGATCTAAGCATACACCTGGGAACATGAGTTAGGTAGCAGAAGGCTGCTTGATCCAAGAGAAAAATAGGACAATATCTGGAAAACAGAGGCTTGGCACATTCAGACTCAAAGTGTGAAGCAGGTGCTTTTACTTTGCTTTTAAAGTTATTTAAAAAACATTTAAAACTGTGCTAGATCTCCTCTTATAGCCAATTACTAAATAAAGATAGGTTAGTTTGTCTAAATTATATGTGTATGTGGCACAAATGAGGATGACTAATGAGGAGAGTTTCTATGCTATGTATTAAGGAAATAGAGATGATGCCAGAGGTTCAGTCTAACATTGTGATCTATTTCTTTAAATCACTTTTTCCCAGTAATGTTGAGAGCAGCATCTCTTTTTACCCTATCGGAGGCAGTGCCCCACTAGACCAGCAGAAGGGCTTGTGGGAGATCTGGTGGCTGGAGGCCATCTTGGGCATAGTGACCATGAAATGATAGACTTTTCAATTCTTGGTGAAGTGAGGAAGGAAGTCAACAAAACGTCTGCCTTGTATTTCTGGAGAGCAGACTTTTGTCTGTTTAGGACACTAGTTCAAGAAAGTCCCTTGGAAATCAACCCTTAAAAACAGAGGGGTACAGAATGTCTGGACATACTTTAAGAAAGAAATCTTAAAGGTGCAGGAGCAGGCCATCCCTATGTGCCTAAAGACAAGCCAGCAGGGCAGAAGACCAGCCTGTTTGAACAGAGAGCTTTTGCTGAAATTCAGGGAAGAAAAGGGAGATTACGACCCTTAGAAGAAGAGGCAGAACTCAGGAAGAGCACAAGGATTTTGTTAGGTCACACAGAGAGAAAATTAATAAAGAGAAAGCTCAGCTAGAACTCAATATGGCCATGACTGTGAAAGGTAATAAAAAGTGTTTTTAAAAATACATTAGCCACAAAAGGAGGGGCAAGGAAAATCACCATCCTTTATTGGACATGGAAGGAACACTATCACTGAGATACTTAATTCCTTCTCTGCCTCAGTCTTTAACAGAGAGACTGGTTATCCTTATGGCAACCAGCCCCGCTGAGCTGGTAGACAAGGATGGAGCAGAATAGGCCCCCTGCAAACCAAGTCTATGAGGCCAGATGGGATTCATACTAGGATGATGATGGACCTGGCAGAAGATGACACTAAACTGAGTGGGAATGTTAACCTGCTAGAGATTAGGAGGGCTCAGAAGTGGTATATGGACAGGCTGGATCAATAGGCTGAGGCCAACTGTATGAGGTTCATTGAGAAAAAATGCTGGGTCCTGAACAATATGAGGTTCATTAAGGCAAAGTGCTGGGTCCTGAACTTGGGTCACAACAACTCCCATGCAGTGCTACAGACTGAGGGAAGACTAGCTTGAAAGTGGCCCAGAGGAAAAGGGTCTGGGGAAGGTGATCACCAGGCAGCTGAGCCAGAAGTGTGCCCAGGTGGCAAAGAAGGCCAGCAGGTTTAGGGAAGTTATCATCATCCTGTACTGAGCACTGGTGAGGCTGCACCTTGAGTACTGTGTCCAGGTCTGGACCCCTCAACAAGAAAGACATTGAGATGCTGGAGCAGGTCCAGAGAAGGACAATGGAGCTGGTAAAGGGTCTAGAGAATAAGTCCTGTGAGGACCGGCTGAGGGAACTGCGGTTGTTTATCCTGGAGAAAAGGATGCTCAAGATGGACCTTATTGCTCTCTACAACTACCTGAAAGGTGGCTGTAGTGAGGTGGGGTTCAGCCTTTCCTCCCAAGGCAATAAGTGACAAGGCAAGAGGAAATGGCCTCAGTCTGTGCCAGGGGAGTTTCAGGTTGGACATCAAGAAGAATTTCTTCACCGAAAGGGTGGTTAAGCATTGGAAGAGGCTGCCTAGAGAGGTGGTAGAGTCACCATCCCTGCAAGTGTTCTTGAAACAACTGGACATGGCACTTAGTGCTATGATCTAGTTCACAAGGTGGTGTTCAGTTAAAGGGAGACTTGATGATCTTGGAGTTCTTTTCCAACCTTACTGCTTTTGTGATTCTCAAGACACGTTCACTAGCGGACAAAGAAATACATAAAGCAGTCAGCTTTTAAGTAAGAGATGTTTTGCAAAGTTGTGATGACAGCTACATGAATCAACCTACTGACAGCCTTTCTTGTCTTTCAGGCTTGCGGTCTCTTGGGATGACTATCGCTCAGTGTTATGAGGAGGTTGGCCTTCTGCTGCTTTTTCTCTCTGTAGGAATCTCTATATTTTCCACTGTGGAGTACTTTGTTGAGCAAGGTGTGCCAGGCACCACTTTTACAAGTGTACCTGGTGCTTGGTGGTGGGCAACAACTTCCATGACAACAGTTGGTTATGGTGACATTAGGCCAGACACTACCATTGGTAAGGTAGTTGCCTTTATGTGTATTCTATCAGGAATACTGGTTTTGGCTTTGCCAATAGCCATAATAAATGACCGTTTTTCTGCCTGTTATTTTACACTGAAGATAAAAGAAGCTGCTCTTCGGCAGCGTGAAGCTTTAAAGAAACTGATGAAGAACTCATCCAGTGATTCAAATATCAATGTTAATTTGCGAGACATATATGCGCGCAGTGTCATGGACATGTTGCGGTTAAAAAGCAGAGAGAGAGCAAGTACAAGGAGCAGTGGTGCAGATGAGTTTTGGTTTTGACTTTGAAGTTATTTAACTTTGTATAGCACAAAGACTACTTAAAAATGTAGTATTAAGCATCTCTTTTTTTATTATACTCCACACAGTGTATTTGCTTTTCCAGGTGGAGTTTTACTTACTTGGATGGACTGAAATAACTATTGTATACAAAAGGCAGAATTCACAGCATGGAATCTCTCAATGAGCTCTAAAACCTACTTTCAGAACTGGATTGTGGTGGATGAAATGGGAGCAATGGATCCATGAAAGTAAAACAATGATGCAATGATTTGTCTAATCTTATATCCCCACTAATGTATAATAATAAAGTCTTGGTGAAAATTGCCATGGTGTTTTGAATTTTAAACATCTAGGGTTTGTATTTGCACTGGGAGAACAAAAGTCAAAGTCATTACGGAAAACTGAAAGGGGAAGTTTAAGACAGTGAAATGTTGAATAAATTTAGGGTGACAGTCCTATAACAAGCTCAGTCTTGATTTCCTTTCTTATACCCATCTTCTACTCCATTTGCATGAAAACCCGGGTATTAGGCTGGGGCAGTGTGTCAGAAAGACGAGGAAAGGGAGTGCATGGATTTGGAATTTCCACATTTGAAGAGAAGCAAAGGGCTATCAGATACATAATCAGTATGAGGAGATAGGTGAAAATACTAAGCAAATATAAGATCTGCGGCAAAGTATAAAATAGTCATGAAATAAGTACCATAATATAGAGCATCCTCTGTACTTGCTTCAAAAGTTGCAGAAGCTAATAAAGCCTTTGCAATATAGAAGTAATTTGCAAGCTTAGTTTGAACTATGCCTTCTGTGTGTTTTGATTCCTATGACTTACTTTTGTAGCTAAGCAGTTTTTGTGCTTAAATAAAGTCACCATTGGATAGCAGAAGAAACAGAAATTGTAAGAGGTAACAAGCTACTAATTTCTCTGTCTCCCATTGAAATCAGTAGGTATTCCAAGTGGACCATATTTTTTAAAACTTCTTTCTCTTCACTGACCACATATTAGAAAAATACTTCATTAAAACCTTTTATTCCAAAGTAAAAATGAGTACTTGTTGGACTGAATGCTTACTCCAGTGTAATAGGCATAGTTAAAAACTAAAATAATTGAAGGTATTTTCAGTCCAGTTTCTCACCACTTACCTCTACCGTTCTTAGCAAACAAAGTTTTTGTTTAATGTTATTTCACTGTCCTAGACTATGACATTGCCATAGAATGCATATAACTCAACTAGTAGGTTAAATAAAAAAGTCACAAACTTTTTTAATTTCACATTTCTTTGGGGCAATATAGATCCTAAAAAGAGACATCTATCAACTATGGATTACTTAACTTTATGTATTTATGTACATAAAAGGCTTAAACTGCTTTTGAGAATATATGAACGGGTGAAATAACCTGCTTTTAATAAAGATTGAATAATAACTTAATTTGAAACAAGTGCGTTTTTCTGTCATTCCCTATAAATGATGGTGTAAACATAATACAGCAAGCAAGATGTTCGAGAGCGTCTTGATGCAAACTGAGCAGCATTTTGGCATTAAACTTCTGATTTATCAGCTGGCATCAGTCAGCATTTTGATTTGGGACCAATGCAGCACATGCAGCTGTCACCAGGTCAGAAGGAAGCCAAGGAAAACACTGGACACCAAAAGAGGGTGTCTTGCTCCACCAGAAATTGTCTACGTGTGAAAATGTGTAGGTCATCCTCATGGTCTTTGTTAAACAGAGAGCAAACTGTATTATCACAGTGTTCCCCTCTCCCCAAATATTCTACGAATCCATCATAAAACTCCGAGCCATGTCTAGAAGACAAAATTAATTCTGCAGGGAAGGTCTGATGCAGCCCACTCTAGGGTATTATTTCATAGCTCTTTGGAGCAGGAAATCTCTCAGGCTACACAAATTGTACAGGCTGGTTCTCATTCAAAAGTCATTCTAATTATAGAGAATTAGGAAGAAGCTTCCATTGTGTGAAGGCTGTTTTGTAATGTCTTTTGTGCTCTCTTGTACAGCATCTGATCTGTGTTTGAGAAAGGAAATTCAGTTAGATAGTTGATTGATTTTCTTTATTGCTTTATTGCATCCTGTGCTTTTTATGAAGGGCTCAAAAGAATGAGAGAAATGTTCTGGGATGTATTAGTTGATTCATTCCTTTTACCAGCTCAGGAGATAAAATTTCCTAGAAGTGCCCATGGAGAAATGTGGCTCAGACTTTATCCAGTAGCTGCTTTGGCTTCTATTTTCAGAACTCTTGATTTAAAATTCAGTCTCCCAAGCAATATTTGTCAATCATGTAATTTATACAGCAAGTTTATTTATCACATTATGGCCTGAGACTAGCAAATCATTTTACAGAGGAGGGCCAGTTCTGCTTTCAGCTCCTACAGACGGAAGGACCGGAGCATTTGTACAGAGAAACACACAGTACAGGACATCACAACTCTAAAACATGAAGCTGCACCATGTACTTGATACTACAGATTTGGGCAATAACTCAGCCACCACTAAGGCACCAAATAAAGAATGTTACTGTGCTATCTTTAGAATGTCACACTAAAGACAAGAAGCTACCTCTTGTCCTCACATCTGTTCTGCCATTTCCCTCCCTCAGCAGACTTGGCAGAAAGGATCAGTAACATTGGCTGAAAATTCAACATTTTAGCTCAAAACACCAAGTCCTTTCACAAACTGATATAAAAGGGTGTAGCTTCAGCACATATGAAGAGAGCCTCCATTAACCTTGGTTCTCTAGTACAAGAATCAGTAATAGTGAAAATCACAGAACCATAGAGTCATAGAACAGTCTGAGTTGGAAGGAACCTTAAAGATCATCTAGCTACAACACCCCTGCCACAGGCAGGGACATCTTCCACTTGAGCAGGTTGCTCAAAGCCCCATCCAACCTAGCCTGGTACACTTCCAGGGATGGGACAGCCACAGCTTCTCTAGGTGTGTGAGTTGACACAAGCAGGCAGCCAAGACAACCACAAACTCGTAGCTACAGTGCAAAGGGTAAATTTATTCCCATTACCTTGCTAACCAGGGCATCCCGGAAGCAACACCTGGGCAAAGGTATACAAGCGGAGCCACAGGCACCATTAAACTTAGACCATGCTACAGGATCCCTGGCCTGCTCTTCACACAGGCTTATGAAGAGATTCCCTGCTGCATGGTCCCTTGATCAATTTACAGTCCTCCTTGCCAGTTTAACCCATACCTTCCAACACTGGGCAGCCTCACAACTCTCATAGTAAAGAATTTCTTCCCAAAATCTAATCTAAACCAACCCTTTTTCATTTTAAAGCTGTTCCCCCTTGTCCTATTGCTACATTCTCCTGTAAAAAGTTTCTCTCCAGCCTTGTTGTGATGGCATAGATTGTAATGTAGACAAAGTGTGAAAAATCTTGCATATTTGTTTGTAGATGCTTAGGGTCAGCTTTTCATTTGGGTCAGTGTGGTCCAAACCCACCAGAACTTTTTAAACATCAATAAAATTGTTCTTTGTCATTTTTACTTTGAAGAAAGCCAGCAGCCTCTTGAGTCTCGTCAGGCAGAGCACTGCCAGCAGGTCAAGGGAGATGGTCCTGCTCCTCTGCTCAGCCTGATGACACAGATCTGGGTGATAAGTCCAGTACTGGGCTCCCCAGAACAAGAAAACAAGGACAGGCTACTGGAGATAGTCCAGCAAAATATTGGAGAGCCAGGTTGCAGAGACCAGCACATCTAGGAGAGGTGGGTGTGCTGGTGTCTTCTGGGGCTTCTTCTAAAAGGCGTTTAGAAATTCATGTTTTACATGTGCAAAATATTACCACATGTGATTTGCCTTTTGTATTGTGCTGATATTGATGCTGAATGCGTACTTCACTGATCACTTTAATTATGTGTTTTTAATAAGTTAATAAACCACTTCAACCTTGATTTGTCATAAATTTTGTAAGTTGAGCAATTTTTCCTCCAGACAGGAATTTTGCTGGACAACTCTGAGCTTGTGGAATTGCCACATGGCAAATATGGTTGAGAACAAAAAGGAGCAAAAAGGAAAGGAGAAAGTTAAGAGATCTTTTATAAAGTAATTTATTTTTGTTTTCCGACATAGTGAAGTATTCTCATCTTGTTATAATTATTTTGAAAATGAGTGACATGTTTTTCTCATTTGCTACAGTATTGTCCTCTCAATGCTCCATTAAAGCATCCATGCACAAACACAGCTCCACCAGAACATACTCTGTTGAGATGCTCACCATCTAAACCGCACTAGGGCAGCGGTTGCTGATGTCTCCAGCACACAGCTCTCTGTGCTCTCACAATGCAGCCTCGCTGCAGAAAGGGTAGAGCAGTGCAGGCTGTACTCACACCTCTGATCGCAGACAGGAGCCTTCAGGGCGCTGGGAAGTATCAGTCACCAAAGGGTAGGGCTGGAGTTAATCATGTCTCTAGAACTGAAATGCATTTTTCAATTGCAACAACTTGTCAATGAGAGTCTTTTTGAGAATTTTAATGAATCCTATAATTATTATGGGTTTTCCTCTTATTTAAACGCAAATACTAGAAAGCAAATGAATCTCTGGACAAAAGCAGATCTGTCGCACACTCACTGCGCGTAACAGTTTGATGAGGCATTTAAGTTTGGTGCAAATAGTGAGGTTGATGTGATGAACTGTCAGTAACTGAGGACATCCCTTAATAAAATGGATTTTAATGAAAGATTAACCTGAAGAATTAGTTATAATTAACTGTGTTGTTGTTTGTTATATATGAATTCGAACATTTTCTGACAAAACTGTGACCCCTATGTATAGGGCTTATGCTTCTGCTACAGGATGGCACTATCAGCAGAAGGAGCACAGCCCATTTTGCCTGTGCCTCTCACAGGCATGCTCAAAAACGCTGAGCAGACATAACCCTTTCCACAGAAAAACGGGGGAAATTTTGTTCAGAACAGTTTTACTTGCTGCCCTATTATAGGATTTCTATGAGAAACAAACAAACAAAAATCTAGGCTTACAACAATGCCTATTTAAAGGTATTTGGGGCACTACTATGTGTTTTACTTATGTTAAGTTTCTGCTTTGCAGGCATCAGGAATCCCTTTAGCTGGGGTGAGGATAAGGAAGGCATCCCATTTAATGTCATAAAAGCAGTCCCAACACAAGTCAATGTAAACCTCAGTTGCTTCCAGTCTTTCTCAGACTTCCAAGAAGCTTCCAGTGAGATGAATTTACAACATACTAAAGAACCGAGAACAGCCTGAAGTTAGGTTGGGTCATATAAGAAGTCTACAGTTTTGTTTATCTAATTAAAATTATGTGAAATGCCTATTATGATGTGAAAAAAATTAGGTCTTTGTAACAGCTTCTCCAAATGAAATCCTCTTTCTTGTCAAGCAAAGAAAGACTCTTGCAGATGTAAGATTTTCTCTAATTATCCCCAATTCTGTACAGCTTTCACTAAAACTAAAAGTGCTCGTAAGTCATGCGGTAATACTTTGTAGACCTGCAAGCTGTGACAGATATTTTATTTCCTATGGCTTGAATCACAAAGGCAGTGAAGCAGAGATAGATCCTGAGAAAAGACTGAAGTGTGCATGACTCTTCACTACCTAATGCATGAACCAATTTTTCACTAGAACTTGTAAAAGAATTCAGAACAGTCTCTTCCAATTGCCATTTAAAAAAAAAAAAAAGAAAAAAAAAAAAAGAAAAAAGCAGCACAATGAATGGACTTGTCCTAAACATATTTATTTCAACATAGCCAGAAAAAAAGGAAATTGGCTTGAAAACAGTTAAAAGACAACTGGTGATTTCACTCTTTACAGCTGGCCCTGGGTTACAGATTTCTGAATTGTAACTCTCAGCCTGATGTATGAAATATATTATGAAATCCAGACACGTTGAATTATGGAAAAATATTCCAAGATCAACATGTCTTTGCTTATGGTCTGCTGTCCAGTGAAGCAACATTCATAAATTAATAGCTCTTTGGTCCTAAACCAGCAATATCACTACAGCGTTTAGAACATGATGTCAGGATCTGCCAGAGTTACAGGCTCCATGGGATCACTCCATAGCTTTTGTGATGTGTGTTAGATGCTGCAGTGACAAAAGTTGTAACTACTGAAGTCCTGAACAGACAGATTAAACCATTATAACCAGTGAATATATGAGAGGAAATATTATGAAGGTAGAACAGGAAAGACAAAAATAATTTAAATTTAAATTAATTTTAATTTAAAATAAGAAATTGACATTCTTCAGCTGAGATTTACCAGTCTTTTGTGACTGACTTTGTGTGTTTTAGTCCTCATATCTTCTCATAAGAAATGAAGAACACATGGTTCAGTGCAGAGGAAGATACTTTTTTCAGCTTATTAACTGACATACATCATAGGTCCCTACCACAAATTGGATCATACACTAATAATTCATACCTCATCCTACCATTCAGCCTTGTATATCAGACACATCTCTGCCTTGAATTATGTAAGTACATGCCTTCATATTTACACTGTTGTCCTGCAGATCAGCATCAAAAAACTCTCACCTTTTTGTAAGAAGTAAACACCAAGTTAAAAGAATAAGATTAGATTTAACCTACTTACAGTTGCTGCTATTTGTTATTTCTGCTGTCAGTTTTTATCTAATTCTCCCGTCTTCTCTTCCTGGCAGGAATTGCCAAAAAACAGATGGAAGAATTGCCAATCACAGTCTTTCACTGTCAAAATGTAGACAAACCTAGCCCAAAAACCTGTGTTCTGTTTTCCTATATTAGGAACAAAATCCAAGTCAAAGGAAATGAGTGTGGTCTTTTTTACCCCAGATACAAGGAAGGCATGGATTAGGAACCAATAGAACCAGTTTTCCAAATTACTGGAAACTGTATGCTTACAGCTGGTCAAAACTGACCTGTCATGTAACATAGCTATTTATATCACTAGGAAATTAGATCTGAGTAACAAATAAAGAAGGAATACATTCTGATAAAATATCTGTCCCCTGAGTTTAGACAGTTCATAGAACTGGTACTACAAACCCATCCAAGAGGTATGATCCCACTCTGCAAATGTTGCACTAAGTCCTGTCCTAAAGGCCCTTCCATCCAGATGTGTTCCACAAATCCAAACCCTGTATTCAAATTGAGAGTGTAAAGGAGCAAAGCTTGTCCAAAAAATTTTTATAGGGATTTATTGTATGAACAATGTGACATGTTCCCTATCGCAAGTCTACTGGTGTAGTGGAATTACACCAGCATGAATTTGGCCCACTTCCCAGCCAACACTCTATTATAAGAGGCTTTGTTGTGTGAAACCTGGATATGTGGTTGGGCCACAGTAAGGACCAAAACAAGCATCCAAATTATGGCCTGTGTTATGCAGACTGCCTCCTTCCATTTGGAGATGAATCCAGTTTGCTTGTGCCAAGCATCACAATGGAATTACTGGCAGGCTGAACTAACAAAATGCCACTGCCCAGGACTACAACCCAGAGGCTGCATTATGCTGCAAATGCTCTCATCAGCTGTCCAGCAGATGTGACAATACACCAGCCAAAAAAAGAGAAAAAAAAAACAAAGGAAAGGAAAACTCTTTTGCTCACCTATCACCCGGATTTCAGTCTGGTTCAGAGCTAGCGAGTTTCACTATCAATTATTTAATGTACTTAGAGTTCAACACTAAGAGCAATCAAAATATTCAATGCAAAATTGATGGGTGTAATTTATGCAGTTTCTTTCTGCATCAAGAATGTCACTTTCCAAGGACACCTCAGTACTTCAGTAGCCACTGCTTACATTCCCTATCACATACATCATCACAAACTGCAGGCCCTTCTCCAGCTGGTGGGTAGAGACGTTTTCGCTTATTCATGGTAGGCTTCCGTTCACATTATCTTTTCAGTTTCTGAAGATCAAGCGTGCTTCTCTCGCCTGCATTTTCACATCTCAGATCAGAGCTACATTTGCCAGGGAGACATGTTTCTTCAGAGGATTCATGCGAGAATGATGCAGTCTGTGGTGCAGGCACTAGTAATACGAGTAATAAGCAGGAGAACACAATACAGGTGCAATAATAGGAAAGAAAGTCACATGAGTGTCTCTTTCAGAAGCAGAAGATGTTATATGGAATGCAGTAAGTCACAGCTTTGGACATGGCATCCTGCAACTCAAGCCCAGCCCGTGAGGTAAAATCAAGTGGTCATTAAATAAGCTGGGTCAAATGTGGCCTCACAAGTCATGCATGCAGAAGGAACTTCTCTGCACATCCTCAGCTCCCTCTTTGGCTTGCCTATTCCTCATTTTTTCCAGCCAGCCCCCCAAAACTGTGGCATTGAATACATCCCCATTAGCCTACCTGCACCTGGGGGGGATGTATTCAATGCCACCAAACTAGCTCAGGGAACAAATATTCTAGAATTGTAATGTTTTAAGTGATAAAGCATTATTTTCACATTCAATTCTTGTCAGTGAAATGTGGGGGGGTTTTCCAGTTTCATTTCCTCACCTAACCTTCCCATGTAGAGGTGTCCAATTAGCAAGGTAAAATATAATCTGTTAATTAAAGGGAAGATTTTAGCTAAGGCATTTAAGAATCTTGGTAAGGCAAACAAGATGAAAATACATTATAGTTGGCTAATTTTAAAAATAATTAAAAGAATAAATAAAATCTTAAGAGACTCAAGTATGGTTTAAGCCTGGGCTAAGAAAGACAAAAAAAGTCAGAAACTATAGAAGAGGTAAGACAAGTCCCGAATAGGAAATCCACATTCAGGTACTAAATGTTTCCAAATATGTAGCATATGGCAACTCCCATGCAAGCTATTAACTGTTTTGAATTTCACTTCATCAGGTACTCTGGGCAAGGATTAGAAATTTACTCATGTCGGAGTCTGGTTTACCGGGTTAGGCATGTAAACTCAAACACTTGAAAACTTTGATAGACCTGGACAAGAGCTGGTTTTGAGTGAGAGAAATATAAATGTAGCTGTTTGTATGCTTTCCTTCACACTTGTAAAAAAACCTTCTATTTCCTTTCTGGAATAAGAAGATATGAAGCATTTGTTTAAAATGCAAAACATTTGAACACTCATGCCAGGTTCACCTCCTCCATTCCAACTCTGGCACACATAGAACAGGCTCTTTTCCAGGGAAAGGCTCTTGAAAAACATTGTAGAAAGAACATTTTAAGTTTGTTGCTGCACACTTGGAACAAATTTCACACCAGGGCAAAAGCTAAGTGGTAGGTTTGCTTGAAATGTTGGAGAAGTGTTAGTTTCTGTCACACAGTTCCAGCATTATGATTAGGGAATGAGAGAAAAAGAAAACAACAAATAATCATGTTAGTGAATCAGCTGGTTGTCTCTGACATGAGTTTAGTGCAGTGCAATCCAGACAGAAAGGACAAGGAAACCACAAAAAAGTGGCAATTAACTTTCTCTGTTTGAGCCACTCCTCAGCTTCAGAAACCAACTTAAGGGCAGTGATTGTAGCATATGAAATGAATCCCCCATGGTTACTCAAGCTATATCAAAAATTATAGGCATATGCCTGTTCTTCCAAGGTGGAGGCTAACAATGACCTGCCCTGGTGCTCAAAATGTCTTTGGGAGGAGCAGCAGCCCTTTGCTGCAAGTGGCCTCAATCCTTGGGTTACACTGACTGGCAGGAAGGCTTATATCCCTTCTATAAGCTGCAGAGAGGTTGAAGAGCTGACACCCAGATCTAAGACTGTGAGACAGTGACAGAATGCTGGGCAAGGTTTTCTGTTGGACATCAGTTTTTGATTCAACGAGTGTGTTGACACTTCCTGACATTTTTGGAGTCACAACAAACTTTTGCTTAAGAAGAGAGGCTGCAGATTTTCAGCTTGTAGAGGGCCCTCTCATCTGGCATCTCAGGGCTGCTCTGGTGCCCTGCAGCGGGGAGACAACACTCCAGCTCTCCTTTCCTCTCCGCCTCCTCTTCTCTCTTCATCTCTGTTCTCCTCTCCCTTCCTTCCTTTCTCCTTCCCTTCCTTTTCTTTTTCTGCAATTTGGAATCAGTTTCCTTCCTCTACACAGAAAGGCAATGCTGGAGACATTTTATAAGTCTATTCCTATTTTGTTAGGCTGTGTGCTCAGAAAACTATAGAGTATTTAGTGAAAAAGAAATTAAAGGCTGCTTGAAAGCCACTTCTGCTGCCGGAAGGATTCAGTCCCAATTGCAGTATTCATATGATGTTATCACCACAGCAACCAAACCTGTAAACAATACTGGTGGTCATGGATAGCACAGTTTCATGGTTAGAAACAAAAGCTTTGCCAGACTGTATTTCTTTCCTGCTATTTCAGGTTTCCTGATTGAAATGCTATTTGAAATGCTTTGCTCTGGAGTGTAAAAACATTAGACTTTGTCTGACATAAGATCTGAGAGGGAGTTTAAGCTGCAGTGTTCCATCGGTTAGGATTTGACATGTTATTCATGTGTTACCAATACACATCTGGCAGCACAAATGACAACACATTTATTAATGCATGTGGATCCTGTTCCTTATGCAGTAAGACAAAAGTCTCATTTAATTCTGGTACCTACATAGTGGGATTAGTCTTCTGAGTCCCTCATGAAAGGCATCTAGGGAATTCCAAAATCCCCATATTATATAATGCTCCACAGGCATAATAAACTCAACTGCAAGCTGAAAACTATATAAATCTGAAGATATGACTTTTGTAGAACTTAATAACTTAGAAAAAAGGGTTATTTTACATTGGCTCCTGCAGGGTGTTGATATGCCTGAGGCAGCTACACAATACTAATGAAAAAGCCCAAAAAAGGTGAGGGTCTAATCTGCTGCCTTAAAATTCACAGTAGAACTCCCAGCATGGGTGAGCAATATCAGAGCCAGGAGTGAGAGTCACCTAACTTGACTCTAGATAAGCACAGTGTAGAAAACCTTGCACTGACATAAGTCAATGACTTTTTGCAGTGATTTCATCTGAAAAAGGATCTCTAAAATAGACTTGCCTGCTATTCTCCATTGGCTGAAGGGACCTTTAGAGTGACTTGCTCCAGTTTAGACACATCTTAGAACTCAAAGTCATGGAGAGATGAATCATTTTCTCTGGAGCCTTTTTTGGCACCAATAAGTTTATTGTCTAACCATTCAATACACAGATTTCAGAAAAGCTCTTTGCTCTGGAACCAGATAAAACTGCTTTGATTCAATCTAACTGGGCTGCAGATGGAGAGCTATGATCCTTTCTGGGAAGATGATGGCCCTTTCTGGGAAGATTTATTGAATTGAAAATAATAATTGAATATATTTTTTCTCCTTTTGCTCACTGAATTAAAAGTTCTTCTTCAGCTCTCTGACTTCTCCCTTAGTGCAAGTACATCAAAGAATTAAATGAATAAACTTTGGTGGAATTAATCTGGATATAATTATTTTGGACGTCTTATAGGACATCTTTTTAACTCCAGTTCCATATATCTCAGGTCTTCCAGATAGAGTTAATCATGGGATAAACCAGATAAAAATCTGAAAGGCTTAAGGAATGAGATGCATTAACCAATGCAGATTTTGAGACGACCCAGAGTAAAACATGTCACCTCTGGATTTTTTGGGGACAAATGGTTAAATATTTATTATCTCTTCAGCCTTGCTGGTTTTCCATGACTATATCACACATCAGATAATCTTAAGAAGTTTACAAAACTTGACATTTCCATAAATTTTAGTTCTATTTCTTCCATCAATACAGAAAGTGAGTTATAAATTCTTCATTTTATGTCTTCCTCTCACAGAAAGGGAATAATACCAGGTGCTTTGAGTGATCAGCTACAAAACATGAATCACAATTACTGAATCATTGAAGTGACCATTTCACAAACAGCCTTCAGTCTGAAATTTATTTATGCAAAATTATTCCACAACTTCTTCTAAATATCAAATAGTTGAGAAAACGGAAAATTCAGGGTTTTTATTTGCAAATCAAATGCTGGTCTGCTTTAAAACTGAACAGTAATTGTAATAACCAATTTGAGCAAATACATGACCTACTATGGGCTCTCTTCCAACACTGTAAAAGATATTCTTAAATTTTAACTGATTTCTTTTCATGGTTTGCATGTTAAGTAGGTTATTTTAAACACCTGTAAAAGACTGATCATATATACCTGATGTTCATTTTACTTGTAAGACTATATAACCTAACTAGTTTAAGCAGCATCTGTTACAGTTATGTCTTAGTAAAGACCATCAACTTAATGACAGAGAGAGACTCTTTTTAAACTATTTTTCATGTTTCATGTATCTGTTCCACAAACATTACTACTTTTCTGATCTGAACAGTAAACAAATGCGCAACATTCAGACAATTACTTTAAAGCTGTCATGATTAACCAAACAGGAGACATGCATTATAGAAATGCATGAAATAGTTAATTTGTATTTTTTTAGAGACTGCTAACATAATTTCATTCCAGATGGCAGTGAGAGTGCAAATCTGTTCTGCTCTGTGAGGATATGGGTGTTATATTAGGCTCCAATGGATCAGCTTTATTTTTCAATATTTTTTTTCACAGAATATTTTAACCATTTCAGACAATTGCTATTTTGTTTCGCATGCTCAGTATGAAGTATTCATATAAGATACTGTCTATCATTGCTATCAGAGATAACTCCTCACCAGGGGCATTTCCCCTGAGAAGCTAATAAGATGTTTAGCCTACTCCATGCAGGACCTGATCTTAAAGGCAGTCAGTTTAGTAAACAGACTCTCTTTATTCTCATAGCCTTTTCCCTCATTTGACTCCTTCACTCATGTTCCACCTAGAAAGTTTCATTCCTATATAGGGATTCCAGGGTCTTCACATTCCTCAAAGCAAGAGAGCTTAGGGATTATTTCTCCTTCATTCTGTGACGGTCCTCGGTCTCTTTGGCTCGTAGGATCTCCATAGCTTTACAACAACGATGCTGGTCGCTAGTCTGCACTTCATCCTTGAGTATCAAAGCCCAAGGGAAAACATGAGGCTACTAGTGTGGGGTAGATGAGTGCCTTTCATAATTTTTCAGCCAGTTCACCCACGTTTCAATGGAAAACAAAACTAAAGGTTGTGAAATCTTGAAGTTTTAAATTTAAGAGGAATACTGATTCTGATACACAGGTCCCAGCACTCTGCACTAAGTATCTGTCCACAGCAGCACAGTCTCAGAACAATCCCCCAGCACTCAACACTCTTCTGCTTTCAGAGGCCCCACCAGTCAGGAGTTTCCTCTCAAACCTTCCTATGTATTCCCTGCTCTAGTTGCTGGGACTCTTAGGAAAACTGCTTTCAACACAGAATGCAGTTTTGCTCAACTCAGGATGTCAGTGAGGCATTGCACGGTGGAATACATTTGATAAAGTCTCTGAACTACTTACTTCATGGTAAGAGCCAAGACACTAACAAATACCTTGTATATGTGTTGAGAGACAAAGAAGAAAAGAGAACTAATTTCAGTCCTTCCAGTTAGTTACACCTCTCCACTCAAAAACAATGTTTGGGGCTTCAAAATCCCTTCTGTATTTTCTGTCCTACTTCTCTTTGCTTTATTGAAGTTTTCTATTTGTGTTACAAGTCAGTTGTCCAAAATATGGTTCAGAATTGCCTTCAAAAGACTTCTCTGATGTGGAAAAGAACTGCAGTCTCCATCAGTATCTATTTGCTTTTGAATGGCACTTTAGAGAGATATCATTTCTTACTCCTCTGTAAGGTAACCTGAAGAGTCTTCAAGAAAACGAATTAGCTATTTCATTTCAGCCTATTTATGTTTGACATAGATGACCAATAACATAGAATTAACAGTATATCTATATAAGCTAAAAAGCAAAGTAAAACTAGTTTGCTTTAAGATAACATCTTGTTCTGATACGAGGTGAATAAAGATACTAAGAAATTAATAAATAGGTCAATAAGCACTGGAACTTGCAATCATGGTATGTTTGAAAACAGAAAAGCTGGGAGTAGAAACTGAGCTTCTATGCTTTGGATCCACTCCGTAACAATTAAGTGCTAATTGTGATATAATGATATTTGGGGTTATTTTTGAATTTGTATTTTTCATCACTTTTTTAAATGTGCAATACAGCTTGAGCACATACAGATTTTTATTCAGAAATTAGGCTGCCCATAATGACCAGAATACTAAAGGATTAAAGTATAATGTTCTCACTATACTGAAGCTTGGACAAGAAGGCAAACTGTCAAACCAGTGAAAAATTTTTGTTCTTCTCTTATATAAATCAAAAGAAGGAAACTACAACCCTCAATATCATACTTAGGACTGTATAACTGTACTGGCAGTTTTCATTATAAAATATCAAGCAACTATAATAATTTTCTTATTATTAAAATCCAAAAAGTTCACTGAAAATGAGTGGATGGTACTGAAAATGTATGCGCCCCAAGCAGTTTATGCCATACTATTAAGAATCTATTTCACATTCCTTTAAGGGATTCTTCCAGATGCCTTAGAGTGAATTAAATCTTACAAGTAATGT
This sequence comes from Grallaria varia, assembly GCA_013396735.1. NCBI lineage: Eukaryota > Metazoa > Chordata > Aves > Passeriformes > Formicariidae > Grallaria > Grallaria varia. The sequence goes on along the minus strand of VWZG01005727.1, from coordinate 79,881 downwards.
TAAGGACCTGTCTATGGCATAACAGCTGTTTACACAATGAATATTCTTATGTGCATATGTCTATACCTAGAATTCTGGTCCTGATTCAGACATTGATTTGAGTGCTACTTGGTCTCCTATAAGGCTGAAGTCAGGTAGCAAATCTGACTCTGCAGCTGATGAAGTAATTGATGTCGATTTCTACTATACAAAGCAGGGGGAAAGAAAAGTAGAGACATTTCTCTCAAGTACTCATTGAAATTTCTGAAATATTTAATTGCAAGAAGACCTGTGATATGCATGCAATATATTAAAGAAATAACATATATGTCTAGTTTGGATGTAGTATACACTTTAAAACAAGGTCAAATTCTTTTTCATAATGGAAATTGTAGAACAATGTATTGTAACTAACCAACCGATTATTCTGCTTCTCTGCAAATTTGTATTATGTTACACTTCAGGAAACACATTTGTACTTTAGTATCTGCTCATCCATTTCATTGCTAGGATGCTCAGATGCCTCCTAAAATCCCAGTCATTGTTTATAGAAATAAAAATGATTATTTCTGATGGCTGCCAAGTGGTTAATTAATGACACAAGTATACCCCAATTTATTTTTTTCAAGGGTTTGTTTGCTTGGTTTTGGTAATTATACTAAAATAACTACTTCTTAAACACTAATTTGGAAAGAACAAATTTCACAGGAGAGGAAAGTGCTTTCAGTATACATTCAAAAATATAAATGTAGTGTCGATCGTCTGGGTTTTTCCTCACTGCAGAAATGCATGGGGATGAAAAACACATATATTGTGATCAGATAGGATCCTGAAAAATGGTAATTCCGAAGAGGGAAAAAAAAAAATCTTTCAGAACTAAATAAATCTATAAAAAGAAACCAGACATAGAAGACTGATGGGAAGACCTGCTGCTGCATGAAGGGAACCATTTGCCTCTCCAGGGACCCTAAACTGCACCACACTGAATAATGAGCCAGGGAATGGCAATCAATATTGTTGCAACATCACTTCTTGCTGGGCAGTGTGTTACAGATGGCACTGAGTAACTTGTTCAACATAGACATTATCCCCTTTACAATATAATGTTATTTTAAATATGCAAGTAAGGTGAGTTGGACTTTCTTGGCAATGGCTTCAAATTATGTTCAAAGTTGTTTAAAATGGAGAAGAGGATTTATCTAATTAACATGTTTCTCCGCAAGACACTGTTTTATGAGAACAGTTTTATGGGAAAAGAAAAATCGTCCTTTACTTGCCTATAGCGCTGAGCTCTTACCTTGTTTTCTTTAGCTGAAGATGCATCTCTCATTCTCACATCACAAACAGGCAAGTGCAATCAGTGGCAAACAGTGAAGATGAGAGAACATGTATTCTTAGAGACCATGGAAAAATTTTGTTATTCCACTTTTTGCAAGTGGAAAGCAGTGGGAAATGGCACTGAATGACTAGCAGTGATTCATCAGTGATGAGGAGCTATTCTTATAAATTAGAAATTGTGAAATAGTAATAAGAAAAATGTCATTTAAAACACAATATATGAAGTTGTCCATCTGCTTTCTGTAATATTGCACATACTCAATACATGAAGGATTTAAGGGCTCTGAAGCACTATGAACTATGTCTGGTTGGTTTCAGGCATCTCTGTGGACTACATGAATTACTCAGGATTGGCTACCTCATGTTTCTATTTGGGCAAAAGAAGTACTTATTGTGCTGGATCTCAGTAGCCTGGAGTTACAGATGCAGATAGGTTGGGATGGAGTAGTGGCATATGTATTATTGCCATTTGCTCTCCTCTGACTTCAGTGGCTTTTTCCCATGTTAGAGCAAGCAATTTTCACTCCAATACCAAACCTGTATCTTTGATGTACAGCACAATAAATAAGTGTGATCCAAACCAGGGCTTCTGGGCATTACTGTAATGTAAATAAATATTTCTTCACACACTTAAAAAAGCCTCTTAAAAGAAAGAATATTAAGGTTGTATATTCAAGTATATGCAAGTTAGGAACAGCTGTATTTATGCTTTCTCCTGTGCTTTTAATTCTACCACATTGTATTCCCACTTGGTATGAAGAGAGATTTCTTCAGGAAACAAAAAATCAGCTATGAAACATGCTGGATTTTATTATATATCACAAGCCTGACACTATTCAATATTTGTGAGTTTGTTTTTCAGAACCACACCACAGTCTTTCAGAGCATTTTAATATCTTGTTGATAAAAGAAAAAAAATGAGGGGACAGAATTTAAATTAAAATGTAATATTCATCTCCTTTCACATACCATTGCTATCATTCTTTGTGTAAGCAAGAAGGAACTTTGTTGAAGTCCATGGGAGATTAAGGTTTCATACAAGTAATTCCACAATACTGAATATTCAGTTCTGAAATCAGAATACCAAAATATTTGTGACTATTGGTACCTGTTCACAGAGACTCGATCACTTGAAAGAGGACAGAAAAACAATTCACACCAGATCCAGGGCAACACCTTCCCACAATTACCACAGTCATCTCTCTGTGAGCCACTGCCCACTAACTGCCTGTCCTTGAGAAGTAAGGCCAACAAGAACTCCATCCTCTGTACCCAATCCTTCCTTAACTAACTGTTGTCAGAGCTGGGAAGTAATAGGACTAGAAAGTAGGTGGGATCATTTGCAGAAGTGAATCTGTAAACATGTCGTCACCCATAAAGGGGCAGGCCATTCTGAAACATTCAGACTGTACTGAACTCTACCATTGCTGTGCACTGATGCACCAAGTCCTTCAACATCTGACACGGGAGAAGAGCAGTGGGGGTTGCATAATATTATGATCCTTTTACTGTACACCCACACAGCAACCCAAGTCCAGAAAATACGAGCGCAGATACAAACAAATGAGGGCATCAAAGCCCATACAACATGAGATATTCTGTATCTAGATAGTATTTCTATTTGGTGTTTCTATATCAATTTCTATGTTCTATATTGATTGAATCTATACCAGTGTTCTTACATACTGACCATGGATGCTGCTGTGACCCAGTCAAAAAAAGTGCAGCTAGACTGAGTACTCCTTTTGGACAAATGGAGAGTAAATCAGTTCAGGCACACACTGGATGGGGACAAAACTTCATACAAATCTCACTGCTCAGTCTGTCACTGACCAATGTCATGTAAGCTTCTTCTAGCAGGCTGTATTCAAGACAAGTCTCAACAAGTTAGTCAAAGAGAAAACCACTAAATATTGCTAAATATATATACCAATATATAATATAGCCTGCAAAATGGGGGAAGCACAGAGACAAAATACTACATACAATTGCTTTATTATGTAACATATTCTTTACAAGACATCCACTTGGTTACTTTCAGAAACGAGAACTTAGGTGTAGCCCAGAGTGATTACTCTAATATTCTTACAGTGTGGGAGGTTGTCATGTAAAATTTGGCCTTCTGACAACACTGATCTTGTCATTTGGCTAGCAGTGGCAGAACAGAAGTCTTCAGTAGGGTAAACTGTCTTTACAAATCAAAGGTCTTGAAAAGTGTGAGTGTTGTGGTAATGCCACTGATCACCCGAGTGGCTGTCCACTAGTCGTTTCGGAGGAAGGCTGTTTCTGGCTAAAGCTATAGTTGTGCATGTGGTCCTCCCTTATTGAAGTCTTTCACTGAGATTCCTTTTAGATTCAAGAGAACAATCCTTCTGGCTTACAACTCACTGGGAAAACATCCTGGTCCTTTAATGAAGTAAGAAGGCTGGACCTTTACCAGGATATAGCTGGAGAAGAGACGTGTTTGCCCATGCACCAGCCTGCATAGGTGATGAGGACCTGCCACACCTGGCATTTTGGTTTACATAATTCAAGGGTGCACAACGAGGAGCAGTGACTGTGCAGCTTTCCCATGGGTTCCAGCTCTCCTAGACCACACATAAGAGACCATCAGCATTTTGTAGGAGTGAAATTTGTAGGAAATTTCAAGCTAATTTCACTTCTCTACGAGCTGAATGGGCCTGATCTTTAACTTATTGAAAAAAATTTGCCTTCCTTCAAATATATTCTTTTAATTTATTAAGGAATAATCAAAATGATGCATTACAGAGGGTTCTTCTGAACACAGTAGTACAGCTAGTGGATCTGAAATTCCCAAATTAAGAAGAACTGATGGAAAGAATAACCTTTTGACAAGATCAGTATCTTTCATCATGTTTGTTTGTTTGTCTGTTTTCCTCTTCCATTCATAAAACAGTGGATTATTAAAAGCTGCTAAATATTGCCACAAGGTCATTTGACCATATAATCTGAGGCAACAGCTAGCCAAATAAATGTCTCCTCCTGGCAGCCAAAGCTGTTCTAGTACTATGAGGCACATAAACTAACCAGAAACTGATTTTTAATGTCAATACATATTTGTGATGTTGACTGTTTTTAATAGGACTTCAGAGATTACAGCATTAAATTAAACACAATAGATAGAAATGTTAATGAGAGCTACAGGGAAATGAAGAAAAGTTATTTGAGAATGTACCACACAAAGAAGAAATATTAAAATATAATACTCTTTTCTGGCTGTAAAAATACATCAACCATAACGGCATATAACAGAAAAACTACTTACAATTACTCATCCAAATGAGTGAGATAGCATTGTCTCAGAAGTAAATAATTTATGTGCAAAAGCTTTCATCAGTGCTGAATTTGTTGATAACAGCCTTTTGTCGAATATATATTCAAGTTGATATCTCCAGAGTGATGAATGTCTTGTGTCTGTGTACATTCTCAGCTTCATGGGTTCTGATGCTCAGATCTCATAAAAGAATAAACCTTCAAGGATTAAATTCTCCTATATGCATTCAACACTGCATCCATTATTATACTGTTATTGGGGGGTAACAGTAATTGCCTTTGGCTTAGCTGCTTACTTGACAAAGGGGTGAATTTTTGCAAATTAGGTATTTCTGCAAACTTTTAGTGGACGAATTGCTGTTTCAGGTTTTTTGTGACATTATTGTACCCATTCTGAAGTACAAAGGAAAAATACTATCACCAAGAGGTAAGAAGATTTTTCATTAATGTGTTTTTTCATGATATATGGGTCTTGGAAATCACAGGGCAAAGCCGCAGCTGAAGAATTCATGGAGCAAAAATAAAAGCCTCTGAATGAGAGTTTAGAGCATCAGCGTAACACCTCTCAGGTTTTATTCACACAGTGTAGATTTTACAGGTAAAACTTATGCATAATATAGAAATATTTTTACTTTCTAGCTCCTCTTTGAAAAGGCTTACCCAGTTACATGGTGGTGATGGGTCACACACAAGAAGTGATTGCCGCCCAGGCTAAGGCAAGGAGAGTCATGAAATTCCCTAAGTAGGGGAAAGGTCTGAGCAGCAATTCTTTGTGTTTGATAAAAATTAGAAACCAGAAAATAGGAGTGTCCCAAAGTTAGGGGATCTGGCATATGAGGGGAAAGATTATGGAAACTGTGGCTACAATGAAGAGGTATAAGGGAAGTATGGGGGGAACGTATGTGTGGTGGGTTCACCGTGGCTGAATGCCAGGTGCCCACCCAGTTGCTCTATCACTCCCCTTCCCAGCTGGACAGGGGAGAGAGTAAGAGTGGAAACAAAAAAACCAGCACAAATCGTGGGTTGCGATAAGGCAGTGTATATTAATACAGAAAGCAAAGCAAAGCAGGGTGCGCGCGCGCAAAGCAAAAGCAACAACTANAAAAAAAATAAAAATAAAAAGAGAAAGCTGAAATAGAGTGAAAATAATAGGATAATAGGATAATCTTTTGCATCTGTAAGTATGATGATATCAAATAGATAAAAATGTGAACGCACATCTGGGAAGGCAGATCAGAAAATTTCAAACAAAGCCTGGTCTTTTTTCCAGAGGGAATTTTTTTTCTGGATTTCTATTTGTCATCTATCCTGCAGTTGCTCCATAATTCCTTTACAGGAGACTTCATCCGGGAAGATTAACATGAGTGATTTACTAATGGGAGGAGCTCATTTAACTCAAAATATTAAACTACCAACTGGAAACTGGGATGAGATGAAGGGAGAAACTGTAGGAATAGGACTGGATAAAATCACCAGGGAAATTCAGCTCTACTGCCATAGCTATCTTGTCTGTCATGGGCTCTCTAGATGGTGGTGCCAACTAAGAGATCTCACAGCTGGATTTAAAAGCAGTCAGTTATTTGATTTGAAAAGATTTTTTTTTGCTTTTAAAAAGATTGTAGGGTATTTCCAGTGCCTTTCAATCCATTTAGCAGACCTTGTTATTTTTTCTTCCTAGACAGTCAGAGCAACAAGTCTGAAATAACAAGTGGCAAGAGCATTTTAACAAACAAAAAAAAAGAAAAAAAAAAACCCAACCAGTGCAGAGCTGTTAGTCCTCACAGTTTTAGTGCCATAGATAGAAAAAGTAATAAAGTTCCAGAAACATAGTAGCAGGCTTATTTTCAGAAATTACTTTGAATTATAATAACTTTAATGAGTGCACTAAAGCAATGGCATAGCATTATATAAGAAATGCCAGATGGGAACCATAATCAAATTTGCAGATGAAATCATTTAAGAGAAAAAACAATAATCCCAAAGGTGTGTGCACTGAAATAATGACTTCTGTTTATGGAAAGGAGGTATGAACTCTCATATCCTAAATCATATTTAAAAAAAAAAAAAAAAAAAAAAAAAAAAGGGGGTGGGATTNNNNAAAAAAAAAAAGGGTTGTGGCATTTTACCTGAATATATCAATGGCATGTACTTTAAGTTCAGGGATTTGAATGGGTTTACTGTTTGGTTTTTGCTTTGTTTTTTCAGAAAATAGATCCTATTCAGTTCTTATAGTGTAGATTTCTTTGTAGTATATTGCATATGTTCTGTGGGTTTTTTCTCTCAGCTTAAGCTGAGCGTAAAAGAAAAAAAAAAAAACAAAACACAAGAGTCACTGAATATTAAGCAAATGCCCAAAGACATTTTAAAAAGGAGATTTTTAATTCATTTTATCCTTCTATTTACAGTTTCATTTGAATGAGTAAGAGGAAAATTAGCCAAATCATGAGCTCATTATGAACTAATTAAAGATCAAAACAATTAAAGAAATCCATAAATAGATCAAAAGCATTTAAGGAAATCAGAATTAGGTGTTGAACTGTTCACATAAGAATGCTATGTGTTCTATCTTTCTAGAATGAGTTATGTGCACAATAATGTCAGGGACATATACTTTATACAGCTACAGATTTGAGCTTCTTTAATGCGTGCAATCCATTGTCTCATAAAGTATACCTTAATATGCATCTGAGCATTACTTTGCTAGACAAAGAAGGTAAAAGACACGGAAATCTAGGAAAAAACCCAACAACTGGCAGCTCTGGAGCCTTTAACCTGGCCATCCCTTTACCTTAAACAGTGCTTTTTCAATTGTACAAGGTTTTGCAAGATCGGCATTAATTTTAGAGCCTGATTTAACAGGGGTGATTTTCAGTTCCCTTTTTATCTGCAGCCTCTAATTCACCTTACCTCAGAAAGCTTCCCTCACACCTCACACACATGGGCCTTCCAGCACGTGCTGGTGCTGCTGAGCACTGAGACAGAGGCCTCAGGACGTCAAGGAAACACAGCCAGGAAATAGATTCAAAACTCCCTAGTGCCCTAATCAGAATGGTAAGGTTGCTGCCCATGTAAACTGGGTCCAAACAAGGTAGAAGGAGGTTCACTCACAGATTATGTGGGCCGCACCCAGGTGATCCAGGTCACATGTTGGAGGTGGATGGTCCCAACCAGACACCAGGCAGGGTCTGAAGTCCGCCTGCAAGCTTGCCCAGGGAAAGGGACAGGAGCTGCACACAGGTCCTAGCTAAACAAAGTCCTCTCTGACACGGCTCCTCCTTCATGAAGAGCAAACGTCACCCCTGCACAGGGTCTCTTCCCCCATCACTAATACCCAGGGCAAGGGACCACAGGCTGGAACCTGGAGGCCTGGTGAGAAGGCAGCTGAGTATTTGGTGGGGAATCAGAGGAGGAAAGACACGGTAGTTCAGACAGCACCTGCAGGAAGGCAATGCACAGGTTCACATCATTGACTTCCACTTAGAGGGGGCTCAAGGAGGGCCCCAGGAGAAGCGCTGAAGGCATCCAAGCAGCACATGGATTCAGTATGCGCAATGACAGGCTCCCCTCCTTGAAGGCAGACCTGAATCATAGCTCTCTTGGCAGCACACCTGAGAAATGTAGGGCACAAACACCACCTGCTCTATCCAGGAATCGCCTTGACAGTGTCAACTGTTACATTGTCCATATTTTAAATTGATTTTTTTTAATTATGAATCAGTGGCAACATTTTCTCTCTGGTTCTGATCCAGTTTATCAGTGAGAAAGCTTTGTTTACAGAGCCCCACTCTGACCACCAGCAGCCCAGTGCCCTGACAGCGACTTGGATCCTCTCTCCCTGCTCTGAGTGAACCTCAGAAACAAATCCACACTCAGGGCAGAGGAACCAAATGCAGTCACTGCATTTTCTCCTGATTCATTTGCTCATCACTCTGTTACACTCCAAGTCTTGTTATAGACAGAAGGTAATGCACCATGTAGCTCAACAGCTTGATATTTGCTGTCAACCACACGCTGACACACCAACCTATGCTCCAGTGCCCGCAGCTGCTGCACCACAGACACACAAATGCCTCTGGCCCATGGTCTGAACTCCAGTGTGCTGGACTCGGACCCCAAACACACACAGGCACACAGAATAGGGAGCTCACACCCAGAAAAAGAGTGAGGAATGAAGTTTAATGAGATGACAGCACAGACCATGCTGACTGGGCAAAGGGCATGGCCAGACAAATGTAATGCCCAGCAAACTGTTCCCAGGCAGCTGGCCACTTTTATGCCCTTATTCCCCTATTTTATCTTACTTGTTTTTCCCCAATCCATTCCCATTCCCCACCTTTGGTTTCCTTCTTAAACCATTCCATAATAAGCCTTGCACACCCCCAGAGTGCTCCTCTGAGCATCCCATAATGAGTCCCATTCCCCAGCTCAGGGGCTCCCCCCAATTCCCTGCAGTGTCCCAGAGAAGCCTCACCCTTGGGGACTCACAGTTGCACTCGACTTGTAGGGTTGATGCTCCCAGGGCAGCCCCAGGGGCCTGGGGCAGGGGTTCATCTCTCTGACTGGGACACTGGGACTCCCCCACTGCCCTGTCACCATGCCCCTCTGTGTGGGAAGGGGTGACACTTTAGCACATACCCTAAAAGACACCAGCATCACCAGTGGGAAGTATTTTGAATGCTGCTGAAAACAGGTGGGTGCCTTGTGGTCAGTTATTCTTCTGTTCTTACAGGGCAGAATTAGAAAGGAAAATAAATTTATAAAAGACTGACATCGCTTTCTCTACTACAGAAAGTAGTGCTTAAAAATAGAAAAATGAGGATGGAGCGGAAGGACCTGTCATTGGTCCAGATGCATCCCCACAAACTGGAAGTCCTTAGCAGTACTGGCAGGGCAACCAGGCATAGCTGTCTGCTAGCACTGTGCTAATGCCACTGCATAAAAGGGTCTCCTGTGGCACCAGGTAACTGGTCTGGCTGTAAGGAAGGACTTTCAGTCACCCAATGATTATGAACGTCTGTGGAGGGTCCATGAAAAACTCTTGTCCTTATTCTCCTGTGCCAGTTCTCAGCTTCCCAGCCCACGCTCCTTTCTGTGGCAGGATATACCCACAGGACATACCCTCTGCTTTGCTGAGGCAGTAAAATGAAGCTAAGCACAACCACATGGATGGGCAAAAAGGAGCAGGTGCCCTCTTGACTCTTTTCGAGGGGACTCTAGAAGGGAGCACTAAGGAATTGCATTCTAATACTGAAAGAGCACAGAGTGAGCCTCTGAATCCCAGAAAATGGGCAAGGAGACTCAGCTGCAAGGCCAGGCCTGCTCTGAGGAACAGAAGCAGTACTATTTAGTGAAGATTTGACTACAGATTTCTGAGTTTCTGAGCCTCAAGACTTGCTCCTCTACAACTTTCCTCATTGTGAAAAGGCACCCACTGTCAAGCTACCAGCTATACTGAAAAGATGCTTCAAACACATCTTGCACAGAGTACAAATGGAGAGAATAGCATTCAGATTATTCAATGCTGGCTGCACATCTTTTCTCAGCTGCCAATAGCACAGAGTCTGAGTCAATGGGCTGCAACAACCTGTCTTGTAAATAAAGCTCCATCATTTTTCTCCGCTGTAGAATTTCTCAAAGTACTGAAAAAAAAAAAAAAAAATTAAAAATGTGAGAGAGTCCATAGTTCTCCCGTTCTCCCTCCCTTTTAATAAACAGGTCTTCTTACTGCCTCCTGTATCATTCGTGATGGTATGTTTTGGTGGTGCAGTAGTGGGGTGTCACTGTCCTCTTGAGTTATACTGGACAATGACTTCAGATACCATGTGATGGACTGCCTTTAGAAGCTTTTTAATCAAGTCATCCACATCTCAGTATTCCCTTCTGAGAAGACAGAAAACAGGATGTTTCTGATAAGATGCTATCATTTAAATCCCTTAGTGCTCCAAAGACAACATGATGCAGCCTACAATTCTGAACAACTCACAACACAGACTTCTTCTTTGTCATGGAATTGTACCTGAAAGTCTGTGTCTAGATAATGAAGCTGCACTGCCTCCAGGGTGCCTTTGAACACAGATAGCCCAAACTCCTAGAAGTGGGGGGAGGAACTCTTACAGCAACCATCACAAAAACACTGTCTTCAGATTCATATTTTTCCTTCCTCTTAAAAAGCCTTTATAGGCCATACTGCTAAAAGGAGCTAATGTAATTGCAAAAAGCAGTCATAGGCTCCAACATGCCTCTCTAGGGCAGGATTCAGCTTCAGGGTCAGCCAGGGCAAAGCTGCAGCTGAACTGGAAACCAGCAGTCTTCCAGTTTAGCTGAAGTAGAGAACAAAGCACTAAATTTGGACTTAACACTGCTTCTGGGCCCTTGGGTGTGGGTGGAGATCTCAGGTGAGGCTAGTCAAGGCCACCAAGACTCATTCATGCACCTGGGCTCCTGGTATCCTTGGCCTCCAGCTGTCACCTGGGTCAGGTGATGGCCTCGCAGAGAGCTTGTGACATATCTTCAGCTTCACATGCACATCTCAGGTACCTGGTGGGTCCTCAGAAGTTAACGGCCACTTACATGTTGCCAGCTGAGTTAAGCCAGTCAATGGATGCGCTTCATCTGGAAATTAAGATGCGAAAACCCACGTATCTCACATGTGCTAAGTTTTAAACTGTTGCTCTGCCAGTGGGTTTCCGGGAGCTGAATAATTTGCCTAATAAGAAGGATTTAGTGCCATTTGGGATGCTCCTGGGTACCCAAGGTATCTTTAAGATATCTCTACAGGACTGACAGACATGACCAGAGGAGTTATGTGGGACTCAAGACCTTTTGCAACAATTACTGCAAGAGGTCAGACAAAATACTTTGAGGCACCCTGATGATGGAACACCACGTTTAGACAATCAAATCACAAGTTATTACTGTTAATGTAGTCTAAAGAACATTGGGTGTTTATGTCAAAACATCATCTAAAGCATTGGGTGTTTATGTCAAAACAGTCGGAATGGTGGTTTTAATTTTAGTGATTAGACCCTCCTTACTTATATTACTTTAGGTGTGAAATTTCAGCTAAATCCTAAGAAATCTACTTCTCCTCGAGTTCGCCCTCAGAGACATAATGCTCTGCGATTATGTTGTACAGTACAGTCTCTTGGCTCTCTGGGATTGCAATGTAGATTGACTTTGCCTTGGCTCAGCTGAAGAGAGAAGCATTATTGTTCCCAGAATTAATTTTTAAATATTTCCACACTGAGAAGACAGATAAACACACTAGTCTTACAGAAAATCAACACCGTGAGGAGTGACAACTGGTTTGGTATGCTTCAGAGTTCAGAGGTGCAGCGCCATAGAACAGTGCAGTGTTCAAAACTCACTCAACCCTTCTGAAAATCCCCTTCTTTAAGGCATTGTAAGTCAGAGCCCAGAAAAAAAAAAATGCTGTGCAACAGAAGCATTAGGCCAATATCCCCATAGAAAACCTGGTTAAAGTCATCTCCAGCATATCTTCAGTTTCAGTAATACTTGGATATTTCAACTGCTGAAACACTTCAGAGGCATTTACAGTTTTTCAAATAATTATGATGTTGTGGATGCTATGTTAATTTTCTTCTTCCTTGGAAAACTCTGATTATCTTTGGGTTTTAATTAACAATATATCATCCCAGGACATACTTTTGATTTACTTTTTATCAATTAAATTTTCTCTTTTCAATGTATCCAAAACTGTATGTGAGTATTTCATAATTAGTTTTAATTTCATTTTAAGCTCTGCCAGTTCAAATTGTCTCCAAGCACTAAATTAAATTTCATTCTCAGGAGACAGTTACTCTATCGAGATTTTGTAATAGTTTAGCATACAGTTTATAATAGACATGATAATAGTTATTCAAACACACGAGGCTGTGCAATTTCCCTTAGATATATGACTCACATACTTTTATACCTCATAGTTCTCAAAATGAGTTGTTTCCAGCTGCCAGAAAAATAGGTTAGCTCAATTTAAAATACATGTGAGGAGTACCAAAACCAGACTTACACTCAGTTTTTGTTCAAAACCCACAAAGAACCATTCCAGAAGAGGCAAGCAATGACAAATTGCATTTTTCTGATGGTCTATGGTCACACAAGATGGTTTGCTGGAGAGTTTCTCTCTTCTTAGGGAGATACACTAAGCATGAGGCCACAGCCTGCACAGAGCTGGGCTCTCTCTTCTCCTCTGTGGTCCTCATGGGTGGGAGTCCCCGCTTCCAGGGCAGTCACTTTAGCAGGATGGAGCCCGTTTCTTACCTGTCACCCCAAGGAACAAATGAGTCTCTTTATAGCTTTGAAGCAGAATGGTGGTGGTGATGAGAAAGACTTATTCTTTCATATCCTGTGTCTTATAGATTAGGCTACACCTCTTCTACAGGTTCCAGTTGTTTTCGGGAAACAATGGGGTTCTACCCAAGTGTCTAGAAAATGTACTGGTCACCCTAATGGTCATTCTACTGGCTAAAAGAGGCCTCTCATCCAGATCAAGTACTGTGGAGTGTAAACCATGCCTGGGGCAGTCAGTAGGTTTTAACATCAGCTCTGCAACTCACAGAGCAGATTTTCCTACCTGAAACTGGAACACAAAAACATTTTCAGTAATGTTGGTCTTACACTCTCAAACTTCCATTTAGAAACATATTTAAAAAAACCCCATCGACATACTAATTATGAAGTAGCTTTCAGAAAACATTTAAATATATATTCTCAACTGTCTGTAAATTATTTGCATGAGACTTTTTGGAGCACAGTGAGCCTCTTGCCTCACCTGGAGTTTCTAGACAGAATTTAATTTTCAAAACTATGAGGTTAAGGGTTTATTTCTCCCAGCTGTTTTTAGGAGTGAAAAGGGATTCAAATCAGGCTAAGCGTCACCAGCCAGTCGAGGGAGAGGAATGTCCTGCTCTGCTCTGCACTGGTGCAGCCTCACCCTGAATATTGTGGCAGTTTTGGGTAATACAACATAGGAAAAATATAAAGCTCTTAGAGAGTGTCCAAAGGAGGTCAACGAAGATGATGAAGGGCCTTGAGGGAAAGCCATATGGGGAGCAGCTGAGGGCACTTGGTCTGTTCAGCCTGGAGAAGAGGAGACTGAGGGGAGACCTCATTGCAGTTACAGCTTCCTTGTGAGGGGAAGAGCAGGGGCGGGCACTGATCTCTTCTCTCTCATGACCAGTGACAGGACCTGAGGGAATGGCCTGAAGTTGCATCAGGGGAGGTTTAGCTTGGATATTAGAAAAAAGTTCTTCACCCAGAGGGCTGTCAGGCACCGGCACAGGCTCCCCAGGGAAGTGGTCACAGCACGAAGCCTGACAGTTCAAGTCAGGAGTTCAAGAGTTCAAGAAGCACCTGAATGATACTCTCAGGCACATGGTGTGACTCTGTTCCTGTCCAGGGCTATGAGTTGGACTCAATGATCCTTGTGGGATCCTTCAAACTCAGCATATTCTGTGATTCAGTTCAGGACCACCTGGATGTGACTGACCCCTTCTTATTGCAGAAAATTTTTGTGGTCATTAAATTTCTTCCACTGTTACTGGAAAATTATAATAGAAATTTTGGATTGTAGGAATTATTTTGTCCCTTATATAAGTGGAGAGACACATTAAAATGGATTAATTCCATTTATGCACAGAGCCCACTGCTTCTCATGGGTTGAGCCTTTCTGGAAGCACTTGGATGGAATTTAGGCTGTAAAAATATGAGTCTTTCCATGAAATTTATTTGGAGAGAAAGAAATGTCAAGTCTAAATTTGGGAAGGCAAAGTGACAGTGTATACACAGGTGATGCGATTTAGTAACTTAAACAGTAGTTTTTCAAATAGCTTTTTTTATTATATTCTCCTCTTTCCAGAATCTTCAAAATTACCCTCACAGGCTGTGTAAAGGGATAGTATAATCCAAAGATAATGTAGTTTCCAAAACCAAATAAATCTTCAATCCCTAGAAAACTTTATGTAGTCCTGCAATCAATTACATTGCCTTAATTCATCTGTAGTGACTTCAACCATATGAAGCAGTGAGGCAATCAACCCTCCTTCAGCTCTCTACAGCTTCTAAAATAATTTTTAGTCATCTGTGTCCAGTTCATACACAGTGGAGGAAGATTTAAGAAACAGCAAGACTTTTCCACCACCGCTTCAGCAGTTTCTGATGTATTATGGTGATTCTCAACAGCTCCCAGAAAAATTCTGGATATTTGTCCTGTTTAACAATAGATGAGGAAAAAGCCTTTAATCTCCAGCACATCTGGATACACTATTAAAGTTATTTTTGCATTTCTTAATATTTTCAGTACTTTTTTATAAAAAGAAGCAACAGAAGAAATCTGACATAGCATTTCACACATCAAACAAAATAAAATATTAAGTGTAATTAAACATCCTATTGCACATGTGTTGTGGTTTCGATTCTCTTGGTATAATTCCATTGGTGCACTGATTAAAACTCCCAGCACCTGTAACTGTGCAGATTTTGTTAGGTGTGGAGCATCTTTGATGCCTACAATCACGAGTAAGTCTCTGAGTCAGACAAGTCTGCCTTGCTAATATTTTTCCCGTTTTTTTAGGAGAGAGCTCCCCATTTCCAGCCCATTCCCTGGGCTAAGCCTATCCTCTCTTTTTGATAACCCACAGTCCCTCTGGGTATTTGCTTGGTGGGACAGATTTATTTGCAATGTACACAGGTCAGGCAGTGATCTCGCTCCTCTCTCTCCCGAATCTGAATTACAGCAAAAGGATTTCCATCCAGTTCTCACACTGAAACTTTATAAAACATAATTAAGAGGTTTTATGGCACAGCTGCTCATAAGTAGATTTCGACAAACATTATTAAACTGACTAATTGGCAACACAGATTTCTTATTCAAGTGCACAGGAAGATAACTACTAAAGTGATAAAATGTTAGTTTGCTGTCCACAGGAAATTTTTAAGAGTAAGACTTAGTCATTTCTATAGTTTGAGCTGTTCTGAAGTCATGATGACATTCATGTGCAATGACATTCATAAGACTGTCAGCTGGGACATATATCCCTCAATAAAAAACATGACTAATGATGATCAATAGTGGTAAAGTTCTATTAAAAGAATCATAGAATCATCAAAGTTGAAAGATACCTTCAAGATCACCTAGTCTTACCATCAACCTAGCATTACCCCTAAACCAACCCCATGTGCTTCATCCAAACACCTCTTGAACAGTTCCAGAGATGTTGGCTCGACCACCTCCCTAAGAAGTTATAACCATTTACGAAACATCCTGTTATGGAGGGCTGGTTCTCAGGAGTCTGTCCTGACTCCTTTCAAATCAATTAGTCTCCTTGTCCTTGTCCTCTGCATCTCCACATTCAGTTACAGACTTGCAGGGAGGAGGAACAGTGCTACTCTCCCTGCAGTTCCCACTCCTCTCCTCCTTTCTCCAAGCACAGCCTGAAGGAAAGGAGTAGGATCGGACTGCACCAGGGCACAAGAGATGGGACAAACAGCAGACACCATCTCCAACAGGTTCTTGTGGCTGCGATGCCTCAGCAGGTCCTGCTGTCCACAAGCCTGTGCTTCTGCAGGACCAGATTCAGCTTGATGACCCCCAGCCCTGCGGAGTGCAACAGATAATGCCTCACTGGGGATGTAGGGATGTACATGTAGGACAGGGCACCCTCCGGCCTTCTGTGATGCTCTATGATGCTATGAAACTTCAACTTTGCCAAAAAAAAGCATAGCATCTTTGAACTCAAGAGACTAATTCAAAATATTTAATTGCAAAAATCCTTTTCTCCTTATATAGTATAACTTGTTTTATAAAAAAATAATACAAGTTTCACAGCACAAAAACTAACCAGGGAGAGTCTGCTCAACTCTAAGACAGAATTTCAATTTCTGATCATACAGAAAATTCACAGACTCTAGAGGAAACATGTGGAGCTGCAGAACACAAGTAGGATGTCTCTGTGTAATGTCCCTGGTCTTTTAGAAATATGGCCGCTTTCAAGATTGCATTCTGAGAAGCACTTAGCCCAGGTTTGAAGACTCAAGGACTGACTAGTCCACTGAGGGACAGTGTTATCTCTCTTCCTTCAGCAGTGATGAAGATTAAGGACAAAGTCTCAAGAATTATTTCTCTATTTGTGTTGTTTGAGAAGAAAAAGTATAAAGCAGTCATGTAGCATCACTGTAACTGTTGTGGATCTACAGGCACCTGCAGTGATTAAATAAAAACATAAATTATTTTGCTATATAGTACGTGTTACGGCTTCACAAACTTTCAGTCCATTTGTGATAGCCAGCCTACCTGAAACAAAAATGACAGATCACAAGGGTAAACCTGGGCCATAAGCAGTTGTTTTTTGAAATAGTGTTTTATTCCATCAAACTCCATATGTTCTGTAAGACCTTCTTAACAGTAATCTTAGTACTGTATTTGACAGGTATTATTTTCTTAGGTAAGTCATAAAATTAAGTTGGATTGGTAGGGGCTTGTCACTTTGGTAACATTACACTCATTTAAAAAAATCAAGACCAAATGTATCTTTTGAAATGAAAAATTAATAAATGAAACTTTACCACAAACTAGCAATGTAATTTTTGAATGCTGATGTTATTTGAATTGTAAATACTGGATAATGTAATTAAAAATACAGCAGTGTATAATGCAGTGTTTGCTTAGCAATGTGTCAATAGCCATGTTTTTCTGCTTAGGTACAGCTGACAGCTGTTCAGGAGTCCCAGGAGCACTAAAAGAGAAAAAAATAAATCATCCTCAAATCAGAAGACCCTTCACATATGAAACACAAAAGTTATTGATTTCCTTATAATTATATGGGGGTGTGAACAGTGATAAATTTACTAATTTTACAGAATAGCATAGAATACTGTGTTGGAAGGATCCTCCAGGATCATCTGGTCCGACCTTTAAACTATTAGCATGCATCTTCACAGCTTTCTAAAACCATAGTTACACATTCAGCTTATTCTGGCCACATACAACAGCCACAACACCGGGTTTTCAGCAGGATCAGCTGACATAATTTCACTGAAATGAGCACTGCTCTCCTGCTGGTACCAGGTAAGGACAGACAAACAGCAGTGTCTCCTTAGTGCACTGTTAAGGAGGCAATGGTAATTCACACTGCAGTATTCGTGTGAAAACATTCCACAGTGAGTAGCTGGCAACTGGTAAAACATTAGTACCTGTTTGAGATGATCCCATGTAGGTGCAGAGCAGTCAGTATTTTTTTACTGACTATAGGAAACATGCTCATGATATGATTAGGACATGATAACAGAATATACTTTGTCCTGTACCCCAGGACCTGCATGAACAGGACATGAGGTTAGGGCCACCCAAAACAGGGAGCACACAGCAACCTGGTGAGGTGCGTGGGGGACAAGGAGCAGCATGGCCAGGCTGATGGTTTGGAGCCCTGTGCAGGGAACACCATGGATGAGGCAGTGGAGCTGGGCATGTCAGGCATTGACAAGTTGAGGAAGGAGGAGACGCAGTGGTCAAGTACCCAGGTCAGGACTGTTCCAGCAGTAGGAAACAGACCTCGGCTGTCTGCAGGCTCCTGGGACGCCTTTGCAATTATGGATTTGTGCTGGCAGCAGTCCTTTCCTGTGTATGTACAAGGATGACTCGGCCCCAGCAAGAGCTCGTTACAGCTGTACCTGCATGCTCTGAAAACTGCTTTGAAAGAGAGTCCTCTACATTCCTATAAACATATGCAGCTACTGATATTAATAACAGAGGGGAGAAATTCTGGCAATGTTTATGGAAGAAAGTCCATTGACTTTAGCAGTTTTCCAGTCTGGCTGACAATGGATTTCTAACTAGTGCAAATATTCCTGTAAAAGAGGGGAGAGTCTTCAGATCAATCCCAAGGGAACAAATGACTTGGTGTATCATCATATTAACCATTATAAGCAACTAGTCCTTTTTACAGTAGAATGAACATGAACACTTAGTGAACATGAGAGTGGGGATGAGACATCTTTATAAAAATATAGTTCACACCTTAAAAATTGCTGAGAATTTCAGCTTTAATAATGTTTGTTCGTATTTCAAATTATAGATGCATATGAAAGATGGATCAGTCCAATAGGCAAACTCTGTTTCTGATATTCTTAGCAAATCTAATAGAATATTAATATATTTTAGCTGTGTATTAGGATCAAACTGCTTATTCATATTAATTCAATAGGGTATGTATCTTTACCATCTTTATCATACTCTGATGGAAGGACAGTGGGTCAGCCCGATGGATCCAGTCTGTGAGAAACAACCTTTTCATGTGTCTTCCCAAACAAATTGCCTCCCTCCTTCACTGAAACAACAGTTTTCATACTTGCCTTACCTATAGATATATTTGATTTCTGATCACAATAAAAGAGTAAAACTCAGCAGGAATATCTTCATCAGCACACCAGCTGGTTTTTATTTTCAGATATTTATTACCAAAATGGAACCTTTCTTTTTTTTTTTAAGTGAAGCAGTATTTCTTATTAAAATATTTCTCAGCTAAAAGCCTTTAACCATTCTTTCTTTGTTATTTTTCTTTTCTTGTGCTGACAGTCTTCAAACCCTTCCTTAAAGTTAAGTTGAGCCACATAAAGAAAAATTATTTCAGTACATAAAATAGATTCCAATAGCAAATGTGTGATCAAAAAAATGAGACCTTAAATACATGCCAGGATGTGAAGGTATTTAAGATCAGTACATCCAAATGAAAGTTTTTCCAGACTATAAACCACAGGGAGAGGAGACCATCCTGAAACAGTGATTAGTGCTCAACTTCTGGTTTCAGGCATTCCCCCGCAGTCGGCATTTCCAACCAGCTGCTCCCTGCTCAGCACAAGGGCTGCTGTAGGGCTCTTCTGTCCCCAGGCAGTCGGGTCCCCAGCCCTGGCAGCTGTGTTGACAGAAATCAGGCAGCAGCACGGGAAATGGGAGGGATATGTTAGAGGGCTAAAAAAAATATCTTGAAACCCCAGAAATTATTTTTTTTATGTGTATCTATACTTTTACAGAGATATCAGTGTTTTATAGTTATCTAAACTTTAGTTGCTTGTTAAGGTCTTTGCGCCACTCTGGCCACATAAAAATACTGCAAAGGAGGTGCAAATAATTTTCATTACTTCTTTTTTCAATAGAAGATCTTCATTTATAAAAGAACTTCATTCATGCTACTGTGATAAAAATTATGCCCAGGGTTTGAATAGCATAGTTCGCTATAGCTATACTTTCGCTATTTCCCTTCCATAGGAATACCTAGCGCTATAAGGCATCCTGAAAGAGCAAGAGAGTTTTGGGTTCACTGAAAGGCAGGGGACAACAAATCAGTAAGGCAAACTAAGCAAAGAGATAGAAAGCATGGTGGGAACCTACAGAAGTCTGTCCTAAACAATACGCATGACAATCTGAGATACATAAAGGAGAAATGTGGTGTTTCCAGGCAGTCCTTACACTAGAGTTATTAGAAATACTCAAATCAAAAGTGAACCTCAGGGCACCCAACCTGGGCAGACCAAGAGGAAGCAACAAGGTTCCTACAGTCCCTTGCGGGAGAAGCAACTGTCCCATTCAAAATCTGTGTGAAAATTAAGTCACTTTTTCTAAGTCACCAGGTTTTTTATCTCAAGACTATGCTGCCTGGGTGTATGAGTTGCAGGTTTAAAGCAATAAAGTTCAGGTAGAGCTGTATTAATATTTCTGAAGGTCACCTGAAAACATTCACTAGGCTACCCTTCACACCTCATTTTAATTTAATTCTGGTCCTTACAGTGAACCAATTTTGTAACATGGCTGAGGAGCTGGAGTAGCTGAGGTATAATTTCTGCCTGCTAAAAGCAATACCAATGCCTTTCCATTTTTAATAACTGTGGTATATTTAATAAATCATCAGCCAGTATAGGAGCAAGGATATTATAAAAAGTAGAGATGCATGTGTTCAGTACCCATGTAGACAATGGTTTGCTTATTGTATTAGATTTAGGATTTCCTTATACATTTTAAAAGAAAAAAATGGTTTTGATTAAAGTAGAATAATACTTTATTGGAGTTACCAAACAACCTTCACCCTGCCCTGTAGTGACACCTAGAAGAAATTAAAATGAACAAAAAAAATTTCTCCTTAAAAATCAGTGTCAAAAGAGAAACTTTTTCTCAGGTCCTTGCCCCAGAGACTGCTAGTGCAATTTCACGAAACAGATAGAAAAATTAAAAAGAATAAACATAGCAAAAAGTGGAATTCTAGACAGTCACATGCCTATTCCCAAATGGTGACTTTGCTTTCCCTTCCCCCCTACTCCTCAATCTAGAGAGCAGCCCTGGGCCATAAGCTCCTCTATCTTCACCCATGGCAATTAGAACTGTAGAAGATGCCCATATCCTCTCCATCCCAGATTCTGGGGACTGTGCACTTCATTTTAGTTGTCCAATCCTCTGCATTCATTGCATGTAAGTACCTAAACTGGGTTTCTGAATCACTGTTGCCATGCTGGCTTACCAAAGTAGGCAAGCATAGTCTTTCAAAGTCTGAGAGAAGACTGAGGTTTGAGGAGTGATCACTTCCTCTAAATATGATCAAAAGTCTTAAGTTTCCATTCCTTGAAAATTCTGGAAAAAAAGTTGTCCTGATTCTTAATTAAAAAGTACCCTGTACCCTATGAGCACCCATGAAGGAAAAAGCCCCTTCCAATCAGACTCAGGTTTGCATCTCTTATCCTGAGGAGAATGTAAAACAAAAGATAGATTCTGCATCTGTTAATTTCAGTTGTGCTCTTTTATTTGCTTTTGTTTTTTTCCAAAAATAGTGCATCACTGGACTAGACATAGGTGTAAGACACAGGAGTTTTAACCCAGTAATTGTTACTCTTTATGATGATAGTAAAGCAATTAAAAGCTGTAGACAATAAAGACAACAGGGAAAAGTTGCTGGGTTTTTTTTTTTCCTCAGCTCTGCTTGGCCTCCTTCAATTTTTCTGGAAATTTTGAATGAAAAAAAGTTGGGAAGTAAGGTTCCCTTCCCTTCCCTTTTTGCATCAGAATTTTAAGAACTATAAAGACTTTTTTATGTTGTTCTGTACATGCTGTGTCCCATCTGTTGCTTTACATAGCTGCCTTAAAGGAAAATCAGCTGCTCTTTCCCATTAGACTACACTGCTGAAGATTAAAGCCTGCTTTGCATGTTCAGAGGACATAATAATCCCCTTATTCTCCCATATTTCATCTCTCTGATGTTAAAAAGTATACTATGTATTGGTCTGCCAAGCCATATATTATAATTGAAAAATAATCAAATATAATTAAAAACAATCAAATTCTTTTCAGGCTGTGGTGTGTATGGTCTCTCAAACCGCAATATTCCAAAATCTCCTGTTTCACATGGCTGAAAACGGAAATTCAGGTCAGAAAAGTGCTGACATATGAGATTTTAGATTAGACTCCAGAAGGAGAATGTTGGGGAGGTATTTCAGGACTTCTCAATCTCATGCCATAGCAATTTTATTATTGATGCTTCTATACTTTTTAAAAAATGCTTTCTATTTTATGCTGCTTTTGACCTTTGGTGTTTTGATAAAAGCATAACAGAAATGGTATCAGCTGACAGATTTTCTGCAACATGGCCATACTCCTCATATAAAAGAGGGATTTGGAGTTCTGACTAAAGGATTCTTTAGCTGATGACAGCTCTGAAGGGTTTTGCTCATAAAATCCTGTACGAGCTATAGACATAAAGCAATGGATGTCCTTAAATTATATTTGAATGATAAAAAGCACTGATAAATACAAAAATAAGGAAAAAGCATCTATTCTGTTTCCTATTACTTCCGAGGCAATGGAAAGAACTCAGATGCCATAACATTTAATTTACTGTTAAAGAGCCAGCCCTAATTTTGTGACGCACTAGAACCAGATTGGAGTAGTTCTGTAATAGGACTATATCCATTCATTTATTTGCATGGCAGTAAGGGGAAGGTCAATTTTTAAATCACCAGATTTTCTTGCTTGAATCAGTGCATGGTGAAGGCTTCTAAAAATTGAAGTTTTACAAGTTGCAATGAAGATTAGGGCTACTGTAACTCTAGCTGCTTCATCACAGAGAGACCTTTTCTCATCTTTAAGTCTTAATACAAGAGCTAACTTTTTAGCTGAGTTGTAATTTAATGAAACTGGAACCATGCTTTCGCAAAGACAGAATACCAATGGGTCCTCTTAATATGGAACAACCTTTCGCTAACCTGGGGATCAATGATTAAGTGATGGAAATTCAGGCAAAGCATGAATGTGTGGGTGACCACTGGAATGCACTAGCAGGGAAAACAGCAAGCCGCTGACTCAGCTCTAGAAGACCACCTAGAGGTTACAGTTCAGTAGAAGGCAATGTTCAGGTGACTGCCCTGAGCCACCTGCAGTTCTGAATCTGGAGACATGTAGCAGTCAGGCTATACCATCTGACACTTTCCTTTTGAGAAACTGCTAGTCCCACCCCACAATAGCCCCTGGAAGGAAGCAGCACCAGTGAAAGGGTGCACACTGAAGGAATTGACATGCTGAGATGGTCCCTGGGCACCTGCTTTGCGCAGCTTTCCAGCGCCCTTCATGCCATTTCCTGGGAGGTCATTCTTTCCTAAAACAGATTAAACAGCCTGTCATATCTAGGCCATCCAGTTTTGCAGCTGACTTAAGTCAAAGACGAGATCAACCAATCTCAAAGTTTCACCTCTCTCACGTCTCTTTCAATGTGGATCAAAGCTCCTACTTTTTATTTCAACAGCATGAAAGTTCAAGTGCAATTCAAATGTGTACATTTCACTAACTTTCACATCTTTACCTTGTAAACTTATAATAGGCTTATAGCCTATTAAAACCTTTTAATAGGCTTAAAACTAAAAGTTAACCACAACCAAACTTCTTGCAGTAGTATTTCATCGTTAGCATGTACTCCTCTGAATGTTCATTTGGTTGCTTCATTGTGGTAGTTTTAAATTTTAGGCTTTGGCTAGGTTTGTTGTTTTTTAGGCCTTCCTGGGAAACAAGTTGGGTGACATACATTGACTAATAAGACGTATTCCCTACTATCTCACATCGCGTGGGACATAAGGGTGAGGGAGAAAGTTCTGGGACACACTGTCTTCGGACTCTTCCTTCGGTCGGTCTCTTTGGTGCAGTCTCTTCTCCTGCAGCCGGGTCAGTCTCTCGTCAGGCAGGGGAGAAAGTTCGCAGCTCAGGGCTGGATGCTTCTGTATTTGGGTAATGCAGTGCCTTATCTGTTTTCCTTGGGTGTATATATAGTACCAATATAGTACCATTTGAGTTACCTCTCTCTCCCTGTATTTGCCTGGTATTCATATTGTGTGCATATAGTACTGAGTTCCCTTTTCCTCCTCTGTAAATAAATATATATATCTCTGTTCCCCTCACGGTCTGAGGCTTTTAAGTTTTTTCTCCTTCCCCTCGGCTTTTTCACCGTTTTTCTCCCCTTTGGGTGGGGGACTTTAAGGGAGAAGGTCTGTGCTGGTCCTGGGAAGCTCTGCAGAGTGGTGCTTTGTTTTGGTTTTGCCCAGGGTCAAACTTCTACATTCACTTAGTAAAATTATTTTAAAAATCATATTTGCAAAACTTATTCAGAAGGAACAAAAATATTTCTGTACCTTCAAAATGTAAATCAGGACATTTTAGTTGCTCATTAAATTATGAGTATTATTAGTTATTGCAACAAAATTAGCTTTCATTAACTTGCATGTCAAATTAATTTCTGAAGAAGCTCATCAGTTAGTAAATGTATGTGTCCTGCTGCTGAGGAGAATACATTATTTGTTTATCAAGCATTTTTAATATACGGTTCATGGAATCATAGAATCACAGAACTATAATGTGTCTTGGTTTGGAAAGGACCTAAAAGATCATCAGGTTCTGACTTCCCAGCCATGAACAGAGGCACCTTCCACTAGACTATATTTCTCAAAACCCTATCTAGCCTGGTCCTGAACACTGCCAGGGATGGGACATTCACAACATTTCTGGTCAAGTAATTCTTTGCCAAAGGATTTCTGGTTAACACCATGAATTATCTGAAAAAAAAATCTAATCTGAAATTTCTTCTTGTATTCATACATGTTATCTACTCTGTTGTTTGAATACATATGTGTATGTGTATGTGTTTCTATAGATATTTTGAATATTAAATTCTCCATCAATGACAATGATTTTATCATTTCAGTTATGCCATTGAATATTTATATCTGAAGATATTTTTAAGATAATAACTATGTGAGGCACATAGAGACTTCATATCCACCTGCCTTGCTAATAAAAACAGAATAAGAAAATCTGATTTATACCCACAGAGTGATTACAAATGCAGCATAAACTGCCTTATGGGATTCAACTCTTTATCCATAACAGTCTGGTTATTTTTCCAAATACCCAATAGTGAAATTGTGACAGTTCAAAAATATTTCTGTTGATTTCTTTATAGCCCCTAAAAGGGTTTAAGATAACCTCATGAATTTTAGGACACCAAGTGTCATAGCTTTCTTCTGGCTTAAGTGAATTTGTGAATGCTTTCTAATACATCCTGAACAGACTGCAGGCTGTGGCTTCATCACTTCATGTTAGGACACTTGTCATAGAAGAGACTGAAAAAGGAACTGATTTATTAACACCAAAACAAACAAAAAAAAATTGAAGAAAAAAAATGGATGATTCTGCCAATGGCATGTATCCCTCTAGTATTCGATGTCTTCATGAGGGGGTAAAGGAGATGCAAGCTGTAAAACACTACAAACAGAGAATGTGCACATTTGCACTGAGCTGAGTGCCCATGCCTCTAGCATGTAACAAGCCATATTTGCTTTTTATTCTTTCTTTGCATGTGCACATCTGTATTAACCTCTTTGTTTTCTTCTGATCTGATGATTATGAGCCTTTGTGAGCACTTCAGATTTTATACTCCAGTGGGTTTTCCATGCCCTACTTATAGTTTTCATAAAGCAGATGTCAGCAGTTCAGCTGATTAACCTCACCGGCATCCAGTCGCAGGCACATCTGCAGCCACTTTTCTGAAGATGGACAGATTTAACATCCTTTGCACTACTCTAAAATTGTGTCTACACAGTCCATCATTTAGTCAGAGAGACTGAGTTTTATGTCCTATGCTAAGCCACTAATACCCATTTGGGAATAGTCTTGCATTTGATTTTTTTTGAAGATTTGAGTGAGCAGAAATCTAGAATACTATTACCTGGATAAAGATCTCAAACATAAGCTAGAGAAAACATTTTGGTTTTTTCCAGGTAACAGCTGCCATCTCAGAAAAGGCTGGCTGGATATTTTTACAATGGATGGGTTTTCTGATAGGCAACTTTTGATTTGTATAAAGCATAATGTCCTATGGAAATATGTTTATTTCAAAAAATGTATGTTGGAAACCTTCCTCCCCTGTCACTGGATACTCAGATAGCTGGAGGATCCAGCTGGCCCAAAAACAGGACAACTCCAGCTCAGCTAGGGATGAAAGGCTTCCAGGTCCACAGACCCATGTGGGAGAACTTTCAAAAGTGATTTTACCTCTTTCTTGTTTTACCACATTGTTTTTAATTTGGATTTTTTAAATGTAAGGACTTTACTACAAATTGAAATAAATATCTTAAAATCTTGGGCTGGTTTTTGAAGTGACTTACTAAAAATGAGCTCTACATCCATTCTACTTCAGTGATTCTGGAAAATATTTCACTGGCTTTAATGACTTGGAATAAGGTTCTTAGTTTGCAATAAGTCACCCTCCCTGACTTCAGCCAAGACAATGTCATTCTTTTTTTACGGAGGCATCATTGTACATATCCCTGATAAAATATGAACTATAGCATACTAAAATATAGATAAAATTACCTACTAATTCCTCATAGGCCTTGTGAGATGCCTTTCCATTACCAATATGAGCTTTTAGAGCTGCCTTTGGAGTCACTGGCTAAAAGGTCAAGTGCTGAGCCGTCCTTCTACTGCATGACAGGAACCAGCAATTGAGATAAATTGACCTCGGGCACACACATGGTTAATTGAGCAGAAATATTTTAGAACATCTGAGAGAAAATCAGAGCTGAGGATTAAGAGAAACAAAATATCAATCAGAAAACTCTAGAGAAATCAAAAATGTTGAAGAGAAAAGGCAAGAAGCCTGGTTTGGTCACACAGGGGTGAATGGTGAGTATCTGTCCTAGTCTGGGGCAGACGCGTGGTGCTCAGGTTGTACTCCACACAGCATGTGTGTGACTGTGGAAAGAAATGTCATCAGACACTGGCATATTTGCATGTAAGTCTTTTAAGAACTATTCAAACTCAATCACATCTACAGACAGTTGGATTTTATTTCCCTTTTAAAACTGATGAAATTCATTTAACTAATCATGTATATTGTGCCTTCTTAGTCAAACTGCACAAAATATGGGATATGTACCAGAGGCTGATCATGCCTACAGTCTGGTTTAAGTTTATTATTGACTGACTTAAATTGCAGCCTTTAGTGTGGAAAAGCAGATATGTAAAGTCTGTGATATATTTATATTCCTATTCATATTTCTATACTGACTGTCATGAAACAATAGTTTACACTCTGCTATTACATGCACACCATTCATTAGGCTGACGATTTGAAGATATTTTGATGTAGCATCAATTGTCTCCAAAACATAGATGATACACATTAGAGCACTTGTACCAAGCCATGATGTTCTTCCTACTGTTAAAGTATTCATAATCCCTTTTTTTGTCTGATTTTTATCTTGTCAAAATTACCTACTCCAGGCCCAAAAGCCAGCTTTTCCAATTATTCTCTCATGCTTAGGTCAGTTTTTCTTCAAAGATTCACATAATAGACACATTTCTCAGTACCTTCCAGAATGGTTTTGATATTGAACATTGATTTTTTTTTCCTAAGACATTAAACTCTGATACGAGGGAAAGAGTAGCTCTGATCTTAATGAAAGGCAACATCTGAAATCTGAAATTTTCCCCTTTTGTCAAATATTTCATAAGGAACATTACTGTTCCTCTACTTTGCAGGAGAACTCAAGCCAACACTTGCTTTCTAATGTACCTGTCTTCTTTTTACTGATAAGAAATGTACTGCAGTGATGACCCTTGTTCCAACACTAAGAAGTTCTTCAATCAATAAAGGCAACACATTCTAAAAGACAAAGAAAAGAAGTGAAAAACTAAGATAGTACCTAGGGATGTCTGTAAGGGTACATGGAAATTGAAAGCTTCTGGTTCATTAAGTTAAGGGCTATTCAGTGTGAAAGAAATACCAGATAAGAAGGAGACTTCACAGACATTAAAGACTGGGCAGTAATAAAGACAACACAGAAGACCAAAGGGAAGGGCAAGCTCTTGAAGGAGCTGCAGGGATTGGTAAGTCATCTACTTACAGAGGAGCACCATGTTTCTTCTCGGTCCCCCCGATCCTTCTCTTTCCCATCCTTCTGCCCTTCTCCTAAATGTCCCATAGTAAGTTCTGCATGGTCCCACAAGTCTCCTCAAATATCCCATATTACTGGTATTAGTCTTGTTTCTCCCTGTGTGACAGTGGGTTGAGCCAAGATTTCTCCAGCTGCACAGGATCAGTGGAGGTATCAAGCTCTGTGACCTCTGGCCAGTTTAGTCCATAAACACAGTGATACATGCAGGCACACAAAGCGTGGGTAATTTTGGACACACATATTGCAGATTCAAAAAGCTAATTTTTATTCCTTAAATCTTTTTCTTGAGGAGGAAAAGTAATTGCTCAGGCACAGTGTTGCTCTTCTCCGGAAAATAACTGAAGCAGGCAAAAAGCAACACATGCTAGACATGCAAGGATATCTAACTGCAAATTTTTTACAATAAAAGTACCTAAATGAGATTCTACCTCAGGCTGTAGATGTCAGGCTGAATGTGCCTATGACTGCAGTAGTTGCTAAAGTACACGTTAGTAATTAGAGTTAGCAATGCTTAATTCAATTTCCAGAATCATAGAATGGTTTGGGTTGGAAAGTACCCTATAGATAACTAGTTCCAAGCCCATAGTCATGGGCAGGGACATCTTCCACTAGACCAGGTTACTCAAACCCCTGTCCACCCTGGCCTTGAACACCTCCAGGGACAGGGAGGTCTACAACCTTTGTAATGTTAGTTTTATGTAAATAAAACCTAACACAATTGTGACAACTATCTGTAAAGAGGAAGGAAGCACTCAGGATTTGTAAATGTTCATTGGTCAAAAGGAATGACAAAAGTCAGAGTGTCTGAAAACAATCAGAAATTTTTATTACTAAATGACACACTTGGCTTGGAACTTGATGTGTATAAGCACATGGCTCTGGGTTTTGGATAATGGGGTAGGAAAGGCGGGAAGGCAGGAGGGAGGGAGGGA
>VWZG01005727.1:36689-50565 GCA_013396735.1 Grallaria varia | reverse complement strand
GGAAGGAAGGAAGGAAGGAAGGAAGGAAGGAAGGAAGGAAGGAAGGAAGGAAGGAAGGAAGGAGAAAATTCAAGATAGAAAAAGAGAGAGAAAAAAGATCACCAGTCCTGGTTCCAGTGTCGATCCAGCTGATAAGCATCTATCCAGCAGCGTCGGTCCAGCTGATGAGATGTCCTGGGTCCTGGAGATGCTGCTCAGGATTGATGGGGTACCTTTATATCGGATAGGTTTCTCTACCCGAAAAACAGGTTTCTCACTCTCTATGTAAATTAGTTATCGTGTTCAGTCCATTCTTTCAGGCCTTTCTGGAATTTGGCTGGAGAGCTTTTGGGAGTCTTTGCAGGTTACAGTGCCACCTATAGTCCATGCTACCCTACCCTATAGTCTTTGTTGGCTCCACAACCAGCTGGTTATGAGTGTTTGAGACACTCACATTAGCCCCTATCTTCTGGGAATCAAGAGCTCAAGGGGTCTCACTTTGGACTGCTGTTTATACAGTTGTTAGAGAGTGGGGTATAGTCATAGCAATTTTTCATCCTGGCTGCAATTTGAATTAGTAACTTTCTTTGGAGGTTCAACAACAAAAATAGTATTCTGCTTGGTTTTTATTCAGGTAAGAAAAAAGTTTCCAAGGCTTAAAAAACCAGGTGTTTATTGTACACCTGTTAGTTCCCGTGAATAAACAGTGCTTCCAATAAGCTCAACAGTGGCTTAGTTCAAATGCTGCTCATCAAGGCCTAGGCCTAATGAGCATTTCTCAGATCATGGTGCAGACTAAGGTGGGGGGAAGCACCACACAGTCCATCCCATGACTAAGGTCAGCTTCTCTCAGCCTGTACACACAGTATTTGTGTTTAGATGTGTTATCAGCAATCCCCACCTCAGTCTTATGTGAGAAATGTCCACAAACAATATTTTTTTTTCATTTAGAATGGCCTGTAAAAGCAATTCTCATACTGCTTTTCAGTCCCACGTTGAAATGCACATTTATTATTACAGCAACAGCACCTGCAGTAGAACTTTTTGCTTTGAAATCCATTTACAGACATTGCTTAGTTTCCTGAAAGCAAAATTGCCTGATTCTTTTTTTCAAGAGCATCTTAACATCATGGAACATGATTGATATATTTTGATACACTGACATTTTTTATATGGTGACATTTTTCCAGTTTGAACTCAGTGCTTGGAATTTTGCACAGCCACGCACTCTTACCATGGTGAGACACCACACATTCAATGTACACAAGAGCTCAACCTTCCAGCATGTGGTGAAACACCTTCAAAGGAGAAGATGCAAGAGCAGAGTCAGATGCACACGCTCTGAGAGGTACATGACAGCTCCCACAGATCTGTGCCGTGCCTCTGGAGCAGGGAGCACGGTGGAATACACTGCAGAGGCACCTGCAAGACTCAGGCAAAGCGCGGGAGCTGTGCCAGTCCTACCAGCGCCGGACCAGAGCCATGGCTGAGGTGGATGGGGAAGGAGAAGGGTCCGGCACAGCATCCAGCTCTGCTGGCTTCCACAGGAAAGGTGGTCTGTGCCCAGGGAGCCGCTGCTGAACAGTGTTGAGGTCGATGCCAGACAATACCGTGGCAAGGGAAGTGGGCAGAATTAAACGAGTAGCTTTGCTGCTTAGCACTGCAGAGAGGTTAAAACACAGAGCTCTTTTCTGTGATTTTGTTTTTGAAGTTACAGTCAAAGGTATGGATGATGCCAGTGCTCTAATGAAGGGAACCTCTTCAACTTACAGCTATTTTAACTCTCAAAACTTTGTAGCGGGCCTCCTCAGTAAATACACTAACTGGATAATTAAGGGAGAAGCTTTGTGAGAGAAGCTCTGTGTCTATACAGTGTTTCAGGCTATCAGAGCAGCATTACATTTTCATTTAAGCCATAAAAAAGTAAGTGCTGATTTCTCAGGGCAAAACTGTCACTTAATGCAATCACGGTTGGCAAAACAAGTAATATTTTATCTCCGAAGCACTAGGAAAAGCAGGTACATATGTCCTTATTTTCTTGCTTCCATCAGCAGTGTTGCTTGTTATTTTGTTGCCATCTGGCAAGGACAGCAGGATCTACTAAAAAAATATCTCTGTTGGTTTTAATTTAATGAAACATGGTTACCCAGTTACCACTGGCCCACAGCTGAAAAAGAACTGCATGAAGTGCGACTTTTGGACAGGATTTTTTGAGTTAATAATTTTGCATTATGTCAGTTTTCTACTATGATAAATCTTTTCTCTAAGTTGCTGATACATTACAAAAAAAAAAAAAAAAAAAAAAAAAAAAAAAAAAAAAAAAAAAAAAGAACAAAAAAGAAAGAACAAAACAAAACCAAAAATCAAACAATGTGGACAGAGAATAGTCCTTTGGCTGCCATTACCTTAGTCTTGAATAGTCTCAGCCTTTGGTGTTTCATCCTACAAAGCATGTTCAGTTAAAGAAATACTATTTCTCCTTCATGCAAATTAGGTTTTTAAATACATCTAAAGACTTGGTCATGACAACAATTGCTGGTGACAGCACAAGACAAAGCCAACACAGTGGGCTAATGACAGCAGGCAGACTGGTTTGCTTTAATGTTACATGAGTGCTGTTCCATTGTCTTAAACAGCATGAATTAATACTGCTGGTTATGACAGCTACTGGCCTAAGGTCTGAACCAGCCCCAGTTAAAATACTCAGTATAGTACCTAGCAAAATAGTGAATTCCTTTATGTTCCATGGTTGTGCACATATTCCAGTAGCACAACTACTCCCACAGACTGCTTATAGAGGTGGGAGGGAATGGAATTTCACTTTGTGTGCCAGTCCAAATCATGGATTATTTTAAGACCACACAGCACCAGCTTTGTAGAATTTTATGTTATCAATTAAGAAAAACATGTACATTCTTGTGTAGAAGAAAATATCTTAGTAGAGTTAAAACAGCAATATGACATTGAGATTTTGGAAGAAAAACAGGCTAATTTTTCTCTTCTTGAATTTCTCTTATTTCTCCTTGTTGAATTGTACTTAATATAGAATCATAGAGCCATAGAATGGTTTTGTTTGGAAGGGACTTGAAAGATCATCCAGTTCCAGCCCCTCTTCCATGAGGAGGGACATCTTCCCCTAGACCACGTTGCTCAAAGCCACATCCAGCCTGGCTTTGAACACATACAGGGATGATGCATTCACAACCTCTCTGGACAACCTGGCCCAGTGTCTTGACACAGTAAAGAATTTCTTCCTAATATCTAATCTAATCTAAACAACCCTCTTTCCATTTAAAACCATTTTCTCTTGTCCTATTGCTACATACCCTTGGCAGAAGTACCTCCTTTAGGTACTGAAAGGCTGCTACAAAGTCTCCCTGGGGCCTTCTCTTCTCCAGGTTGAACAGCCCCACCTCTCTCAGCCTGTCTTCATAGGAGAGGGGATCCAGACACCTGATCATCTTCATGGTCCTCCCCTGCACTTGCTCTAACAGATCCTTGTCATTCCTGCGTGAAGGACCCCAGAGCTGGACACAAAACTCCAGGTGGGGTCTCACAAGAGTGGAGTAGAGGAGGAGAATGCCCGTCCTCGACCTGCTGGATGCACTGTTTTTAATGCAGCACAGGATATTGTTGGCTTTCTGGTCTCCAATCACAAATTGACAGCTCATGTCAAGTTTTTTGTCCATCAACACACCCACATCCTTCTTCTCAGACCTGCTGTCAATGCTTTCTCCACCTAGCCTATATTTGTGCTTGGGATTGCCCTGACCCAGGTGCAAGACCTTGCACTTGGCCTTATTGAGCTTCATGAGGTTCACACAGGCCCATCTTTTAAGCTTGTCCAGGTTGCTCTGGATGGCATCCCTTCCCTCCAGTGTGTGAGCTGCACCACCCAGTTTGGTGTCATCAGCAAACTTCCACTGTCCCTGTCACCAACAAAAACCAGCACCGGACCCAGTACTGATTCCTGAGGAACTCGTCATGGTCTCCACATGGACATTAAACTATTGACTGCAACTCTGAGTTTGACTAACCAGTCAAACCAATTCCTTCTCCACTGAGTGGTCCATCCATCAAATCCACGTCTCTCCAATTTAGAGAGAAAGATGTCATGTGGGACAGTGCCAAATGCTTTGCACAAGTTCAGGTCAATGACGTCAGTCACTCTTCCCTTGTCCATCAACATTGTAACCCTGTCACAGCAGTCCACCAAATTTGCCAGGGATGAGTTGCTCTCAGTGAAGCCCTGTTGGCTGTCACCAGTTGTAAGGAGACAAAGCGCACAGCTGTCTGTCTCAAACACTGTCAAAGCCACGGAAGGAACCTGCCATAAGATAAACCACCACAGTGGGAACTTGAGACAAGCACAGAAAGGAGGAATTTGTCACACAAAGGCACTGATTCCCAGGCAGAGGTGAAATGTGGTTAGAACATCCTGGTTAATGAATCTGGACAAAAATTCCCACTGTAGCAAACTGTGGGAAAGGAACCACCTGCTCCTACACATATCACTGGGAAAATAAAGATCACTCCAACTCAAGGGACAGATGGCATCTGTGACCACCGATGACCACTGAAGCTCCACAAAACCTTGAAGGAAGCATGCACAGAAGGAGGATATGCCCATCCTTTCTTCACACGTAAATTAGGAATACATCTCTGTAGATACCCAGAACTTGCACTGTATAAAGCTGGTACCCCAAGAATAATAACTCCAGACCCCCACCACTGAGAGGCCCAGGGTGAAGAAGGATTGACAGGATGCCTCCTGATCCACGGGTGCTGACTATCTTCTGCTTGCTTACACTCTCTCTCTCTCTCTCTCTCCATTTCTCTCTCCTCCCTACAGGAATTTTCCAAATTACAATCAATTTCTCCAAATGACAACAAAATCCATCAGCAGACATTACAGAATGGAAATTGCCAAGATAGCCACCACGAAAATGTAGTATTGCTATTCAGGGCAGAACTAACAACAGCTGTAACAGGATGTAACAGTAGAAGAATGTGCCTCAGATCTAGACCCTCTCTCATATGAAAGGATAGTGGGCAGTGTTTGATGTTGCTTCATAAGAATGCTCCTTTGTTGTCCTTTCCCTGGCCAAGGTGACCACAGGTATCCTTATATCCCAACAGTTATCCAGTGAACTTTTCCCATCTCTCTCCTCCCACCACGATACATTAGCTCCTGGTTTCCGTGTCTTTTGGTGTGTTTGCCTTGCCCAGAAAGGCCCTCTTCCTCTCCCAGTAGCCAAAGGTCCCCCATACTGGTCCAGCCATACTGGAACAGAAATATTCTTAAAGGCTTTAAGCCTGGAAATCCTTACCCTTCCTTTTGGTCCCCTTGATCTCCATTACTGCCACTTGTGGTATGTGAAATAAAAACAGGCATCGAAAGATGGGAAAACAGAGCATCCATCGGTCTGGGAGGAATTCCACTCCAGAGCATGCAAAGACATTTTCTATGGCAATGTCCCTTCTCATTTAGACATCTCGACTCAGGTAGCTGCCCAGAGAGCATGTAAAGCCCAGCAAAAAGGACAGAAACCTCAGGACTCTATTAAAGAGGATGTATGCCACTGTTTTAAAAAGGTAGAGAAACAACACAAGGTTAAATTTATGCTGCTGAGAGATTTGGTGATACTGTTATATTGCACAGTATATATTGGCCTGAGAGCTGAGAAGTGAAATTGAACTGTCGTATAAAACAGGAAAAAGCCATTTATAGTTTCTTGAAATACACAAAGTATTATGAGCTCTAAAAGTTCTTCCTGAGAGGAACACTTAATGCTATTTTTAAAAAAAGCACTCAAATCAGAATGGCATTTCTTGGATTGATTGTCCTAAAACCAATGAACACATACCACTAAATAATGTATTGTGGCTTAAATAATTGAAATAGGGCAGAAATTCATGTGGCTTTCTAAAATACATTTGATTCAGCTGACTCAATAAAATATGATTGTATAAAGACACCCTTGAAAGTTACTCCAGGAAGAAAAAAAGAAAGTGAATTTGAGCAGCAGAGCACAACAGACTTGCACGTGGGAGTACAATAGATGATGTCCTTGGCACCAGCGCTTGTTTTACTGTACCATTGCCTCCCCTTCTCTTTTCTACTCCTCTTATTTCTAGTTTTCCATTTTTACCCTTTTCCTTTGCTAGTTACCTGTTACCTGATGGTTTTCATATCACTACTAGACCTCTTGCTTTCCTACACTTAAATATTCTTTTACAGATGGAAATCTATAATTTAATTTTCTCCAGGAGTCACATTTGTCTTTTCTTTTCAGACACACACATCTTTCACTGATGGCAAAAGCCGTATGAACTGAGCTTATGACTGGTAGTGTTTCCGGATAAGGAGTTTCTACTGCACAGTAATTCAGATGAGATATACAGGAAAAAATGTGTAATATGTGATCAATGAAAACTTTTATGTAAGATAATGATTTTATCTTGAAGTGACTAGGGGGGTAACTAATGTTTAGGGAAACATTAGAAGCTAAGAAATTCACTTGTTGGTTATTATTTCATCCTGACTGTCTTGATTTACAGGATCTGGAAATGGCTTTCCTAGAAATATACTACTTCAATTTTCCTAAGAGTTTTCTGATAAAATACTATGTTTTTGAGTAGTATATCAACATCTTTGCACTGCATCAACTAAAACTAATAAGAAAGCATCTGCGTACACTGAATGAAAGTTTTTCCCCGTGAAAGGTTGTTTTATTCTGTAAACCACACTCAGTGGCATAATTTTCTGTTGAAGAATCTTCTTCCGTCCTACAAAAATTTGGATTCAAATAGGACATGAAAATTTAAAAGACCACACAGACCACTGGATCCAGTCCCCATAGTTATCAGTTGCCATACCACCACATAGGTTTTCTCTCACCTCCCGTGTAATTCCAGCAGTCCTCTTTGGTCCAACATGCATATTTCACATCACTGGCTGTCTCTGAACTGCTGCTTTAATTCATTCAAGGAGCACCTCTAGGTGTTCAGACTCAATTCTCTGCATCGCTAAACTGGTAAAAAGATCTTTGGCACCTGTTTAGTGCAACCCAACTAGCGTTCTTTGTGAAGTTCTTTCATGTATCTGGTGCTTATTGACAATCATCAGGTTTTAAGCATTTTGCAGTATATAGTGAAAATATATTCAATAGTAAAAATACCAGCCACATTATACCATCTGAATTCAGTGCCAGAGAGTATCCCTGGTACTTTTAATGTACCAATTCTAAGAAATTTTGGTGCTAGACATAAATGTCAATTGATGCCAGTGCCCGACTAACACTGAACTACTTACTTAGAGACCTCTGTAGCCAAAGAGCAGAGATGGGCATCTGTAAAGGCTAACTCACCCCATCTTTCCTACATACTCACCTTAGGAAATTATGAATTTAACTTTAGAAGTGCCTCATTTCTTTCCATTGATGACTGTGTAGATGACTAATTGTATATATCCAATGAACAATTCCTGCCCTTCAGTGGTGCGCAGAATAGCTAATCTATGTGCCCAGCAAAATTGACTTGTAGAGTTGATTTTCAAAATCACAGATTTCCAGAGACTCTTAAAGTTTGGGGTTTTTTTTCATTGCTGCTTGAATTCATGCCTAATCTATATATTAAAGAAAGCAAATGCTTAGTTACAAAACTGAATCACTTAGCTACCTTGGCACATATATAACTTTGGGCACAGAAATACATCCTTAGATTTCATCATGAAGTTTAAGTCATCAAAACAACTAAACTTAAACCTGGAGAAGTTTAAAATAGCCAGAGGAGTTAATCAAATATTCAAAGTGAAATGCCAGAAGCTGGACCCACAGACTTCTGATTTAATTCCTGCCTAAGTACCAAACTCTCTGCAACGTGTATGAAGACGTTCTGACAGACAAAGGTTGTGTAAGAGAGAGCAATCACAGGTTTTGAGACCGCGGTTATGGTAGAAAAACTCTTGTGGGCTCCAGTTAATGGTCACATGCAAAGCTATCACTGGATAATACAGAAATGTCACAAGCTTAAAATGGTAAATTTAGTAGTTCTGATGGCCCAATAAGATCTTTATAATGTATCCATTCATATTTTTAGACATTTTTTCCTGTAATAGGAACAGTTATATTTAATGAAAGGAGAGTTTTTCAGGTACTCACCTCTTTTCTAAAGCAAGTGTGTAAAAGGGGAAAAAACCCCCAGCACTTTGGATTTTTTATTACATTATTTGAAATACCGATACTGATCTCTAGAAAAGGCATAATGCACTTAGAGAAATGCAATAGCAAAATGTATAGCTTTTGCATTGTTCCAAAGGTTGCTACTGTAGTACCCCAGATACATAAAAACAGGCTTAGTTTCAATAATGGATCCCTCAAGTGAAGCTCATAGTTATTCCACGTATCACATCTGCTGTTTTGTTATGATGGTTTATTTAATCTGGCAATAAATCTTTGCATCGCAGATGGCTGGAATAATCTGAAGTTTTACATATTAATATTGCCTATCCACCAGCAATTATTGCTGTAACACTACAAATTTGAAATACTTTTAATTTTTAAGAATAAGTCAGCAACCTTTTTTATTTCTAATTATTAAATCTTGCCTTACTTGTTTCCCAGGAATACAATGAAGTGATTTAAGTCGACACACACTGAGAACCTAAAATCACTTAATCTGTGTTTGAAAACATATTGGACTGAGAGTAAGGAACAAAATATTCTGCTTTTTTGCTAAACAAGTGTTGCATCTTATTTGACATTTTGAGAAGGGTGGGAAAAAAGTGATAAAGATTCAGATTGTAGATTTTTTCTGATTTTCAAATCAAGTTGGATAAAATTTAGCTAATGCAGCTGAAAAAAATTTTAAAAAACTTAAATTTCTTAAAGTATCTTATCAATTTTTTTTTTAGAACCTAAAAATTGCTATATCATATTACTGTTTCAAAAAGAACATTTGGTGGCATGAATGTTTGATTAGAAGCCCTTGGATGTTACACCCTTGGAGATGCAGACTCTCAACAGCAGTCATAAAATACACATCGAGACCTAAAAGGCCTGAAAAATATAAAATGTCCTTCTAGTACTTGGGATCAAATGAAAAAAATCAGTTTTATCCAGTCACCAGTAAGTGGCACAGGGCACCCATGTATGGGTAAAGACAAAGTGAATGGAGAAAGGATGAGGAAAAGTATAAAGTGAGGAAGAACAGAGAGGGGGATGTGGTTGAGAAATGGTAGAATCTTCCTTAGGGAAGGTTTTCTTAAATCCTAATTTTTTTCTCTCCATCCTTACAGAAAAAAAAAGAAAAAAAAAAAGTGAAAAAAAAAAGAGGAAAAAAAAAAAAGGAAAAAGAAGAAACTGAACCCACTACTTCCCCAAACCTTCATTCCTGCCCTTTTTGTAAACATCATTTTAGTCATGTAAATCTAGAATAGTTTTTGCTAATGAGAAGCAATTGCTTTACACTGCCCTCAGAAGCCTGTGTGGCAATGCAGTGCACCTTTCCACCATGCTGAAGTGACAGTGCTCCCATGAGCAGAATCCTTTTTTGCTGGGAAATTCGGTTGGGTTAAGTGGATACTGCTTTACCTATGCCAAGAGCAAATGGAAAGAGGTTTAAATTTTCAGAGACTCCATTCTGTATTGGTCGTAAATCATCATACTTAATCCAGTGAATTGAAATGAATTCTTCAGGAATGCTAATGATAAAGTTTTCAAATGGTACAGCCAGCAGCCTAGCCTCCTTCCACATGGACTTAGAAAAAGTCCCAGCATGAAGAGCACAGAAAAAATTATTAAAGCCGATTCCAAGTTGTCCCTGTAACATTTGCTTTCTGAACTGTTAATGCTCTTTTCCATGGAGTGTCATTTGTAATTTAATTGCTATTGATTTATCTCTGTGTTCAATTATTTTCATTACCTCTGATGCACTTAAAATACAAAAAGTAGTTCTACAGAAACAGTATAGAGTGTGATGCCTCTTGCTTGTCAGTAAACGCAGACCTACCAGTCCTGTAGGTGTTAAGGATCACACCTGAGAAAACAAACACAATTTGCCCTTTCGTAAACCCAATGTGTGCGTGAGTTCTGAGAATCTTTAGATGCAATGGAAGGAATTTATCTGCTTTCAGCTATCTGAGGGTTAAAAATAGTCTGAGATAATTGTTTACATTCTTTCAATAACCAAAGAAAAGAGAGAAAATCTTGGGTCAGGATGAACAGCTCTCTGTAGTCTGAGAAGTACCTCTCAAAATACTAAGGTGAAGAAAATTGATAGCTAGCTCTATTTGTTTCAGTAGGCATTTTTAAAATATCCACTTGTTAAAACGAGTCTTGCACAACCCCTGTCATAGCTTAAATTTCTGAATTCAGAATAAATACCTAAAACCTCAACACTTAATTACAGTTGTCTTTAGATAGTGGAACTGTAAACAAATGGATACAGGATTTTCTGTGCAAGTGTGTTTGCTCTTCATTCTGGATCACAAGATAAAGACTGCAGTAATAAACTCTGAAAGAAACAACAGTTTTGCTACTGATTGGAAGCCTCCGACTCTGGTGCGTATCTGCATACTTGAGAAGATCTGAAATACTATAAAATATTCCTTACAATTAACTTTTCTTCATTTAAAACCAAAAAACAAAAAAAAAAAAGCTTCTACTTACTACCTGAAGATGCCTAAGTCAGGTAATTTTGTTTCATGAAAACAGGGCTTTTATGTTCATGCCATAGGTTTGATCTGAAACAGAAATAACTAGTTACCTTGAAAAGGAGTGAAAACTATTTTCACACTTCAGATTTCCACCTTAATCCCACCATGGAATATAAATCAAAAGGAACAAATTCTGAAAATAGATGATCAGCTTTCAGATAAAATATCTCCTCTTCATGGCATCTTTGGCAGAGGAATTGCTCAGCTTGATCTCACAGAACACTGTTGGAAACGTGTAAGTGTGATGGGACAAGCCACTAACTACCTGATATCCATTATTTTTAGACAGCCTGTGACACTTATCAGGGCTTTTAGAGGGCATTATCATTCATTAGTGTGGACTTGTAGCACTGTAACAAGCACCAGCTCAGCCATAGTGACATCAGCTTACTAAAACATTTTAACAAAAGCAAAAATCAATTTAGAACTTTTTATGGCTATGCTTTCACATGAACTTTTCATTTTGAATGAGTGCTAGAAAACTTGGAGATGAGTTTTCTGTACCATCAAATTTCAGTTTTGGGGAGCAAATTAAGTAAAGTTACTCTCTTTCCTTGATCCCAGGTATTTTTAGCAATGAAAAATTAAAAAATACAAACAAACAGAAAAAAGATAGCAAATCAAGATATTTCTAGTCACCTAGAGTCTGTGGTTAAATTAGGTGACCTCCAAACCTATCAAAAAATTAAATTTGCAGTCTTTCCGTAATTATTTGGGTATTTGATCTCATCCATGAAGACATAACTTAATTTTCTATTACTCAGCTGCAGGGGATACAAACAGAATGAAAAATCTCAGTCTTACTATGAAACATTGAATGACTGCACAATTACAAAGCAACGTCAGTATATCTTTACCATGGAGTTGGCTGAAAAAAATTTTCATTGATTTATGAATTAGGTCACTGGAAAAAAAAAAAAAAAAGAAAGTAATTTCTACATTATATGTGCTTTGAGAGCAAGGAGAAACCTTCTATTTTTCACACCTGTGCTGAGCCTTGGTATTGTCTATACAGACACCAGTGTCCTGCATGCGGATCTTATCAGGCTTTGTGTTTGCAGTCAAGACCAGTTCAGCATTTGCTGAGCTCATTGGCCCTGTTTATTGACTGTGGTTTGCAGCCATGCAAAGCATTTTATCTTCTTACTGATTAGAAAGTGTGTTGGGCCATAGGAGAGACTGATAATAAAACGCATCCCATCAACAGTGTCTATGTAACAGGGGCATGTGTTCCTCACCTGGCTGTATGTTATTGTGCAAATCTTACTAACCCAAAGAAGATCGGTGACTGTAACAGGAGTCAGAATGCCATCCTCCCTACTGTTATGAAAAACAGTAGGTTTAGATTAGATATTAGGAAGAAAATCTTTACTGTGGTCATGGGAAGGCCCTGGAACAAGTTGACCAGGGAAGCTGTGGCTGCTCCATCCCTGAAAGTGTTCAAGGCCAGGTTGGATGAGGCTCTGAGCAACCAAGTCTGGTGGAAGGTACCCTGCCCACAGTTGGAAGGGGGTTGGAAGAAGATGATATTTAAGTTCCCTTTCAACCCAGACCATTCTACAATTCTACAAATGTCTTCTTCCTCAAACTCCTTACCACACTCATGTTCACCGTACACCATAGCTAATTAGTGGGGAGTTCACTCTTCTACCAATAACCACTAGCTTCTTCCCAGTCTGAATGCCCCTTCCCATCAACCACTCCAATCCTAGACTGCTTGCATAATCAGCAGTGTCCTCAAGAACTCAAACGCCTGAAGCAGGTTCCTGTTCACTGGAGTCAACACAGGATTTCCTACCAATGTGAACAGCTCAGACTGTGCTAAGTTCACCTCCACCTCTGCCATCTGTCATGGT
Source organism: Grallaria varia (assembly GCA_013396735.1). NCBI lineage: Eukaryota > Metazoa > Chordata > Aves > Passeriformes > Formicariidae > Grallaria > Grallaria varia. The sequence continues at coordinate 38,013 of VWZG01005727.1, read as the reverse complement.
CTGTGGTCCATGAGGAGCAAGAGAGTGAGTCATGCCATAAGTCTGAGTGCAGCTGTGCCATGACAGCTGACACAGGAGACAATAACAAAATGAAGCAGATGTGGATCCAGGCTGCTGATGCTTTACTTGATCAGGTGTGAGATGGAAAGGACACATGGCTCGCTCTGTCCTGAAATGCAGAAGGCATCCTGACTTTGTCCGATGTCAAATATTTAATGTGTCTAGCTGGTGTGTGGTGGCTGGTTTGGGAAACAGATTGTCCAAGCCTACATACGGCTTCTGCCTTGAGACAGCTGCCCTAAACATAGTGAACAAACAGCTGGTGTTGCACAGTCCCTAGAGCAGAAAAGGACTGGGTGGGCACACGCAGTCTGCTATGCATGGCAGCATGACTGAGGCATTACAGCAGCATCTTGCTAGTCCTGTAGTGCACATTGGACCTGGGATTGTGTAACAATGCATAGATTGGCTCATATTTGTCCTGTCAAGTGATTTGGCAGTGCACAGATCTGGGGCTAATGGTGCTCAAGTGATGTCACACTAGAAGACCTGTAATAAAGCATCATGAAAGAGAACAATTGTGTTCTCAGATGACTTTCAGATGAACTTTCTGTTTTGCTATTTTTCCCTTGGTTCTGTAGCTTGGCAGAGTTATTACCAGTGGGGGAAAAAATAAAAAAAGAAAATAAAGTCTTGCAATCGATACCAGAGATTACAAACTTCACAAATAATATATTCCTTAGTATATATGTATTATATATGTATACATGTATTACTCCAAACACATGCAAAGTTGAAAAAAAAGCTTTAAAAAGATAATAATTTTTCATGGTGAATGAAAAATTAAGTTCTAGAAAGCATGCAGTTTGCCGTTGGTATATTTCACTTTCTTTCAGAGTTTTTTTATGCATAATTTTGAGTGACTACAATATCTCATTCATGTCTACAAAACACATTCTGTGTTCTTTTCTATAATTGCAATAGGCAGCAGTCTGCTATTTTTCATGTTAATCTCAGAGGGAGGTAACTTACTATGTGGGCTAGTTGGTTAATTAGGTTGAAAACATTACTCATCTAACCTTAGCAAATGTAAAGNTTCTTTCTTTCTTTGCTTTCTTTCCTGGTATTTAACTCTTGCATATTAGTTAGTACATGCTTCTTTTCTATTTTGTTATGTCTCTTGTGTCAGAAGAACTTCTGCTAAAATCTGCAATTAGATGTATACACATAACTGAGACATCCAAGCCCTGAAGTACGTTAAACAGTATGAACACTGTCATCCAAGTTAATCATTATTGAATTTAAAAATGAAGTTCTATAAGAA
>VWZG01005727.1:0-36511 GCA_013396735.1 Grallaria varia | reverse complement strand
AAAAAAAAAAAAAAGAGGAATAATGTCTATTTAATAATTTTCCATTTTCTGAATAGCATGCCTTGGAGCTCACACTTTCTGTGAAAGTTATTAAGTCCCAGGAACAACAGGAACCAGGACAGTTTACACTGCAAATACATACTCACATACTGGNAAGCCCTGAAGTACGTTAAACAGTATGAACACTGTCATCCAAGTTAATCATTATTGAATTTAAAAATGAAGTTCTATAAGAAAAGATAAATGCTATTGGTTACTCTAACAAAGTGAATTAAGCTTCAATCAAAATGTGTACAGGGCACTTGAGGTGTTACTTTTAATGAATAAGAGTAGTGCTCCAATTTTGCTCTAATTTCAGGTTTTCTAAGCTCAGTCTTGATCCCTCCAACGATCTATTATTTTCCCCAGCACTTATGTGGGCAAGCAGTCTTCAATTATCATTGTAACCTGTTTTAATAGCATATTAAATTAAATGTATTCACATATTATCTGTATTATCACGATTTTTTATAAGGAGGGGTATGCTTTTCACTCTTGACCAGCCTTTAATTTTTTTCTTTTAAAATTAATGAGCTTCTTCTTAATTGCACTGACCAAATTCAATCCTGATATTCTTTTCTTCTATGGGAAATTTTAAAAAATTGATATTTTCGGTGTGACGAAGTCTGGTATTTCATCCTATCCGAGTTAGTGAAAGGACAGTATTACTGATAATGTTGCCTGCAATATGTTACTATCTAATGGGCTTTCTACTGTTATTACAAATTGTTAAATTCCAAATTCTAGTACAGTTCCTGCAAGGAGAATTCTTATCTAATAGTTTTCTTATAGCCTTGCCCTTGGTTATCTGAACAATTCAGAAAAGTCAACACAGACACACATAACACACCAAAATTACTCTAAGGAATTATTAGACAACCTTTTCTTGCTGGACAGTGAGGTAGAAAATGGCTATTAATGCTGTACATTCTATCATGGCAATTTTAAGTGTCGAACACCACATGTCCATGTGTGCTTAGCAGTGTAAAGGTACTGCTTAATGCAGCTTTCTTTACTTTTCTATTTTATCATCTTCACAGGTTCAGTTCTGACTATCATCCATCTGCTCTTTAAAGCAAGAACTCATTTGCTTGGTTATTTCTGTACCTTACCAAGTACAAAGCAGCAACCGAGGTACTGTCTCTGAGCCTTTTCTTTTTCTGCATGAAAGTTTTTCTTCCTTTACACGTCCCTGACAATGGATGGTATAAACTTTTTTAGTCTCTAACTTAGCACAGTTATATCAATGGAAAGTTTTCTGTAGGGACCTGGACTCATAAGTGTCTCTGCCTGTACTGTGAACAAAAATGGGTTTGTTTGTTGTTTTGTTTCTTATTATTTCATCTGTCATGTAGTCGGCATCTAATTTACTTTAAAGCTGAAGAGAACATAAGCTTAAAAACTTCAGGAAAGGTCTGTGAAAGGCCCCAGCGCATGCCTTGTTCTCAAGTTAAGTATGATCTCACATCAAGTTTGGAGAACAAACATTGTGTACAATTTTCAGCACTGAGCACAATTAGCCAGCAAAACAAGTCAGAAGGAGAGCTGAGGATAATTTTATTCCCAATACCTCTTCAGAGTTTGAGCATGTCTGAAGCAGACCGTGACTTATGGCACACATTGCTCCCTAGAATAGGGGATGAACATTTTGGGTGCAAATAATGGCTTTGACAGTAGTAAAACTGTTCCCTACACTTCAAATAATAACTATGTCTCAGAGTTTTTCACTAAAAACAAGAGAAAATAATTCGATTTATACCCTGCCTACAAACCATCTTCTTAACTACTCATCAATATTTATATTTATTTTCCATTTGCTTTGGTAAGAAGATTGCACCTGGTAACAGATTTTATTTTTTTTTCAGCATGGAGTCAATGGGAAAGAAATCCAGCTCTCCATTTTTTAGTAACTGAAGGCTTCAGAGAGTGCATTAAAAAACACCCTTCCAGCCTCCAAACAAAAAGATGCTAGAACAGCTCAGACACACTAAAAATAAACATTCCTGTTTCACATAACTATTCAGAAATCAGATTCAAAAACTGAGGAAAATCAAAGATCCATATCAAAGTACCCTTGTTACAGGAAAGCAGAATAAGACAATGTTCCTACCTTTCATCACATCATTTATTTTCCCTCTAGATGAAAGATAATAAAATAGTATTAACAAAATACAAGTGCAAATTTCTAAAATCTAGTGGTTTTCAATGACTTTTCATAGTGATTTAAATGTATTTCCTTTCAAGAGTTTATCATAAGAAAGGACTATTAATCAGAAAAACGTCAGTTTCCACTGTCTCATTTTTATTTCAGTGAAGGTACTTTGCACTGCTATGTATAGACAGCCTTTATAACTGTTTTTACAAGTAAGACTAAATGTAAGCACATTGCCCTTTTTTTTTCTTTTTTGTTTTTTAGGTCATCTGGAATAGGATTTTGGAGTGGAAAGTTCCAAGTCTTTGTATGAAGATATTCACAAGCGTGGCATTTTTAATTTATGCTCTGAGCTCTGTGTAGTCCAGGCAGAGGTACACATACCTGGTGAAACAGAGGACGTGCACACTGAAAGCCGGCCTTGGGTGACCAAAATTCTAATTTAAACACAGCTATCTTATTAAAATCCTAGACACCATATTTTTTCAAATGTATGCCACTGTGCAGAAATGTGGATGAGTCACTGGGTCAAAAGAAATGCAAAAGACTGGCTGTTATTCCTTCATTGGAGAACACATTTGTGATGGGGGAGTTCTCAACACTATTTCCATTCCTAATGAGATATATAGGTGTCTAAGTCTGCATAATGCACATAAAGGGCCTAAAACTAGTCTTCAAAATTATCATCCTCTCTACATAATTCTTCCGGGCCCAACGGATCTGTTTTTTCTGCTTCTGTCCTGGCTCCCTATGAAGAAGGGAAAAAGGGGCTCAATTCATAATAAGGATTCTGATTAGGAAATCGGTAGAAAAACATCTTCTCATTTCCTAAATCTAAGCCTTAATCACCAGCCTAGATTATAGCTTACAAAACAGACATCTGCTCCCTGCTTTTAAAGCTGCAGAAATCTACCTTCAGCAGAGATGTCCAGATGAACCTGAAGGATGGCATCTTTCCACTAAATGCGTTACACACACAAGAGAGGAGATCAGGACTTGGAATCACAGAACAGAACCATACAATAGTCTCATGGAATTGTTTAGGTTAGAAAAGACCCCTAAGATCATTGAGTTCAATCATTAACTCAGCACTGCAAAGTCCACACTAAATAGTCCTTAAGTGCCTTATCTAGGCGCCTTTTAGCTACCTCCAGGGACAGGGACACCATCACTTCCCTAAGCAGCTTGTTCCAAGGCTTGACAACCTTTTCCATGAAGAAATATTTCCTAATAGCCAAGCTAAAGCTCCCTTCACAAAACTTAAGGCCATTTCCTATTGTCCTGTTGCTTGATACTGGGGAGAAGAGACTTGGGATATACTGCACATCATCCACAGACTGGCTGATCAGCACAGCTGTCGTTCTAGACCCACTGACAGATAATTTTTTCTCCCCATTTGCTGTAAGCAGACTATGAGCACCTAACACATTAACCCGCACTGTATGACAGAGGCACACAACTGCAGCCTCTGACATTTAGTTCCCGAAGTCCTCTGCAGTTCTTGCCTTCAAACAGTAGTGCCCACCTTGGACCAAGAGCTGTACACTCATAATCCTTTATCCTGAGGATTACAGCCAAACAGCCAAGAGAGAAAGAGGGGAGGGGAGGAGGGGAGAGGAGAGGAGTTGGAAGAGATGTACAACAAGCTAGTTCAACTGCCCAGCCACTCCAGGGCTGACCAAAGCTTGAGGCAAATCCACATGCCTCATAAACACTGACAGACTTGGGGCATCAACTACCTGTCTAGGAAGCTTGTTCCAGTGTTTGACCACTCTCTCGATAAAGAAGTGCTTCCTAACATCTAGTCTGAACCTCCCTTGTTGCAGAATTGAACCATTCTCACATGTCTTCCCTTCCTCACAAAGGTATAGAGAGCAATGGCATCATTCCTCTGCCTTCTTTTTTCCAGGCTCAAAGTTCTCGGCCATTCCACACAGCACACACCTTCAAGCCCTTTCACCATCTGTGTTCTCACCCTCTGGACACATCAAGGACATTCACATCCTTCTTAAATGGAGGGGCCCAGAACTGTGGGCAGTGCTCAAGGTGAGACCACACCAATGCTGAATACAATGGGGTAATCCCCTTTTTGCCCAGCTGGTTATAATGTGTTTGATGCAGTAGAAGTCATCAAGTGCATTTCATTATTAGAGATGGCCATGAAGACAGTTTCCCTCTGAAAAGGGGTTTCTTTGTTGTTTCAAACTTCCAGTGTAATTTACAGTTGCCTGACAGGACCTTGGATCCTAAGGAAAGGACAAGAACTATCCTCCCCATATTGTTTTCAGCAAATCAGAATATGAAACGAGGCTTTTGATTTCAGCTTTCAATTAAGTGGCTAATTAGACAAAAATTCTTTGCCAACAGGGAATATCCCAAATTTATACAGGAAGCAGATGCAGTGCTTACATGAATAATATTCCTCAAACTGATAACCATGAAATACAAGCATAGGAGAAACACTTCACCCCTGGAGACATTGAAAAGGACATTATCTGACAAGGCATCAGAAACAAACTGAGCATATGTGTTTCTAACACCTTCACCCATTATAACCAAAGAAATGGGTTCATGCTGCATGATTTTCTTTAGATTTTACCTTCTCCTTTTTAAAGGAATTAAATGCTCGTATTTTCAGAGCTGTGACAATAAGTCACATATTGAGCTCTGAACATTACAGTACTTCCTGCTGTAGTTGGCTGATTAGGTCTCTGGCAGGAGTACTACAGACATTTCAGGCAGAAAAAAAATCCAGTCATTTGCAACGATTCTTCACACATTTACAGGAAAAAAAATCAAACACAATTGTTTACTAAAGGAAACTGTGAGGAGCTGTGATACAGGGACAGAACAGGACAACTTCTTTTCTGATGAAAAACATAAAGTCTGTTCAGGCTACTTTTAGCTCTTTTTGAATTTATCATAATGTCTTTTTTTCCTACTACAAAACTGGAATAAAAAACTGTGATAAAAAAACTGTACTAGTTTTGTTTCTTAATAATATTTAATTAAAACAAAGCTGATCTTCTTACCTAAATAAGAAAACAGGAGGGGTTTTGTTGGGCAAAATATGTCCAATTCAGAGCTCTCTGGTGTTTGTTTTTTGTTTGTTTGTTTGTTTTTTTGTTTTGTTTTAATCCAGGGGAAGCAAACTCCAGGTAGGTAATGGGAAAATATTTCTGCACACACACTTAGACCTGTACAATTACACACTCATTTCTGCCTAGAAGACCTCAGGAAGATTCTTAATGGGACAGTTGATCTTACCCAAAACTTGCAGATTTTAAATGGCAGTGTTCAAATCAGTTGCAGATGCATATATTTAAGGGAAAGACATAAAACTAGATTTTGCACCCTGAGAAGGTAACAAACAACTTCTCAGGGCAATAACTTGATTTTCTGGGGTTTGCTGTTCTGATCCACTTTGTAGCTGAATTAAATGGCACTAGCTGATTTGATTTGAAGAGACAAGGAGCTGCTATGTGCCCTCTTGAAGGTTAACAACACTGAGGGCTATGACAAAGGTAGCTCATCTGCTTTCACTGAGATTTTTTGCATGCTCCTTAGAAACAGTCTTTTAGCTCCTTAGAAACAGACTGTCCTCAGTAGTCTCTTTTTGAAGTCAGTCAAGTAACACACAGTAAACGTTGCTATCTGATCAATATGCTTCTTTTGCTTTTAATTACAAACTCAGAGTTTTAAAGGTCACTCTGCAACAAGTTTGCTCATGTGATGGGTTACAGTCCGGATCTCAAGAAGGATTACATGATGCATTTTGCTAAACTTTAAGATTCTCCTCAATTTCAGATTCTCAATTCTATCAGGTTCCTCTGTCTGCTCCTTCAGGGAGCAGCTGTTGCATTGCTGCAGTTTTCAAAGCAGAGGGGATATTCAGCATCTGGCTGTCCCAGAAGATGCACTGGCATTCTTCTTTCTACTGAACAGAGTTCAGCAACATTACCCAGCAGATCTGGATAAAAATTAACCACTGAGCTCCAAGTTTATGGAAACAGTCCCACATAGTGCTGATGAGGCTGCACTGAGGCATAACAGCATGGCACTCTCTGCAGAACATTAGGATCTGTTATATCTGAAGCACATGTTAAACTTTACTTGCTTTTTCATAGTTCTGTTTAATCAGACAAAACTTTATTCTTAAATGCTAAGGCAAATATGTTTCCTGATCTTGACCTCAGGAGAAATTACTTATTAATGAAATCCATTTTTATAAAGGTCTCAACACCAAAGCAATACTGTCATTTTTTAATATGTCATTAGTTAATAATGGGAATCATGTGAAGAAAAATACTTTAAATACTCAGCCTAAGAATTTCAAAACTTTAATCGCACCATTCCTGAGAAAGAATGAAAAGATCACAGGTAAAATGGGATCAGCTGTACATGAGTTTTGTCCCACAAATCTTATTCACAAATTTCACCACTTTCATATTTCAGCAGTCCTCCTTTTCACTCTACCTAGCACAGAACAGAAATATTTTGTAAGTGCTATCAGAAGCACTGTCTGGAGTTAATGTGTAGAAACACAGAAGAACAGTATAAGAAACCCAGTCATTTTCTCTGAGCTTTGCTTCCTGCTCCTTCCCTCTCATGTGTGCATCCATATAGATGTCAGCCAAGTAAAGCCAACAGAATGTTTCTTCTGGAAATAGGAGAAATAACATACTACCTCTGTGTCTCAGATGGATAAAACCAAAAAATGAGAGGTAATTCAAAGGGGGCAATAATATTATTCACAGAACAGAATTATTTGTCTCTGGTTTAATACAAAGTGTGACAGCTGTGGAAACAATGTCCCACAAAGAAACACAGATCCCAACTACCATTCAAAGAAAATATTTAGAGCTAGAAATATTCAGATATTATCAGTCATTTTTCAGGAGAAAAATCTTTTGCGTTGTGATGTCTGTTATTTACCTCTTCCCTACAGAAATATAAAGGGCAATAATCACATGGGAATGCATAGTCTGAGTATAACAGGCATTTGGGTTTTTTCCCCAGTTGTTTTACTATTCAACATAAATCTCACTAAAATACCTCATGATAATACCTTTCTGATCCAGTTTTGCCTGTTTTCTGAATCCCTTATTTTGGACATAATATTTCTGTAATTAATCTTTAAGACACTTTCAGGACCCAAAATACTTTTAGTATGCAAATTCATTACATATTTACAATAGAAATGCTCTGGGGTACTGATGCATGTAATTAGAGATTGTCTTTGAGTGATAAGATGTTAAGTACTTTTATAAAGGATATGGTTTCATCTCTGAGTTCCTGCCTGCAAGGATGGTAACTAAAAAATACTGTATGTCTTATTAATGAGTCTCATATTGGTCTAAACTGAAACATGCACTAAGAATGGCATTAATATTTTGAACTTTATCCTCCTGAATCCTTCATGCTTGAAAAATACCTGCTAATAGTAAATATACTCCACTTAGAGGAACTAGATTTGACCTTGCAATGCCCTGCAAATGTGCCAGAAGTGTCTTCCTCTTTTTGCTCAATTAAGCAAGGCTCCAAGCACTTGTTGTCACCTCCGTATTTGCTTGTTACCGGTTAAAGTGTTCTTGCTACATGAAGATTCACATCTGTGACAGTAGCTGAGAAAATGTTTTATTTTTATCTCCCTGTGCTCCTAACTTCTTCAATTAATAGTATGAATTAAGCAGGCTCCTCCAACTACCTTTCTCATAACAGTTGTTTGCCTTCAGAGCCCAGCTGCCTCATCTCTTGCAGAGGGGATTTTGCTTTGACTCCAGGGTCACATCAAACATTTCAGTCTGTAAATAAACTTGCCTTTTGTCCTTTGCTTGGAATGTAGCAAATGGTGTTCAAGACTTATTAACTAGATTTTTCTCCTAAAGAAATTGGGTCAATGAAAGTCTGCCTGTCCTGTTTCATTACCTGCTAATTTTTAATTACAGAAATACATAAAAGCTTTTTCGTTAGATTAGACCCTCTTTTTTGTGTCAGCATCTTGCAGCCACAGGCACTCTCTGTTTCACACAAAGTCCAAACAGCAAAAAAAAATGGTGGCAGAAATCCTTCTTTTCTGTAAATTTTACCCACATTTACGGAAGCCCTTAAGGCCCACATTTAATGGCACTGTACTTGTCACAAAATCTAACATATCCAGCCTAATGTCAGTCTATGACACGACCAAATGCATTTCAATTTTGTGAGGTTTTTAAGACATAATTCTATTTTGCAATCCTCTTGCACATAGCTGGTGTAGGCCTTTCTCAGGACCAGCCTACAAGCATGTGAACAGAAGTTCAAGCACCTGACGTGTCAGAAACTTCCTTCTCATCCTGTGATCCAACAGCTCCATGCATGTGCTCTTCATGTGACCAGCGATACACCTGTCATGCAACAAAGACCCATGTTTAAAGGTGCTCTAGAAAGATGGTGGGTAATAGACTATAGACTTCATTGTTCTACATTTCAGGGTGACAGTAGTTGGTATTTAAGTTGGGTGTCTAGCTGAAAACCAGCTTCTATGTGCTTATTACTAACCTTAGTAATGTCAAAAGTCTCATTGAAACATTCAAATGTGACTGATCATGTTCTTTAACCCATAACATGTGTCCAGCATGTTTCTGGTTTATCCCATCTAGCAACAGTACCAGAAAAGGAATGCCTGAGCAAGTTTCAGGGGATACTTTGAGATACAAACCCTCCCCAGTAAGCTGTGTAGATCAGGGGATCCTGTTATCAGGGGAGATCATTTAGATGAAGAAATACGGAATACACAATGCTGCCTGCCCTCACAACCAAAGTTTGGCCTGCATCATCTACTAGCATAGAAGAAGCCTGTGATGCTAAACACTTGAATGGGAATAAGTTGATATCACAAAAATTAGATTAATTATGAAGAATTTTCTCTCTTTGTTCCTAGGTACGCACTGTAGCTTTTAATGGAAGCCATTGTTCTCATAAATACTTAGAAGTCTTTCTCTTACTCTAAAGAAGAGCTGGGACAGTTGTGGCACTACTGCAACAACTTCTTTGCACACAACTAGTAAGACCTCTAATGACTGTGAACAGTTTCTGACATCATAGCCCTTTACTAGTATTATATGGATTTTCTGCTAACGATCCCTGCTACACAGACTAGTGCTTGTCAGCTAGGAGCTTTTTAACTCCCCAAAATTTTACCTATATCTCACCCTGGCATTTTTTTATCAGAAAAAAAACTATCCTCTGATAGATGGTGTGAGGAAAAAAATCTGTGAGGACACTTCCATTGTAAACTATTAACTCCAGTATTTAAGTGTAACTGATTAAGGAACATCAATTACGGTAGTTTACACTAACTGCTGTAAAAAGGCACCAAAAGTCAGGTGTTTTTCTAAAGGCATTGCTGTATGACTTCAGAGTCCAGAAGCAGTTAGCAAATTGAACCTGCAAAAGGATGTGAAAATAGCACAAAAGTTAGTCACAGTGGCTAACTATGGTAAGTAGCATGACAGCCTGTCTCCTGTTTGGCTGAACAGCCTCCTTGAGTGCTCGCTAAGGCTAAAGCTGGATCCTTGTCCAGCTTACATTGCAAAGGGCAGTGGTGGGTCTGATAAGTGATGAAACAAATCTTTGAGTTAATCACAGATGGGAAAAGTGTTCCTTGAATATTTGTAGTTACTGAAGCCTGTCTTCCTACAGCTTAGGGCTTTTTAATTTAAAAACTGAGATTTATGTACATTTTCTCCACATCTGTACACTTAGAACTCTCCATTTCCTCCTAACTCCCAGCTCTTGCCAGCTGTTTTCATGGTGACTGACTTGCCATGTGAACATGCTGAATAGCTAACCTGCAAACCACAAAAGAAGTATCAGTTGAGTTCAGACTTAAGCCTTTCTCTCAGAAGAGACACTAACTTTATCTCTCTCATTTCCCTGCCATCATTTTTATCAAAGTTTTGGGACTGGAATAACTCATTAAATATGATTGAAATTAAAGTTTAGATTCAAAACCTACCGCAATGAGAGAAGTAAAAGACAAAGAAGTGCCATAACAATCCTTCCTTTGGAAAACAACCTAGAATATTCTTTTTCCTCCTTGACCAGGAGGAATAAATTCCCTTATCTTTTCTTGGCAGGAAATCTGAAGTGCTGGAACAGATTGCAGTTGAAAAGCCATGAAATTGATTCTCAATCAGCTCTTCTGTTGGATCATTTTAGCTATAGTTCTGGTATTAAAAAGTCACCAAGAGGATAGGTTTTGTCACTAAGTAAGGTGGACATGAGGACCTGAAATGGCATTGTCTGGCCTTTTCAGGAGTGATACAATTGCATAGCTTTTCACAGAAGAAATCCCTCATTGCACATTATATTTGTTCAAATTTTAGCAGAGTGCAACTACTATCAGCAGAAGTCTATACAAATGACATCAAAAATCCTGTTTACAGTACAGTGCATGGGATGATTACTACTACTGAGATTTTAATATTCAGTATTGGTATGAAAGTTATGTAGGGTCTCAGAAATCAGAAATCAGGATCTCCGCCTCAGTACTGTGTCTCTCTCAAAGACAGCCTGAAAGAAACAGACTAAGAGAAGTGTGCTTTCATTCTTGACATCAGTCTCTAGGCAACAAAGAGCTGAATTATGGCTACTGAATGGCATATGATCATTAAAGGCTTGAATTTTAGGAATCACATAAATACTTCATGTACCTGTATACATACAAATATCTAATCCATACTTACCATACGTAAGAGTATGCACTCATGTATAGAGTGTGTGTGTGTGTACATATAGATACAGATTTGTACAAAAAGGTACATATGTTAATGTGATTCTCATATAAAAATGTATCTACATACATATAGGTACAATACATATGCATAACATGTGTAAACCAGAACAGATGGTATTTCATGTGGTTCCCATCATATGTGTGCATATAGAGAAGTATGTGTGTGACACATATGTGAGAAATATATATTTGCATGAAAATATACATATAGCTGACTGTTAAGTCCACCATACTTGAAGCACTTACATTCAGACCTACAAGAAGAAAGGTCTTTTTGTCCTGGTCTTTGGCCAAGCCATTGCAGACTGATGTCTAGTCTGTTTCAGTTTCCTGCAATGTCTGTATCAATTCATATTACCTCTAAACTACCAGAGAGTGTGTTTTGAGTCATACTTTCCCTTCTGTATATGAGCATGATTGCATATAAAAGCAAAGGCAGCAATCCTGGCACTGGTAGGTGATAATACCCTGGTTTGAAGTCAGAGGACATCCAGTATGGCCTAGAGTTTGATTTTACTTTGGGCATGCAAGGGGATCAACCAGGAGATGCCATTAATCTCACTTAAGAACCCACCATTTCTGAGGGTTCTTCGACTTCTCCTCCACTTGAAAAGGCAAACGTTTCTCCTTCTTGATTATAATCACTCAATTCAACAAAAATAAATGTTCCTTCAGAATAGGGTAAGTGGGAGAGTTGGTGGTTTGCATGGACTGAGTCACTGCTCCTGTGGAGAAATCCCACATGAAATATTCAGGGAAATAGGAAACATGAAAGAGAACAGTCAGAAAAATGAACTCTCCATGTACATCTGTAGATGCAGGAAAGTGACACATTTTGCTATTCCCTGTTATTTAGCAAGGTTATACCTATCTTTAACAAACTGGTTTATTTCCTAGCTGTGCAGTAGCAGTCTTATTCTCCTTTTCCACAAAAGCATTTCTCTCTCCTTATTCTTGCTCTTTCACTACAGTACAGGAAGATGAGGCAGGAAAGACTGTTTTGAGGACTGAGATATTACAGCTGTTCAATCCTAAGAAGGCCCCAAGGCAGTCTAACAGACAGGAGAGATGATCCTGCCAGCACCCTCCAACTCTGAAGGGCATTTTATTAAAACATCCTTAAGATATTTTAGCTTGTTTGCAGAAAGGTGGACAGTCTTTTATTGTTTCCATCAAAACTTTAATGTTCCTTCAGAATGTATCCAGCATCCTGAAGAGCATCTCTGCATGGACTCCTTAGATATGTTCAGATTTCAGCTGAGGCGCCAACCCAAGAGACCCAGTACAGTGAAGAGGCAGAACAGGGAATAGAAAAGTGCTACAGAGCCCAGAGGCCTGATGAATATTTAATTATTTACAGAAATCAGATCAACCCAATTAGACATCCTGGACCTTTGATCACTCTGTTGGGACATAAAAGACTGCCCTATCATCCACTTTGCTTGGTTGGGAAATGGGGTCTTTACATTGGTAGTTATTTAAAAGTCCATTTTTTAGCTATCTGGAACTTTAAAAGTGTTTGGTTTTTGTTCACAGCCTGCAAAACAAGTGTCAAACCTTCACACATGAAGGTGGGATCCATTGTCCCAGCCAGACTCCACGTGCCAACACTGATCATCCCTCAAGCTGTCGTCAGTTAACTATTCAGGGCTTACCAGGTAAAATCAAATGGTTAAAATGCAACCTGAAAGTTGGGGGCACCAATCTCAGTCAGAAAACGACAGGACTAAATTAGCAATAGGACTATCAGCTTTGGTTACCATGGCAAGGGCAGGATGGCTGGCTTCAGGACTCAGGGCCAGCTCCGGACTGGAGCAGCTGCTGAGGCAGCTCCCATCCTGCTGGGATGCCGGGCCATGGCCCAACCTGGCCCATGGCAGCTGCTGTTCAACAGGTTCTCATGGCTCAGCTACAGACCCTGAGGCACCACAGCTCTGTCCTGCCCCGCAACGGGGCCCTCCTGTGACCCCATAGCCTGGCCTCATCCCGTCCCTGTTGTCCCAGATATGGTTCTACCTGCTGTGCGAGAAGCCAGTTCTCACACGGAGCTGAGATTTCTTCTACCATTTCTGCACCCATCCTCAGTATGCCAGCTACCCACCTTGATACACTTGAAATGGTGAAAGATCAGTATTGCCTACATAGGAAACAATGTAAAGACAGAGAAATGCATTCCTTTGGCTCCTTTTTGCCATGTATGCTCTATGAGGAAGGGGCTTATGTGAGTAAGGGGCAATTGCAGCCTCTGGGCGGGTGTTTCACTGTGTCAATGACTAAAGGTCAGCACAAAGTTCAAGCAAAATTCTTCCTTGGCTTCAACAGTAGTTTGTTATGGTGCTACCTCCTTGTTGGATTATAGGGTCATCCTACTTTTGCTCCTCAGGTCGAGGCTCCTGGTTTCTGCTAGCTGTCCAAAGACTAAGTATATTATGGGACAACAGCCCCAGGGAGGGGCTTGATGCTCCGCTGCCCTGCTCTGGAGAGCAGAAACACCTTCCAGGGCAGAAGTGATGGTCCACAGGGAGCTGAGAGTCTGCAAGCTGCCATGGCCCCTTGTACCCATACCCCCTCACTTCTGTGCACTGCTAATGTCTAGGGCAGGGGGGAACACAGTCATGGGCCCTCTAACAAGGCCACTTCAAATGGTGGGCAGTGGCTTAAAAGCTGATGTATTTGATTTTCACTAGTAATTCAGTGGGCCTGTGCCCTGAAGAGCTGCCAGGCTGGCGCTGTTTAGCTCCTTGCTAAGGCTCAGTGTATTTGCGTCACTCATACAGGGCTTGCGTCCCACAGTGACAAATCTGCACAGAGCCGCCATCGCCTTTCATAGAAACACTCAAAGAAGCACTTGTAAGTCATAAGGCCAGATCCATTGGCTGGAAAACTGACTTGTTAATTGCTTCCAAGACTGTTAGCTGGAGTCACAACCACGTAGCAGAGCACTGGCCTTGCACCTTGCAGCTCCCAGTGGCGGCTGCGCGGAGCAGTGTGGCAGGGACCTTGGCCACGCTCTGGGGGTGTGTTCTCAGGGTGCCCAGAGCTGCTTACAGCAGCAAAGCTCCAGCTTTGCTGAGAAGATTAGCTGCCACAAACAGGGCAGAATCCAAGAGTAGGGAAAGATTTCTCAGGCTTTTGGACACCTAAGGAGAGATGGTTATTTGCATTAAAACAGGGAAAAAACAATGGCCGGTGATAATCCACATACTGTATCCGGACAGGGATTGCATCCTGATGGGTACATTTAGTTGAGATAATAAAAATATTTTAAAAAATACAAGTACAAAATCAGGAAAAAAAGGATTGTTTTCTATAATCATTACTATAATCATGCTCTTACTTGGAATCTAAAATTCATATCTACAGGATATACTTCTTTAAAGTATATTATAAAAGCCAGAATGCTATTTTCACTCTTCAAATCATTAGTTGTTATTATGCTGTTCTTTTAGTATCAACTGCCTCCCTAGCGTCACCTGCTCCCCTTCAACATCAATGAAGTAATGTTGTTGTTGGCAATGGAGATCCCATTGTGGCCCACAAAGTAAATGAATCACTGCCCATAACTATTACGGGACTCAAAGGTGAGGAAAACCTACTGGACTGTAAATCCCCTCCTTGAAGTCTTGTCTAGTTCCTGTCTGCCATCTTGTGGCAGTAAAAATTAATTCAGTTCTGGCTAAAATCATCATTACCGACTGAGGTGCCACAAAGCACCAAGTCGTTGCCCATCCCAGGATTATGAGTTTATAATAGTTTATAATAGGATTATAAGTTTATAATGAGTTTTGTGCTGCTGCCCAGGGAATGGTGGAATCATCATTTCTGAAAGTATTTAAAAGATGTGCAGACATGGCACTTAGGGATATGGTTCAGTGGTGGACTTGCCAATGTTAAATTAATGGTTGAACTGGATGATCTTAAAGGTCTTGTCTAACCTTAATTATTCTATTATTCTGTGTTAGGCACACACCACAGTAACAGGGGCTCCAACCTTTTCCAGAATTTGGTGACAAGTCTGAAATAAAACATTCCCATCAACAGGGTGCAAGATTTTCAGAGTGAGAATGGGAGATTACATTGGATTAGAAATATATTATATGGACAATGCACCAAACCAGAAATTAAATCTTTTCCAGAATAACTGCATTTTCTCCCCTTCCATAATTATTTCTAAAGTGATATGGAGAACCAGGAGAAGCCACTGGCAGACTTGGAAACACCGAATAAGGGTCAGCAGAACTGTGGTGCAAGACATGAGCAGAGCCTACCCAAAGCTTCACAGCAAGTAAGACAAAATTGAATTTTCTATTTCAAATATGAGGACAGGCCACAGCTTGTGGCAGTGAACAAACAATATCAGAAATGGAAAAAGTCTTGTGAGAAATGGGCTGGTGAAGAAGGAAGAAAAGCTAACCTAAATACCTTAAAAACTGAAACTGTTTCTATTGTTTAAAATGGAGTTTCTGTGGGTTTTTTTCCTGAGTCACTGTGTCTTCTTCCCAAAATCCCTAGAGAAGTCCTTATCTCCCTAGCTAGGTCTGAAAGAATGTGTCCTTGAAGCGTGTTTAAGTTTTCCTATTGGCCCTTAGTTAACCCTTTCCTATTGGTTGTTATTCCTAGTTTTCTATTGGATCTTTTACGATCCATCGAGAAGTTATAAATACCTCTGCCCATGTAATAAACTCTCTCTCTGCTCCCTCTCCAGTGGTCTCTGCGTGTCTCTCTGTGGGGCACTCCGGGGGCTCTTTGTTGGGGGACTACGGTGGGAGGGACTCCCTGCTATGTAAAGGAGGGACAGCCTCCCGTTATCGCGACGTGAACCCCCATAAATCAACAGTCACAGCATCTTTCATGGAGAACAGAAAGGCAGATGAAAATGGCTGGAGCAGGAACAAAGAGCTCTGCCCCAGTTTCAGAGCAGTGCATTTAAAGCCACACCAGATATTTTTGTAGTGGCTGGGACTGTGCAATAACATGATCAGCCATGCAGAGAGTCTGCCTCTTCTCCAAACACACCACAGCCACAATGCCATGGGCTAGCTCCTGCTCAGTCACAAGAAGTATCAGCCACAAGAAGTATCATTAGCAGAAGACATGGCTCTACAAACAGTTTATTGCCTTCAGCAACATGCCATCCTAGACATCAGTGTGCTTTATCCCAGCTAGAGATATCTGAGATCCCTGGAGAGCCTTTGGCAACAAATCCACAGGTCCTGCTTGCTTTTTAGTGATGAGAGCTCGCACCATTCACATAGAGCCAGTGTCAGCAAAGGTTATGGAAGAAATGCTTTTTCTTGGCAGAGCAGGCAAAGACTAAGCACAACTCATGTCAATAAGGGCTAAATTCATGCAGATGGTGCTCTGCAACCACAAACATGCAAGTTGAGTGCTCTTAAAATGAACATTCTGGTGAAAAAAAGGTAGGAAAGAGGGAATCACTTAAGGTCTCTGCAGTGAATTTAATAGCGCCAACATTTCCACTCATCCTAGCATGATAGCATTTCTGTCAGAACAAAATATTACTAGTATTGTAAAATAAGGTACTTGGAAGTTAGGAAATGCCAGCCCTGAAAGATAATGACAGTTATTAACTACATGATGGCAGATTTACTTCTGAGGGATGTCCATGGCAATCATCATTCAGGCCCTTTATAACAGGAAGGAAAAGCTGTTCCTTAGATCAGTCTTTCCTTGCTTTTTCTGTAAGGCAAGGACTGCTCAATATTTTAGAAATATTTCTGCAGAACAATAAGCCCACAGCAGCTTTAACTTATAAAAGCAATGGATGATAATTAGATACTTTTTTTAGCCTTGATTCTGAGGACAGATATATTTTTTAAATGAAATATCTTCAAGGACTATGGTCCAATATTTTTCCATATTTTACAGCCTTCCAGACTAACTGGCTTTCAGGCTAGAAGGTAGTTTTGTAGATTATTCTTGCCTCATGTTACAGAATGTACTAAAATGATGTGATGATGCAAGTAGCTGTGTCTTCCTTTATCTCTGTCCCAGAGGGCACTGAGCTAATCAATTAAATGAAACTTTTTCTAAGTAGTCCCTAGTCCAATGCTCTTTTTAATATGTAATATTGTTGTGTGAATTCAGTCACAGGATTACAGAGCAATTCAGGCTGGAAGGGATGTTGTGTGTTGTCTAGTCTGACCTCCCACTCAAAACAGTTTTAAATTTACCTATATTAAAGCTGTAAATATGTAAACAGGTTCCATAGAAGCTATATCTGAAGCTCCTTTTGATGTGCATTCATTGTTCACGTTTGCATGAGCCAGTATAAAGTGTTACATTATCCTGCCTCTGGATGTCAGCATCTGCCCTCATTTGGAGAAATTTTTTAATTGTCCTTAAAATCACTCCTCTGTAAGGAACCATGAAGCCAGAGGGCTTGTAAAATTGTCTGAACAGTTTGGTCTGGCTGGAATAATTATCCTGAGTCAGAAAATTATATTCTCTGCGCAGTTGAGAAGGGATTTTATTTTTTTTTTCTCAGTATTTCACTTGTAAGATGTAGGAGAAAGGGAGATTCAATCCTGAATTCACCTTTTTCCCCAACGTTCAGACTGAAAGCCATGAGCAAGAAATAAGACATTAGAAGAAATAGAACAGGTTCAAGCAATTGCTATGCTGATGATACCCTATCAGATGAGCAAAAGTTACAGTCAGCTTTTGATTTCAAACTAAAGCTTACCACTGAGACAAGATCTGTATGAGTCTGCATTATTCCTGCTTTCATTGTGGCCACGTGGTGGGGACAGAAGCTGTGGAAAGGCCATTTTGCTGTTCACAAATGTAGTCAGTCATGGCCATCATGTGGAGGAAGAGCAGGAGAGTGAAGAGGGACAAGAACAGTGATTATTTAAACAGAAATACCATAATGCCCATCCAATGTAACATACCTTCAGTCCCTCTCCTGGTGCACACCACTAAGCTCTGAAACCCACCGGGGTCGCAGTGTGACTTCTGCAGGCTTAGTCATATCAGGGTCTCTGTAACATCCAGCTCGGAAACACTCGAAAGATTTGAAGGGACTCGGCCCCTCATATGACCAATTCTCTACTTTTCTGTAGCTCCTACTATGTGAACTCAGAGGCATTGCTAGTAAAATTTCTCTAGATCTCAGTAACTGGGTATAAGCACGTCCCGTGGAAATCTGTCTGCCTAGAAGATTTTGCTTCTTATTTTGACACAGTTAGATACATAGAACCATAGAATATTTCAGGTTGGAAGAGAGCCATGAGGATCACCAACTCCAGTTCTCTGCTCCTTGCAGGACTGTGTAAAATTAAACCATACGACAAAGAACATCCAGACAGTCCTTGAACTCTCGCAGGCTTGGTGCCATGACCACTTCCTTGGGCAGTCTGTCCCAGTGATCGACCACCCTCTTAGTGTAGAACCTTTTCCAAGTGTCGTCTTCCTCAGAAACAACTTCATTCCATTTCCTTGTGTCCTATTGCTGGTCACCAGAGAGAGATCAGCACTTCCTGCACCACTGCCCTCCTTGACAAAGTTGCGGACTGTGATGAAGTCATCCCTCATCTTTCCCTTCTTCAAACTGAACCAACTAAGTGACATCATCTGTTGCTTGTAGGTCTTGGACTTTCACCATCTTGGTCATTCTTCTCTGGATACATTCCAAGAGCTTTATATCCTTCTTATGCTGTCGCACCCCAAACCACACAGAGCGCTCAAGGTGGGGTCACACCAGTGCGGCGCAGACTGGGACAATCACCTCTCTTGGCCAGGTGGCAATGCTGTGCTTGAATCCAATAATATAATGTACAATCCA
This sequence comes from Grallaria varia, assembly GCA_013396735.1. NCBI lineage: Eukaryota > Metazoa > Chordata > Aves > Passeriformes > Formicariidae > Grallaria > Grallaria varia. The sequence continues at coordinate 17,734 of VWZG01005727.1, read as the reverse complement.
ATCATCTCCAGTGTAAAACAAACAAAAAAACCCACAAAATTCCTGCAAGGAAATTATTTAGTTAAGATTGAATTTCCTAGCAAAACAGAAATAAGTGATAATTCATTCATGCAAACCAGAACATCCTGTCCCATGCGGAATTAAATTCATACCATCATACATTAACAAGTTCAATCTGACAATCACACCGTATTGTTAGAATGTTGCCCCCTGAAGCATGACAGAGAGTTTTATGCTGGAATTAATGAAATTTTCTATTTTTATTCATTGCACTGGGATGTGAGCTAAGACAATAAATGCCTTAGAAAGAGTGAATATTCAAAAGCCCCTGTTATCTTGTGTATTGAAAGAGACTTGCTTTCAGATCAGATTTAATGCAGGACAGTTACTGAATAACTCATTCAGGCATAATTGTTTTCGCTAAATACATCTGCCAGAACTAAGTTTCAAATTAAAATAAACAAACAAACAAACAAATAAAACAAACCCTGAAATTTATATAAGAGGAAATCCCTGCCATGCTAGAGGTAGTCTGATTTAACCTAAAGATGGTGGAGCAATACTAACATAGCCAAATTTCCCCCCCTTTCATTCACTCATTAAACTGGTTTGGATTTACAGGTGCTTTTATAACTCCCAAGTGTAACAAAAATGGTGTAAATGCTTAAGATCAAGTATAAAAATACTTTCATGCTATGCAGCTGTTACTTTTTGAACCAAATTAGAGATTGCTTAAGAAAAATGAGTGTAAACAAGTCCATAGAACTAAATGAGATGTGGTTTTGGGCACTACAAGAGGCCGCCAATTGCTATTTTAAGGCCACTCTAAGTCATCACTGTAAGGTCATGGAAATAAGGTGAAATCTCCAGTGACTGAAAAAAAAAAGTAAATGTAGCACACATCTTCAAAGGGTGAGAAAAGAAATAGAGTAGCCTGTTCACTTAATATCTGTCCACAAGAAAATCAGGAGGTAAACTTTCCTGGAGGACATTTTCCAGCACAAGAATTTTCCCAGAAGCAGCCAGCACAGATATATCAAGGGTCCATCATGGTCGATGGCTTTGTCTGATGAGATGACTGGGTCATTGAACAGCTGGAGACCTGTAGAAGCGGCTTTAGCAAGGCATAAGTAGCCCATAATAACCTCAGAGTAAAACCAAAGAGACAGACTGAAAGGTCAAGGTTGCTTTGAACAGTTGTTAGGATCTGCCTTTATTCATGAATTTATTCTCATTTTCCTCAGTAGCAAAGGAGCATAAGTTCTTGCATCCAACAAACAAATCAAAGTGAATTACGGTTATTACTTGATCAGTTCTGATGCTTCTTGGTGCATCATAGTGCATGAAAATACAGTCTCTGCTGAAAAACAGCCCCCATGACAAGCTCAAGGAAAGCCAGACAGCCTGAAAAATGGAAGACAATTTAGTGATTGTGATCTTTGTGATCTTCACTGTCAGTGACTGCTTCTGTCTTCCATTAAGACTTTTTAGATTACAAGGTGGGGGATGGGGATGGGACTTAAAGGATAATTTTGTGGTCTTATAACTGCTACCCTACTTGTATCCTATTAATGTAAGAGCAGAAGTACTCAGCATTCAATTTAGAACCACCCCATATCAAGGATGGCCATCATATTATAATTTAAAAGAAATCCTCATCACATTTCTTAAAATAGTCTAAATGTGAAATATCTGGGACGTGCAATTCTACAATGAATAAAATTGTAGATCATACCCAGAACTGATATGCTTAAGATTAGAAATAAAAGTGCTGCTGAAACAAGATGTCTGCAGACAAAACCAGCTCAGAAGGATCATTAAGACTCTCTGAGTCAAGTTATCTTCAGATCAGCTCACACAACAGAACCACATCAGGCGCTATCAGGTCCAGAGGTCTGTGTGTCACACAGCACCTGAACAAAAGAGTTTAATAAGGAGAAAGGAAGAGATAACATCCATAGGCCGAAGATTTTGTGATTTTTCAGTGTTGAATACAATGGACATTGTGTGAGGGTGGATCCAGAGATTCTTAGCGCAGAACACAGACACTTCTTAGGATAATGAAAAGATAAAAAGAAAACATTTGAAGGGCTCCTGTTTTCTGTCAATGGAAAAGGGATGATGAAATCTTACGGAAACCCTGGAAAAGCCAACAGGCAATCCTATGGGCTTTGTTTAACTGTGGTGTTAGAAATTGTTTTGATTTCTGAGATGGACTACAGTTTCTGCACATAAATAACATCTTTGATCTAAAATGCAATTGCTGACAGGTAGAAAGTCTGATCAGTGTTTAACTTTCTTCACTTTCTTTTCTCTCTTTGTCTGATTTCTTTGAAGTTCAGTAAAATATTCCTAGCATGCGATCACCATCACTTCATATAAAAAGCCAGGCAATCCAGACTAGTCATAATAAATTACATACAAACTAAGGAACAGTTTCTTTTAAACAGATTACAATTTGAGATTAGGTATATCCTTGGGAAAAAGCACTTCTCTTCAGCTTTGTATTTTTCAAATGTACCCATAAAATAGGAAGGAAAATTTATTTCCTAATAATACTCATGAAGTCTTACTAGGACTTCACAGCAGTACTTGGCATCAGAGGAAAACATATAGCACATTTTCTTTGATACTAAAAGGACTGGGAAAACAGAAGGTTAAGGAAACTTAATATTTCCTTGAAGAAAGGAGGATTTTTTTTTCTCATCACTTTGCTTCTTAACTTCACAGTAAATACCTGCCCTCTTCATATACATGCACCTTCATTAAATTCATACTGTGTTCACATGGTTGTTTTACAGTTTGTGTTTTATGGTCATATAGAACATATTATCTCTCAATGATCTTATTTAAAATTTCTGGTTGCAGTAGCACCAGTGTACTTTGACTGATTCATAGAAGTGCACAATTTCTAAATTTGATAACAATATTTCTTAACTGCAACTGATTAAACTGTCCAGAAAATCAGGCTTTCTTCTTTTTCTTTAGTGTGTAAACAGTATAAATATACTCTAATGCTGGGACTGGCAGCTGGAAAGTGTTAGAAGAAGCTGAGGGAATGGGCATTGCTTAGTCTGGAGAAAAGGAGGCTTGGGAGAGACCTTATCACTCTCCACAACTACCCAAAAGAAGGTTGCAGTGAAGTGTGGGTCAGTACCTTCTATGAAGTAATACATGATAGGGCAAGAGGAAGTGACCTCAAATTCTGTCAGGGGCACTTTAGGTAGGATATTAGGAAACATTTCTTCACTGAGAGGGTTGTCGAGCCTTGTAACAGGCTGCCAATGGACGTTGTTGATTCACCATCCCTGGAGGTAATTAAAAGATGTGTAGATGTGGTCCTTAGGAACATGGTTTAATGGTGGACTAGGCAGTGCTGGGTTAATGGTTGGACCTGATGATCTTAAAGGTCTTTTCCAACCTACATGGTTCTATGATTCTATTTCAAATTAAATGAGCTCATAGAGCAGAAGATAACATTCTGAAGATCTCACTCCATGTCAGCAACATCAGATGGGAATCAAGTCAAACTGGAACATGGGAGGTTCACAAGTATGGTTCACTTATAAAAACAAGTGATCTGCTTTGGTGACAAAAGGCAGTTGTTTACATCACCTCCACTGAGATTATCAGCAAGAGCACCTGTGTTTTGTCCTTTTCCATCTCTCATAATACAAGTTCTTCTGGTACTGTATTAAGCATAGGTGATTAACTTGGGTCCTTTGTTTGTTCCTTTACCTTCATTCAACCTAGGATGTTAAATTAATTTTTAGACTTTTTGAACCCAAATCTCTCAGTACTTTGAAAAGAGACAAAGGTTTTAAACTTGATCTGATATTCTGTGGGAAGTCAGCACTGAGTTGAAACTGGTTTGATGTGTTTGTAACAGCCATTGCCACTAATTCTATGGAAGTATGTACCAGCTGGATCTTCCCAATCTCTGAGAGCTTCAGATCCATGGAACAGATCATGAAACTATGTCAGAGCTTCAGATCCAGCAGGAAAGTGTGAAAAACAGAAGTCATCTTGAAATGATGGAGACAATGTCAGTGAGGAATCAAGCAGAGATCCTCACTAGGGGACTGCTTCTAACAAAAGAGACTTCACCAAGACTATCCAGAATTGCTCAGTTTCTGCCTGTTCTTCATAGGCTGGCAAGTCATATGATGAGACTTGGAATTTTTCTAACAGTCCTGTTGCTCTATGTGGTAAATCTCAGATAGCTCTGTATCACCTGCTATTACATATCATCCTAATCCATCTGCATGTAGATATTAACTTGGTTTATAAAAAAACAGCTAATCCTTGTAGTATTCTGTAAGTAAAACTTTCAATCACTACCTGTTTCATTGTTGCATCCCAGCAGTATGCATAAATTTACCAGATTCTTCTAAATTTCTACTAATTCCCTTAAACAAGGCTGCAATATCAAATGATATAGAGGGGTTAAGGAGGAAGAGACTGGATCTTTTTTCCTCTGCTCTTCAAGACAAAACCATCCTCTCTTTGCACCACTAATGCAGTTTAAATGCTGTGTTCTAGTCTGAAGCAAGCACTTCACCTTCCAGTGAACAGATTTGTATCCACCTTTGGCCGGCTTTTCTGTGAACCTGTTCCAGCAGGAGGGACAGTGGGCAACAGCTGAATGTATCATAGAATCATAGAATGGTTTGGGTCTGAAGACACCTTAAAGAGTATCTATTTCCAACTCCCCTGCCACCTCTCATGAGTTTCTCAGACAGAATTAAAATTTGTGGTACACAGCTCAAAAATATGGCCCCCTTTTTAGTGAGGCATGAAAAGACCTTTAAATGGTCAGAGCTAGACCAAAGGCATCCTAAAGAACAGGAAGATTCTGTAGCCTATGGATACCTGGTGCCATTTTAAAGCTCATTAAAAATGTTTCCCAATAAAAAGATGTAAAAGGAGCTTGGCAGTGTGAAATGTGTTTGTTTAAACTGAAGCCTACGGTGATGGGTTGACCTTGGTTGGTCACCAGATGCTCAGCCAATTACTCCATCGCTCCCTTTCCTCATCAGGACGGGGGTAGAAGAAACAATGAAAAGCTCATAGATTGAAATAATGACAGCAAGATCGTCTCCTAATTACCGTCATGGGCAAAACAGCAGGGAAATTATTTTTATTTATTGTCAATTAATAACAATAGGAATGAGAGAAATTAAAGCAAAATTAAAAATACCTTCCCCTCCACTGTATGTTCTTCCCAGGCTTTGCTTCACTGCTGACTCTCCTACCTTCTCTGCCCCAAGTAGATCAGGGGGATGGGGTGTGCATGTTGGAGTCAGTTCACAACTAGTAACTTTGCCTCTGATGCTCCTGTCTCCTCGTGCTTTTCCACTGTTCCAGCATGGAGTGCCTACCACAAACTTCTCCAGTGTGGGTCTTTCCCACAGAGTACTGTCCTTTGGGAACAAACTGCTCCAGCACTGGTCCTCCACAGGTACTCCCAGAAAACCTCTTCCATGGGCCCTCCCCATAGGCCACAGCTCCTACCAGGAGGCTACTCCAGTGTAGGGTCCTCCATGGGCTACATGACGACAACAAGCATCACCATAGTCTTTACCATGGACTGCAAGGGAATCCATGCTCCAGTGCTTAGGGCACCTCCTCCTCCTCCTTCTTCACTGATCTTGGTGTCTCCAGGATTGTTTCTCTCACATTTTCTCACTCTTCTCTCACAGCTGCTGTGCAGCACTTTTTAACCTTTTTCAAACATGTTATCACAGAGGTGCTACCAACAAAGCTTAAAGGACTCAGCTTTGACCAGTGGCAGGTCTGTTTTGGAGCCAGCTGGAACTGGTTCTGTCTGACATGGGGGAATCTTCTGTTGTCTTCTCACAGACACCAACCCTGCAGCCCCTGCTCCCAAAGCCTTGGCACACAAGCATACACAACAATGTTAATAACATCTGGTTTAGAGATTTATTCTCAAATGCCTCATTGAATTTTCAGGCAAAATTACTGCCTATCTGTCCTGGTTAGGAGCCAGCACAACGCTTTGAATAGTAGTAGATTTTCTCTTACGAGAAAAAACAACCTCATTATTATTATTGTTTACTATTCCTTTAAAGTCATCATAAGATGCGTTTGCTTCAGTGAGCACTGTGATCTGTGTACATTTTGTATTTTATAAAAATAGCCTACCCTCTTTTCCCATTGCTTCATGGAGGCTGCTTGAAGATGAGAGTGGCATAATAAGGTCAGCACTGCTGGGTAGTGTCACAAACTTGTCAGTAAATGTTAACATCTAAAACAGCATCTCAGAAACATTTTCTTTATTCTTCTCACTTGCTTAAGATGTGTGGATTCCTGTCTTAGCACTTGCTATATTCAGTTAAAAAATATACACAGATTTAAAAAGAAGTTTAATTAAAATAGAATATTTCATTTAAAGCCATGAAAATATTCAGAATCTAGTCATTAGAAGGAAAGAGAATAGGCAGCTATACATACTTAATTTCCTGTGCATACTAGAAATAAAATGTTTGGGGGTGAATTTCTGATATATTTATCACCATCACACGCAGGAACCATGGGTTAAATCCTTGACTATGTATAAATCCTCTTTTCGATGCTTCAGTGGAAGATTCAGCATTACAGAAAAATACTATGCAAATCAGATTACATTTTCCTGCCTTAGGGATTCCAATCCTTCTCCCATTGACCATGTCAACCTTCTCTATATAGACACTAGAAAATCCCAGAGAAAGAGCAAGAAAAATAATAAAATAATGAAAACCTTACAGAGATAGCGAAAATAGTTTAATTTGCTGGGGAAATAAATGAGAAATGTGCCAATAGAAAAAAAAAATTGGAAAAAATGTGGAGAAGAATTACTTACGCTTCATATTTTCTAAATATATTATATTCAGAATCATAAGCAAAGAAAAAGGTCATGGCTCCAACTGTGGGGTTTTGCATCATGTTGTGTCCTTTGTGTGAGCAAACTTGACTCTCAGGCATGTGTTATGTGAAATGCAGTGCCTGCATATCAATTTACTGCACTAACCAAAGAACAGACTATGTGAAATCTTTGGGGTATATCAGCACAGCTGTCAGTGGTGACACTGAGCTCACATTGCCTGCATCCTACAAGTTGCGGTGAGCAGGACAGCATCTGTGCTATTAAGCACTGATAAGAGGTGCATCATAATACATCTTCATACTAATACTGTTACCTGGGTGCCAATTGGCTTGATAGAAAGTGGAGAAACCTGGTATGTGGATATAGCAGGCTGAAAGAACCACAGAGATGTACCCACCAATAACCAGGTTCCAAAAAGTCGGGAGGCTTTTCAGATATTGTATAGAAAATACCTTTTTCCCTTTGATATTTTCAGGAAATTTAATTTGAACCCATTTGTGCTTTCCTCTTTGGTGAAGAAAAACAACATATTTGTCTAAGTGATTCAGAGAGGTGGTTGTGGGTAACATACCATCTAATCCACCTCCTTTCACTGAGCAGCTGAAAGATTTGCAGCTGAGCTGCCTGAGTGGGGAGAGAACAGAAGAAGTCTAAAAGCATGCAATGTGACTAAAATCTTTATTCAGTAAGTGTAAAATTTATTCCATAGTCTCTTCAGCAAATATATTTATGGCTTTTACACTTGTGACGCCTTATTGTTCTGACATAAAATTTTCCTTTGTTTATTTAGACTTGTCCAGCAGTACAGGACTGCTCTGCAATCTCTGTATTTTCACATGGTTTAGGGCAAAAGCAAGGTTCTATTTGGAAACTGCACATAAAAATTCCTGTGGCGAGAGGTTGCATAGCAATGGGAATATAGTGCTTGTTCAATACTGAGTCGCCATCCTTGCCTTTCTGTTACTATGGAGATGGCATGGCTGCTTCACAGTTTACTCTGCTATCTCCACGGCTGCAACAGGAGTTTTGGTAGGGTATATGTGATGTCACTGCTCCTCATACCTTCTCTGTCCTTCAAAAACACCACAGACAAAACTGATGATTTTTCAGTTTGTGCTTAGATCATGGCTTGTTGATGTTACTTCTGTGTTTAAGAATATCTCTGTCAGTGCATCCTACAATTACGTGAAGCTCAAGGGGAAAAAATACTTATTCTTTAAACACATGGACCTCTAAAAATACTATTGTGAATTATCTCTTTTCTGTCTAAGAACCTGCAAACAGGGTACCTTATCTCATTTTAGAGAATTTCATATATACATTCAATTTATTATAGTGATGTGAAGACCATTATTAATGTACATTATAATTAATGTACACTTATCAATACCTCATCCTTGGCCATATTGACTACCATCAGTTGTCCACTCTGGCCTCCAATCATGAGATATGGAGACACACCATCCATAACGCTGCTGATTCCTTTGAGAACACACACAGAATCAGTCTCGAGGAGAAAAGACAAGGCAGAAAGAACCGTGCCCCACCAACACCGCCTATGGAGACTTTCTGCTGTGCCTTTTGCAACCGGCCTTGCCTATCTCGCATCGGCCTCTTTAGCCATCAGTGCGCTTGCAGCAAGCGTGGGTAGAGCCCTTCCCGAATCTTCGTTCGCGAAGCCCAGCCATGCATGTATTCTAGGGTTACAGTGAGGGAGAAAGGGAGGGAAGTTAAGGAGCTGATGGCTCCAGGTAAGAGAGAGGCATATGGCAAGGAGCCATCTCTCTTGTTGTCGTGCCAAAAACATTTTAGCTAACACTCTGAACAGAAAAGCAGGTCATATGATGGTTTCTTTTTATGAACAGCACTTGACAGACTGCACTTGTTCAAATGTCTGCTGTTTTGAAAGGCATTTCTTACTTCAAGATGGGAGAAGCAGCTACAATTGGATGTATAAAAAACCCATTTAATGTACATGTGAACACCTCAATAATAATCTCCAATACTGCTTTAAACCCACATAGTCAAGACCATTTATTCTTAACCAGGACTACTATATATTCAGTTTTTTTCCACTGAAAGGAAACATATTCTTTTCCACTAAGCTATCTTTCCTCCATGGATTTTCATGAATTGCTTTTTTGTTTGAAGTTTTGCCTGAATTATATTTTGTCTCGGATGAAAGGGCTCAAACTACTCAGCATGCACTATATGACAGAAATGAGTTTAGATCTTTCATCACGAGCCAAAATCTAGCAAGAAGGAAAATCATGAGATTTTCTCATTGATGTGCTCCACAGCCAGAGGTACATGTGCAATAAAAGCAAAGACTTTTGAGGAAATATCAGTCTTCTACCCATCTACTATGCAACAGGGCAGCACTGGAATCACCAAATAAGCTTCAGAAAGACTGTCTTACCTCCTTGCACGTTATTTTCTTAACTGTTGAATTGTGTTACTTGCCATCACAACTGCTGTCATGTGGTATACAGACTCAACACTTTAAACAACATAAGATGTAAATAATGTTTTGCTTATACCTTTTCATTTCTTCAGTGCATACCATCCACCTTGGAGCATAAGTTTTATGGAGCATGCATGCCCTCTGAGTCTAAGTCAAATACTCAGGCTGTGCTGCAGATAAAATTCATCTAATGTAACACCGAGTGGACCTCAGCATACAGAATATACTTTGCTGTGTTATACTGGTCTTCTGCTTTTTCAAAGCCCTCTCAACACTACATTCAGAGAGATGCAAATCACTCAGCTCTTCTATTCAGTATGTCCAAGGGTGAGTCCATTTCCCATTATCATCAATCATGCTCCTTGCATAAGCAGGTTCCCGTAAGGATGGAGTCTGGTTCGCATCCCATTAAGACTAATGGCCGTCCCACGCACACGTCACGCGCACTTCAGAGATGATTTAGCCACGGCAGCAAGGCCGGAACTGCCCGGCTGCGGGGCGAGCTGCCAGGGCGCCCTGCCCGCCCCGCGCGGCGGAAGGTGCGGGGGATGCGGGTCCCTCCGCCCGGCGCTGTCCGCGGTGCTGGAGGCGGGAGCATCATCACCGCCCCCGCGCTTCCCCGCAGGCACCGTTGCAGGAGGGAAAAGATTTTGGCAGTCTCACCTGCGTTGCTGAGAAAAAGGGGGGAAAAAAATTAATTACTGTGGGAGAACATTAATTATTATACAAAAATCCTTCTATGACGTCATAGGGCATTGGGGTGACTAGGTGATCTTTCAAGGTCCTTTCTAAATTAAACCATTCTATGATTCTGTGAGAATAAAAGCAGATTAAAACAGTGCTAATCCCTTTCCAAAACAGACACACTTTGATACTGATGCCATTAGAATAAACCAGCTTTCTCCAATGCAAGTGCAGTTAGTTCTGCCATGATTTTTCATAGTGAATTTTTCAGATTCTACTGTGGGTTTAAAGCAAAAAATCATATTTAAGTTATGGGAGGGTTCTTGTGATGAAGTGTTTGTTAGCAGTTAGCTGGTTTTAGCAGGGCACTTTAGGAGATACCACACTCTTTCTTGAAAACAAGAGAACATCTAAGGTGAATTGAAGAAGAAACCTGGGTTTCAGGTGATATTCTTTCCCCTCTGGAAGTAATAAAGTATTTCAAAAAGATTAGAGAAAGATAAGATCAAGCACCTGAGTCAAGGAAGCACTTAAGACAATGGCTACTTCCACAGGGAGATTGTGACTCATTTGTGTGGGGACCCTAGGAGTTTCAAGAAGAGGCTTATTAGGAAGATAAATGGGACATGGGAAGCTGTTCTCTGGCTGGCAAGTGGCCAGAAAAGAAGGACATGAATGAAAAGCACATAAACAAAGGTAATAAAGCAGTCACACACATAAGCAGTGCAGAAAAGCACTCCTGAGACAAAGAAAACCAGACAGAAATCCCAAAAAAAGGGGATTGTAGACATAGAAAATCCCAGGGAACTGGGGTAAGATAAGTGTGTCTCTATTGAGCAGGATTAACTAAATTGTTATCCTATGATTTGATTAACTGTTACTTTTCATATTTTTTTTCTTTACTTAGGAGTTTGTGAATATTTTCAAAAGAGCGAAAAAAGGTGCATGTCCATGTAACCAACCTTCTCTCAACTTAGAGTATTCAAAGCATGTGAGTATGATCAATAAAAAAATAGATTTTTTTTTTTTCCGAGTCTCAGCTGTGACATTTGCCATGGGACAGATGGCACTGCCCAAACCAGAATCCACCGATTCATGTCACATAGAACTAACTTGCTCAAATACTATCATGGACTTAAAAAAAAAAAAAAAAAAAAAAAAAAAAAAAAAAAAAAAAAAAAAAAAAAGTTCCTAATTTTACACTGTATTTTCCTTGCTTCAGTTCATTTTAAACAGTGTATGTCCTTCAGGCATATAGTACTCCAGAAAAGGACTGACATGTCTGATTTCCACTGTCTTTGAGACAGGCTCCCTGTAGTTGATAGGAATGTGTTAAGAAAGCGGTAGAATTAGTCAACAATCAAATTTATTTTCAGTGCTTGAATATGCTTGTACAAGAATTTCTTGAAAGGGCAACAAACATTACCATTCAGCTTCATTTATTCATGCCTTTAACTTTTGCTGGTTTCTGCCCACATTGACTCTGAAAGGGTGCAGCTCAGTGGGTCTGATTTTATTAAATGGATATTTGGCTGGAAGCTCTTTGTCAGATCAAATCATTGCTCTGCAAAGTAGCGGGAGCAGTGTGAAGTAGCAGGTTTTCCATTAGTGTTCTGCCTAGAACAAAGGTGCAGTTCTGCAAATAAGGACTTAGTGCATGTCTCTCTGTTTTCTGTTTTGGAAGGAGCACAGCAGCTGCATGCTAAGTGTATTTAAACAGCTTTATTCTCTGGATACAGATCAAAAAAGAAGATATCTTTTACCAGTGTGTCCAAGACAGGGTTCTCTCAGAAGAACACAGCTGTTTCTGTGTTATCTCTTCTTCTCAAAAGGCAAGTCTTTTCTTGTTTAAAGTGTGACGGAGATTTATCGTTCCTATTGTACTGACACTGCTGGTCAGGCTCTGCTTGCTTTCCTCAATCAAATCAACAGGACTTGTTCCAGGAAGCAGCATTAAAAAGATTTAAAAAATAATGTTTGTGGAATGGAAACAATTTCAGAAATCCTTCATGTTTGCAGTTCAAAATAATACAGCATGTTTTATCTCAGTCAGTAACAAAGAAATCTTAATCTCTGACTATTACAATAATCCTTAAAATATTATTTTAGATACTTTTTGGCATTTTATACTAGCTGATTTTAATAGTGTTTATCAATATAAACAACACTTTGACATGAGTGAAAACCAGTCCAGATCTGCTGTACAATCCAGCATAACTGCAGTGTCTGTCAGACAAAAAGTTATTAATATGATTGCAGATCCTTTATATATATATATATATATATATTCTAAAAGGCTTATTATTTAGCCTCATATTATTTAGCCTTGTAATTTTTCAGAAAGTGAAAACTTTATTGAAAAGGTTCTGCATAGAAAAAAACCCTCATTTTAAATTTTGCTGAGTTTTGAAGTGTATAAAGAAAACATTTCTTTACAAAGAGGGTACTCAGACACTGAAACAGGCTTCTGAGAGAGGTTGTGTTACTTGTCAATGTTGAAGAGGTATTTGGACAACGCCTTTAATAACACACTTTAAATTTTGGTCAGCTCTGATGTGGCTGGGCAGTTGGACAGATGATTGTTGTAGGTCCCCTTCAACTGAAAAAGCTTAGTCTGGTCTAGTCTGTATAACTATTTGATTTGATATATTTTTTTTATCTTTTTCTTTTATAAAATCTTGATATTTAATATCAAAGTGTTGAAGTCAGACTATCTTAGGAGGTCAAAATGTGTAAATGTGAATATTAACTGTGCTCAACTCATTAGGATCAATATTGCCTAACTGACAAGGCAGCATGATGTTCTTTGCAAATGTGGGCTCATAAGCAGTGGCACAGCCCTTTGCATTTGCTTCTCAGGTCTTCGTGGTGCTTAGTGTGCAGTTCAGAAGAGCAGCATGTGCTGTTCTTTCTGACTTGATCTGTTGAGAGTATATACTGAAGCTCATTACTGTTATTTTCTTCCTTGATGGTAAGTGGTAAATATGCTACAGGAAGGAATAACAGTGAATTTTCATGAGAAGAGCCTATGATTTTGAACAAAATGTAGGCAACACCATTACAGACAGGTGCCCTAGTTTTTGCTGTCAGAAGCTTGCACACAGAAATAGCTGGGTTTCCTTTTCTGTGCTATCTTCACAGGAAAATGAAAGCTGACATTCTCATTTATATTTTAAGTTCCCTATGCCAAGAATGCCCACGGCCATGTGCTTCACCGAGCCACATTCAAATTCTGCTGCACTGCACAGCCAGCCCTGCTGAAGCCAGTATAAATAAAGTTCATGACCTTGAATGCCTGTTTTTACTCCAATATAAATACACATAGTCTCATTTGACACTTAATGGAATTATTTGACTCATATAAAGAGCTCATATGGAGTTTCTGTACAAATAATTTTTTGGTACTGGTTGCTATAAAGAATGGATACCTTAACATATCTAGCATCTGTGAAATCAAATACCCTCTCAAATCTTTGTTGTTATCAGTTTGGTCACAAAACCACATATAATCTTTGCTGTTCAAAAGAATGAAGAAAAGCTTCTCTGTAGACTCATTTTGCTTATATTGAAATTATATATATTATATTGCATCCTTATTCGATGAAAATTTTGATTCTCAGAATCCCTTCAGAAAAAAAGTACTTCTAGCAGACTAGGGATTCAAGAAGGAAAAGGTGCTCCAGCTGACTTGCCATTCTTATTTATTTTAAGGTCCCCTAATAATTTAGAGGCATTTTCTCTTTCCCACTCAGTACTCCACAGGGAAGTCTGTGATACTGCTTAGCTCCACAATCAACTGGAGTTTGAGTGCACAGAATAAGGAACTATGCATCATTTTTTCCAACGTAATCATCCATGTGCCCTCTTATCCCCTAAAAGGTGTGATGTAATTTAAGAAAGCTTGCCCTTTATAGATGGAAAGGCTATAGCCCATTCATTTGAGAGAAGCAAACAATTCCAAAGCCAGCTGCCAGAAAGCTACTGATGTACAGTAGCTTGTTGATGTACTGGTTCATCTTAGATCCATCCTGTGCATGGGAAGACTTAGGATCGGCTGTATAGTCTGGGATACTCTGAATCACTGGCCCTATTTATCAAAATCTATATTTCCTTATATATAACTTATATTTATTTTATGTATCAGGATTTTGTGCTATTTTCATACACTCAAGATCATGATTAGATTTTAAACCTCTACAGATGTGAGGTAAATAAAGCAGTGTGCGTAAATGTATAAGCATATATTAGTCTCCAGAAAGGTTAAATTTAATACAGAGATTCTAAAGCACCTAAATTTATTCAAGGAAAATACAAAAAAAGGTATTTCATGCAAAAAGGTGACAGAAGCAAGTGTTCAATTACGTCAGCTGAATTAAAGACTGAACTTTCCTAGTCTGGCAGAAGGTGATGTAATTCAAGTCATGTTAGGCTGCAGTGAAAAACAGCTGAATTAACTCAAGAGACTTTGCATCTATAATAAAAATAAGCATGGAACTTACCACTATAGCTCAATTAATGCAACATAAATTTCTGCATTATAGAAGTGTTGTGCCTGACTTCTTTCTTTTATTCAGATCATTTCAGAACCAATTTTAGTATATGGATAATTTGCTTCATCACCTGTGAAGAAGGAATATGACATTAATTCTATACAGCTCTCAGCTGTGCACACACACAGGTTTGACAGTAAGAAGATGCTAGTCCCCGTTTCTCAGCCTGTGCTGACTATGGAAAAGAACAGGATGTCAGGCTGTGAAATTAAAACCTTTCACTGCACCTGGCACAACCTTAGAAATGTGCCTGGAACAGAACCGTGGTGACTTCACTGGAGACAGTCTCTTGTGCTTTTACAAGTACATATAGCATTGGGTTAGAGGTTTATGATGTTTTCCAGAAATTCACTAATTTCTCATCTGTCCATACCAAAGACATCTACTGCAATAAAAGCAAATTATAAGGGTTGCAAAACAACTGTGAGAGACATATTTTTATCAACCTTATTGAAGTTTATATATTGCAAAAATAAATTAAATGCATTTGCCACATAAACTGTGTAAGGGAACAGAGGATAAATTTATTATGAACTTAATTAAATTGCTTTGTATAATGACAAGGAAGATCACTGGCAACATAATATATCCTCTTAGACTAAAGGTGGTTAAAGAGATAATTCACCTGATGATAATGGGCTTTGAGATTATAAATGTTGGTTATTTGCTTTGGAGCTTGCTATTTCTCATGGAATTACCATACTAAAGTTATCACTTTTGTGAAATAATTAATTATAATTTCTTTTCTCTAGGATGTACTGAATACATGTAAAGCTGAGCAATTAAAAAATACCATGTGTCATTTGTGTATGCCATGGATTCAAATAATGGCAAAATTAATTTTTTCTTTCCCTTTCCTTCCTTTCCTTTCCCTTTCCCTCCTTTCCTTTCCCTTTCCCTTTCCTTCCTTTCCTTTCCCTTTCCCTTTCCTTTCCTTTTCCTTTCCCTTTCCTTTCCCTTTCCTTTTCCTTCTTTTCCTTTTCCTTTTCCTTTTCCTTTCCTTTCCTTGTATGAAAATTCTGAGTATTCACAATGAATGCAGCTAAATTGCATCAATAAACATTAGCATAGAAGAGGTAAATTGACTCAGATTGCACTAACTACCCATTACAAGACCCTAAGTGCCCCTGTGAAAAGTTGTTAGATTATGTGACAAATTTCTTCAGTCCTCTGCTCATAGAAAGAATCTGACAATTAGTTTTTAACCTTCTCCAAGAAAATAGCTCAGAAAATAATTTTGGAAATTAATGTCAGGTTGTTTATACAGGCATCTTTTTTTTCTGGCTCTAATTAATATTTTGCAGCTGATTGACTGGCTATAGCAAACGGGCTGGGAGATCTCCACCTGAGAATTATCAAAGCCCTTTGGTGTTGTCCTTTCCTTGGCAGTGGGACAACTCCTCAGCCGAGGTAAAGGACGTACAAACACAGTGTACTCAATCATTTGAGCCTCAAGCTGTATGTGCGGGGACAGGGGGAGGATGTATTTCAGTAAGACTGTCCTCAGAGCCAGTGATGCAGACTGTGGGCAGAAAAACAGTCCCAGGCATTGATTAGTTGCGCATTGTGGAATCTCAGGTGGTTGTGCATCTGCCAGTCAGGAGAAGTGAAGAATCTATGAATGCTTTCCTACTGAATATTTCAGAAAATTGGGAGAGCGAGCAGGTAGTTGAGGGTCTGAGGAATTAGATTTTTGATCATCTCTCCAAACAGGTACTCAGTTACCCAAGGTGCTCTCCATAATTTTTTAAGCAATGCAGTTGTGTGAGAGAATCTAAATCTAAAGCATATACAAAGAAGTAGGAGACATCATATTTTTATATTCATGTATCATTTTCCATATTTCCACTGTCTCTTTCCCCATTCATACAGACAAGTCTAAATTCCAGCCAGCATCTTACATTAGACACTGAAGAAGTATTCATTCAGACACATGGATATGAAATACTACTTTTTGTATCAAATTCTCTCTTCTTAAACTAAAAATTTAAAACATTTTGGGTCAGGATCTCCCTTGGAATTTTAAATAAATACTGTTTGATTTGCAATTGCAAATGATGTCCACATCTAACCCACTATCTAGTTGTTAGCACAGGACCACTCCTAGTACATATTCACCAAAAACTGCATGCTGTGCTTTCCTCGGAAAACAGTAAATTCCCTTATATGCATTTCAAAGATTGTATGGCTTGGGTTGCCTTTTTCTTTGACTGAAAGAAGAGTAGCTGAATGGTAAATTAGTTTTAAATTCTTTGAAATTATTTATAAAGTTAAAAAAAATAGCATGCTGATAAGGTATAAAAATCAATTGAGTTTTTACTACAAATCTGTAGAATACTAAGATTTGGAAGATAATCTATCATTAAATCTCAATAAGAGTAGAACTGAAAATATTCATTAGATCCTCTACAAGCCAAAATAATAGAGTTAATTCGACCTACATGAGTTGCAGTGGTGCTGTGGTGACTGGGTCACTCAAATAGTGCTACATCAGTGAATTTATACAAAAATTAATAGTCTGAAAACTTCTGTACTACCATTAAATTCTGTAAAAATGAAAGTAGTACTGCATTTTTTTCTGACCTACTTTTCGGCAGCATTTCTGAAAGGTGTTTGTGCATTTGGTTTGAATGCAGATGCAGGATTTAGAAGGGATGTGTAACAGATCTGGTTATTATTTCTTTAAAAAATCTTAAAATAGAATCTGATATCTATATTATTTCAATTGTATCACCTCAATTTTTATTTAAATGTTGGATGGAAGGAAAGCAGTTACCCTCTATCTCAATACTGAAGGCTTCGGCAGCAATTTTTGCAGCATTCTAGATTATCAAGTTGATTTGCATTATCTCCACTTTATTCTTCATGTAGATGTAATTATTAAATTCGTCTTGATCAGCAAATATCTCTAGCACAATTCATAGGAAATTTCAGATTCTATTAAGAGAATGAAAAGTGCTTTTGCCCACTAAAAATCACCAGTGCAGATAGGTCAGGATCTCTGATAAAGCCCATGAAGGCAGGTGTGTTGGGCAGCTCTGGTCAAAGCAGAGTTCTTTCTGCTGTCTGAGCTTTCTAGATTCTTATGCAGAAGGTTGCTGCTACCAGCTTGGTCCTTTGAGACTGCTCTGTGTGTTATAGTTTCAGATT
>VWZG01005725.1:0-16642 GCA_013396735.1 Grallaria varia | reverse complement strand
GAGCAGGAGCAGAGTAGTGCAGCAAATGTGTTACGCCAGACCTAGCAAAGCATTTGCTCAGGGACTGTCCTTTACCCTCAGAGCTCAACTTGGTCACAGGAAGCAGAGCTGCTGGAGGGCATGAGGCACGCCCTCTTTTTCTTTAGACTAATATCCTCCAACAAATTCTCAAGCCACATTCCTTTTACTTGTGAAAAGTTTGTCCTCTCCAGCAGGAAAATCCCTATTAAAAAATGGCCGGCCGAACTCCATGGCTATGAAAGTGCTGCTTCTTTGCAATCTTACCCTGCTCTCTCTGGCCAGTCTGGGCAGATTCTCAAAGCTGGGCATCTCATTTCTGTTCATGATGGAGATGTAGCAAGTTCTCTCTTGCATCACTTTGGTTGCAATGACGCCCTGGAAGAGAAGGATGTTGACCGCTCACAATTATGTCTTCCAACTGTTCAGACCATGATAATACCTGGTTAAAAACAGTAAGGAATGTTGATGGAACCATCCCCAAATGGTGGAGTGTAAGGGTCAAGAAGGAAAAGCGAGCCCCGTGCCTTGCTCAGCTGGATGAGTAGCCAGCCCCCTGGCACAGTTCCCACAAAAGCACGCTCCCTGCCACTCACCGTGTTGTAGTTCCAGATGGTTTTCCAGGAGCCCACGGGGGTCTTTTTCTCAATAATTGCCACACGCCATTGCCTATAGATGGTCACAATTTGGGATTGGCCACCAATGATGACTTCCTGGTTTCCACCCTGCGTAGGAGGCTAAAACACCAAGGGAAAGAAGAGGTTTAGCCTTTGAAGGAAGTCAGCAATGTCCCCAAAGGCCTGTGAGAATAAGGGCTGTTTGAGCCTCGCCATGCTCAAGAAGGAAGGTCTCAAAAGAGCAGATGCCCGGCAAGAAGGGCATGGGGCTTGGCTTTGGACACCAGCTCTGCAGCCCCTGCAGTTGGTTGAAGAAAGGGAAGGGTTTCACACCTGGACAATGGGGCCTTGGCCACTGCCGTTGCCATTGCAATACTTCAGCTGCACAACACTCAGCACATTGAGGGTAAGGCACGGTCCCAGATTCACTTGAGGTCCTGGAAAGGCAAGGAAAGAAAAAGCAAAAGCCCATGAGGTAACCTCTCCGACCTTGGCTGCCGTTCTCCAAGAGGGGTTTCTTGTTGTTGCTGAGAGCGGGCCAGGCTCTGCCTCATTTGCTGCACGAGGAGTGTTTGAGATGTGGGAGGGGAGGATTCCTTTGGAGTGCCCAAAGAGCAGCGGCTCTGGCACTCAGCAAGGAATGGCCACAAAGAGGTGCTCTTGAAGACGCTGGGGGTGTTCCCGTGCCCCAATCGGGGCACTGTTGCGCTGGCTCCTGGGAGTGCAGCTGGCTGGCCATGAGAGGCTGAGGCTGCTGCCAGTTGCTGAACCCACTCAGGCTGGGACCTTCTGGGAGAAGCCTGCCCGTGCAGGTCATTGAACTCATGGGCAATGCAGTCCTTCCCCGTTTGAAAGACCGAGAGGGAAGGAAGCCACTTGGCTTGGTGTTGTGCAGCACTAGGGTTTGGTGGTTTTCTTGTGGGGCTCATCAACAACTTCTGAATGGAAGGACAGCGATTCTTCATAGGATGACCCTTTGTCTTTTCCAGGGAATTGCAAAGGGGCTCATGGTGAATCAAAAGTTGGGGCCCAAAATAAAGCCACCTTAAGCACCATGGAATGGCGTAGAAGAGCCTGGACTAAGCACTGGCTCAACCCGGGCCCTGTCCCAAACAGCACGGATGTCGAAGTCTTTCTACATCATGGGAAGCTGTTGCTGTCCATTGCAGACAGGAAAAGCAGCATTGGTGCAGTAGCCATTCCCCAAAGGAAAAAACAGACAGTGCGGTAACACTCAGAATTAATTTGATTGCACTCACTGTGAACTTCTATAGTCATGTAGGTGGTGAGGCCACTGCACATGGAGAAGATGTCTGCTCCGTAGGAATTGAGGTTTCTGACCAATCCCCTGGTGACAAAGGTGATCTTCTTTGTAGGAATTCCAAGACCGATCTGGTTCTACACATCAAAGAACAACATTCAGCAAGAACAGTGCTGTTAGACGTTTTGTGCTGGACATATCCCTAGTACTGCAAGGATGACTTGGTGCCTGGGGTTTGAGTGCCACCTGCCTTTAGGGCTGCCTTTGAATCCCCAACACTGCTCTCCCATGCCCCACCGGCAAAGGGAGTCTGCACAAAGGCAGCTGCAAGGCAAAGGCCTCTGCTGACCAATGCACTTTGCTACTGAAAGAGCTCCAAACGCCTTGGAGATATTGCCATGCCAAAAGAATGGATGCCCTTCAAGGCTGTCTGAGAGAAAGGCTTTCTTAGCAACCTGCAGAGCTCAACTTCCTCCGAGGAGGCAGAGCTGGCACTGCCAATGCTACACGCCCTCTTTTGCTTTTGGCACACCATCCCTAAGACAAGTTCTTAAGCTGTATTCCTTTTAAGAGAAAGACAGTCCTTTCACTTGTTAGAAGCTTTTTGTCTCCAGCAGGACAAAGACTGTTTAGAAATGACCGAATGGACTCCAGTTGAAAGATACTCTTGACAGGGTTGTCTGGGATTTTTAGAGACTTCAAATTAGAGCTGAATGTGAATCAACACCGTCTTGAAGTCCAGGGCACTCTACCTTTTCTCACAGATAAGGAAGGACTTAAAATCAGCTACAGAGGGCTCAGGAGGGCACCTTAGGACAAGAAAGTCTGGAATTATAGCTAAAGTTGGTCATATTTGCTTATATCTCTACTGGGCTCACTCTTATATTTTTCTTATTAGCCCCAGATCTTCCTGCCCTTTAAATCCTGGATATTTCAGTCTTCAAGGGATGTGAGTGTGCTGAATGTTGAGTCTATTTTAGAAATGTCTGTGCTAATTTGGTGGGTTGAACTCATGCTAATATGGTATTAAATTGTTCTGAAAAAGTTTGAAACCTTATTTAAACTTTTTTTTCTTCCATCCTGCAATATATGCTCTTCCTCAATTAGACCTTACGAAAAACATCAATTTTTTTATCCTATGAGAATTAGAGACTATGAAAGGTGGTTTTATTTTAACTCACAATCTAAACTCTTGGATCATAGGACTGTATCAAAAAGGTTCAATTTATGGAATCATTTGAACCTATGTAAAAGCAATGCAAGTGACCTGCGACTTTGACTAAACATGATTAACCTGCACTACAGGCATCTGAACAACGATATTATAATGTTTGAAATCTTTCAACTCATGCACCTGAATAATATCACTGAAATCAAACTAAACGGCTTTTAATTTTCCTAGTAATTTCTAAGATTTCGTTAAAACCAATGTCTCAGACCAAAAAATGAATATCAATTAGTCTAGAATTTCTGAGGCAACTGCTGTTTTTAATCTTACCCTGCTCTCTGCAGCCACTCTGACCAGGGCGTCAAAGCTGGGCATCTCAGTTCTGTTCATGACGGAAATGTAGCAGGTGTTCTCTTGCATCACTTTGGTTGCAATGACGCCCTGGAAAGACAAAGTTGTTGAGCACTCCCAATAAAGTTTTCCCACTCTTCCCACTGGGATAAAGTCTGCATTCGAACAGCAGGGAATGTCCATAGTTTCCCCCCAAAGTGGTTAAGAAGGAAGAGGGAGCCCCGTGCCTTGCTCAGCGGGACAAGGAGCCAGCCCCCTGGCACAGTTCCCACAAAAGCACGCTCCCTGCCACTCACCGTGTTGTAGTTCCAGATGGTTTTCCATGACAATTGGTCGCTTCTTTGCTCGATAACTGCCACACGCGTTTGGCTGCTGAGGGTCATATTTTGGAAGACTCCACCAACAGAGACCTGGCAGTTGTCATCAGTCTGCTGAGACTAAAACACCGAGGGAAAGAAGGGAGACAATGATCACNAAACAGGGGATATAGAAACAGCAGAAAATGCATGTGGGAATGGGTCACTGTACTCACGTGTTCAGCAAGGGCTGGAGTCAGGACGAGTCCAAGAAGGACCACAGTCAAAATCTGAAATGAAAAGCAAATACAAAAGTGTAAGTGCTGGTCTGGCTGATGGATCAGGTCACAAGAATCCTTGTGCTCTTTTCCTAATCTGCTGTGTCCTAATACCCAGTGTCCTCCTTGGATCTTCCTTTGTCCTAAAGACAGTCACGCCTGTTTGACCCCAGAATGCTGCAAACCAGACCCCTGTCACAGCTGCTGTTTCAAGTCCTGAACCTCAAGTTGCTTCTGAGACCTGTCCAGGCACACACAGGTATGTCACAAGAGTGAGGAGAAAACCTCTCCCTCTCTTCTGCTCTGCCATTACAGGGCAGTGGTTGATCCATCAATGCAGTGCTCCAGTTCTGCCAAAGCATTGAGAGAAATGGGCATGGATTAGGCTTCCTGCAGTGGGAATAATGGACAGGCAAGCTGTGAAAAACCCCTCCCTTCACCCCCTGGCTGCGGTAACAGGGGCCGAGCTGCTCCCTCTGGAGGAGCAAAGTGTCCCCAGAGAAAGCCTTTGTGCCCCAGACAGGCAGAGGACCTTGGGAGAGAGAGAAAGGCAGCGGGATTGAATCAAAGCTTTAGTTATTAAGGGGAAAATCTCATATACTCACAGGGACCTTCATCCTGACTGCAGAGCTGATGCTCCTGCAGGTAGAAAGAGCAATGTGAACCTCCTCCCTTATATATGTTTTCAGAATTCGCTGTGGAAGGGCCAAGTGTTGTAATAACATTATTTTGTGATTTGTATCCCTGTCACTTGCCACTGGAAATTATTTCCTGCTGTAACTACTTGATAAATACAGGGATTGTACTTCTGCAAAATTTGACTTGAGAATTATCAGATAAGGGTCCATTTCTAGTCAGAAATTAAATATGTTTTACATGATTTTTCTGACATGTATTAATGACTTCAGAAAATCACATCAAATTTAAGACCAGAGAGAGCCTAAAGTTTAAACCAGGGAAAAAAGAAAAAAAACTTTGCATTGGGCAAAATAAATAAGAGCCCTTGTACCTTCCAAATGCACTGTATTTTTCTTGTAACCATGGCACCCTCCAGAATACATGCTCCAAATACAACATGGCCACTGAAAGGTCTTTTACAAGAAACAGGCAATTGAAGC
This sequence comes from Grallaria varia, assembly GCA_013396735.1. Taxonomy (NCBI): domain Eukaryota; kingdom Metazoa; phylum Chordata; class Aves; order Passeriformes; family Formicariidae; genus Grallaria; species Grallaria varia. The sequence goes on along the minus strand of VWZG01005725.1, from coordinate 11,535 downwards.
TCAGCTATTACATGTATATGTGCAAGGCTGTGGAGGTCCCTTTTTCTGTTTCAGGTGGCAATGGTGTTTGTTTTAACTTTACCTCTGTTTATATTCCATGGTGACGTGAATGCTTTTGCACAGGTGCTCAATAAGTGTTTAAGAGGGAGGTTTTTAATACTTGTTTTTATGTCACAGAGTCATGGAATGTCCTGAGTCGGAAGATACCCACCAGGATCACTGAGTTTGCACCTCCTGGCCCTGCACAGACAGCCCAAAAATCCCACCCTGTCCCTGAGAGGATCATCCCAGTGCTCCTGGAGCTCTGGCAGCCTTGGGGCCATCCCAAGCCCTGAGGAGCCTGGTCAGTGCCCACCACCTTCTGGGGCAGAACCTTGCCCTGAGATCCAACCCAAATCTCCTGCATTGTTCAGCATATTTTTGTATCTCTGGACTTGGGTGTTTTGAGAGTCACAGTGTTGTCCTCTCAGGTTCACTGGAGTCTTTGCTGTCATGTTCCTATTTAGAGAGCTTGTTTTGAGTCTTGTTCTCTTTACAATCAATCAAAACCTGAATCAATTTAAGTATGACTATTAAAGATTCTGAGATGCAATAGTGTCCTGATTAGAGCCAAAAACCTGACAAGTTGTCAGATTAGAATTTATTCCTTGGGTCTGGGAAGAGCAACCACTTTGCTTCCTTGGTTCAGTAATAGTTCCATGTTTTGTGTAAACTTTGAAATGTTACTGTAGGACACACTGTGAATTTATGCTTTTCATGGAATAAAACTTTCAGTTGGTTAGGGGTTGCTTCTTTGCTCCCTGTGAAACCTTTATGAAATATTCTTAATAAACTTCTGTTTTCAACTCCAGACTGCATTGAATACACTTCTTAATTCTGTAATTCACACTTCGATTTCTGGGTTGATCAGAGCAATAGTGTTTCTATTTGCCACTGGCCATATTGCTTAGCAATGCTGATTCTTAAAATAAAACTTTTTAATTCCTGGCACATTAATAAGAAGTTAAAATAAAAGTCACTCAGTTACATGGATCACTATAAATCCGGACCTCAGACCACGTTATCTTGCGTGGCTAATGCAGTAGGCAGAGTGCAGTAATAGCCAAGGAGTTCATTAATCTAAACTTACAAGCATGAAATATCTTGCTCTAAGAAGTTTGGTCCCGATAAGATGTTTGATCATGATAAGAAGTTTTGATCTTGAAAGAAAAGGAAAAGCTGATTAGATTTGGCTTGAGAAAATAAGAGAACAACGTAGCTGAAATTTTTCCCACTTAGAGTTGGAAATGTACCAGGAAAAGTCACTTAGCAAGTGAGCTGCATCATTCTAAGTGTGTACTACAAGCACCTGCTTGTTTTGGAACACAAAGTCTGTCAGCAGCAGACTCACCAGGAGCTGGGTAAGCCAGGTAAGAGGGGATTTCTCAGCACAGAGCTCGGATGTCTATTCCGTAGGGGCACAAGCTTTGGAGTCTGTTCATCGACAAGATGAAGCGATTCTCTGTGTGTGACACTTGGTAAGGCCCAGTCTCTGATCACCAAAGAGACAAACCCAAAAACCAGCATTTAGGAAAACCAAGAATGGAGTTCTGAACCTGTTCTTTGGTAACAGGGAAGGGGTTGTTCCTGGGCTCTGCAACTTGTGGAAGAACTTTGAGAGTGACTCAGCCCTGCTGAGAAAGTTCTCAGAGCCTTTTCTCAATCAATTGGCTTTTGCACCGCTTTGATCCATCCATCCTACTGTGTCTCCTTGAGATGGTGCAGGAAACCATTTCTCAAGCCAAAGCCTCCAGCTTGTTGAAGCAATGATGCAGGTGTTCTTTGAGAACACCTTGGTTGCAACGTAGCCCTATTAAAATTAAACAGAAAAACCCCTTGTTGTTGCAAACAATATCCAGGGAAAGAGAGGTGGATTGCTAGAGAGAGGCACTGGCTAAAGGAAAGGCTTTGCACAGTGCAAACAGTCACAGGGAAAGGAAAATATTGGTCCTTCAATTATAATGTTTAGGTGAATGGGTCATGCAGGGTGACGAGGTAAATTGCCTCCTCCAGTAACGCCACGTGTATGATGTGCTTAAGGCAGGTGAGGGGCTTGGCTGCTGGAACGCCCAGTGTAGCTCACAGCACAGCACCAACAGTCCCAGGAGTGTTTCACTCAACAAAGCAATAGCTCTAGTAGCTGTGCTTTGGGGAATGGCTCTTTTGGAGATCATATGAAAGGGCAGAGAATTTCTGGACTCAGAGGGAAGGTGGGAAGCCCTCAGTGCTGTTGTGTCAGACCTTACATTGAGGCTTTAGCCTAGCCTGGCTTTCATGTGCCTGATGCAGCCATGTTATGAAGATGGATAAGCTTTAACATTTCATGTGTGTCACCCTGTGACAGAGCACTTCTCTCTTCCATGTTTGAGCAGGCATAGGGAGTTCCATCCCTGCCAAAAGGGACATTTCGCCCATGCAGTCCCCACCCCTTTGGCATTTTCTCCCTGGGATCCCTGCATAAATCACTGAGAGTCCACTCCGTGCCAAGAAAGACTCAAACCCATTTAAAACGGTCCAGCCTTAAGAGTTTTATGAGAAAGTGATTCGTCTACTTACAGCGACCTTCATTTTGATGGTAGGCCAGGCAAGCTGTGCTGGTGATTGATGTGTACTCTTAGTTTTTATACATAATACCCCAAAGTGAAAGGTGGAAATGGGTTTACCTTATTGGCAGGTGCCCTGTGTTCACAGAATGGTGACGGGTTTCCTGGGGAAGTGCTCTGATAAGAGGAGGCTTTGACAACAGCCTGATTGAACTCGTTGCATACAGGGACATGAATGAAAACTTGTCCTGGTAAGACCAGTGTGCTTAACTTTAAATGGGAAAAAAAATAATAATCAGAACCAGAGAACAGATTCCTGGTAAACTTGCAATGGCACTTTGTGCCTACGTGGCAAAGGTCTCAGCCTGAAGTTGTACCTCGAACCAAAACCATTGTTCACGTCAAGGCAGGTGGTAATCTTGTGTTAGAAATCTTTCATGGGTGATTTTTTTTTTTCATCCCTTACCAACACAGTGGTTTGGGAGTCGGAAGCCAGAACAAGATGGTTTGTTGAAGCCCAAACCCCCACCACCTGCTCCCAGAGCCAGCCAGGTGTCTGCAGCCTGAAGAAAGGGATGGCAAATGGCTTTGCATTCCAACATGAGGGCTGGGGAGGGTATGGGGGGATGCGTGGGGAGAGGTTTCCTGGTGCTCGTAACAATTTGGTCCTCTGTGTGTTTGTGTGCCCTGTAGCTGCTTGCTGGGCTGGTGGCAGCACTTGGAGGGGGGGTCCTGGCTCAGTCCCCCGACTCAGCACCCTCTGTGCTGCTCTTCTGAGCGAACAATCACCTCTGCCTGGATTCACTACAGGCAGCTCGAGGGGCCGGCCCAATCTACAGAGGAGATTTTTTGCACAAAAGATGGCAAGAGGGTGTGTGGAATAGACTTCAGCTGGCCTGAAGTCTCTGTGGAATAGTTGGACTATGGCAGGAACCTTCTGCACACGTCAGGGTGATATGCACAGAAGGAAAGGCTGTGACACCCAGAACAGAAATCCGGTTTCTAAAGTGATGAGTCATGTTTACTGACATGTGTGGTTTGTGTGTCCAATTAGGAATTATTTATATAGAGAGAAACCAATGGTCCTTGGACATCTGTCCAGACTCAGCTCTATAAGAATCACAGCCTCTGATACTCTGAGAGAATGCAATAAAGTTCCTGTCCTGTTTTTGGAACAATACGATGTCGTTTCTTTGACCTGCCTCTAACTTCACGACTACAAGAGGGTTCTTGCACTGCCCACGGGAAGGGTTCCAGCCCTTCCCTGTGGCCGCCATTCCCACCTGAGCTTCAGAACCAGCACCTCTTCCTACCCCTGTCTTTGCCTCCTCAGAGCCTGTGTGTGACTCTCGCAGCCTCCTGAGGGGCAGCATCACCTCCCACTCTCTGTGACTTGATTTGTTTGAAAGTTTTAGTTATGGTGTTGCCCTTGGTTCTGTTCTGGGGGGTTTTTTTGGTTATACATATATATATATTTGTAGTAAAGAACTGTTATGCTTTTTCTCCACATTTTCTGGTTAAAGTCTCTTAATTTCAAAAGTTGTGGTGGTTTTTAAGGAGAGGCCCCCTTCCTAGTCCAGAAGGATTCCTCCCTTGCCTGGATAGACATCTCGGTTTCTCTTACACTGAGACATCTTGAGGTGATAAAGATGTTAAATCAGTCCCCGGTGCTCATGAGGTTGATTCTAAATCACAGAAATTTCTCAGTCCTGTTGTGGACCTGCCTTTGTTCAGTCAGGATCTTCTTTCTGGTGGACAGACGTGGCCCCTGTGTCTTCACAGAGCCTCTTCATGGCAGTAGAACCTGATTATGGACTAAAGGCTGATTTGAGAAAGGGACCATAAACTGGAGGTAGCAAAACATGAGTAAGGGAGGGCATTCTATGTCAACTGCTATTTGGGAAGCAGATTTTAATGTTTCTCTGAGTTTGACAATGATATTCAGAGCCATGGCCCAGCAGCTTCTGATAAATTGGATTTGTTTCTTCGCTGTGCCTGCCCCAGTGGCAGCACTGCCAGAGGAGCTCATCTCCCAGCTCCCAAAGTGCCCTGTGTTTGGCAGCAGCTCTGTCAGTCCCTGTGTGCTGATGGTGCCCTTGGCTGTAGTTCAGGCAGGGTTTGCACCCAAAGGTTCCTTGGCATCGCCAGGACGGCGCGATGGGGACTCGGTGTCACCCCAAAGAGATGTCTTTGGGCACAGCTCTCCCCTGCCATCCATTGCTGAGGGTCTTTGCTGCAGCTGTTACTGGAAAAGGCAGGGAATCCTCCTTTCCTTGGGAAGGGGAGTCCCAACTCTCCCTTCAGCTGTTCAGGGCCACCCTCTGCCCTTCTGCTCCTGCCTGATGCCTGGCTCAGGCTCCAGGAGTGCCAAGAGGTGGAGCAGCCTGGCTCTGTTCTTCTGTTTCACAGGCCCTTTGCAGTCTGCTTGAGGTGTCAAATATGGTGAATGAAAGCAAAAAACTCCCAAGTGAAAAGATTTCTAGTTCTTCTAATGAGATGGACTTATGGCCGGAGACAGGTACATCCTTAGCCTCCATGACCCCAATGCACATAAAAGTCTTAATTTTTTGTGTCAGAAAGTGTTCTCACAGGCCAGGCTCTCTCATGCCTGTCCTTGTGAGAAAGGTGTTCCAGTCCCTTCATCATCTTCATAAGTTCCAGTGGACCCACTCCACGAGCCCCATATTTCGTCTGTACTGAGGAGCCCAGAACTGGACACAGCACTCCACTGTGGTGCCATTCAACCTGGGCCATCCTGTGATTCATCTGGGTAAATTAGAATGTATTTGAAATTATTTTGCCATATGAAATTAACAGAGAAATTAGGTGACAATAAATGTTGCTGGGTTGTAAAAACAAATTACTTGTTCTGCCTGTTCTTCAAAGTGTAACAGTTGAGAACAGAGGGATTTATTTGGGGAAAAGTTTAAGAGGCTTCACTTAAATTAGAAGTATGGAAGGCACAAGGACTGCTTTGAGCATGTGGCATCATTGTGAAATATCATGTTCACCAAGGGGTTCAGAGTCATGACTGCGTGAGCTGAATTTCCCTCTGCCTGAGGACTGCAGAAAGTGAGATTTGAGGGCTTAGAGCCCTTCTCATGCAGCTCCTTCCTTCAGCTGCTTCATAAAGAAGGCACTTCGAGGACTCTGGCACTTGGCTCTGAGCACGTGTGCTGATTTCAGGTGTGTTCCTGGGAGACGTGGGATAAACTGTAGGGGGAAAGCGTCCAAAAAGCAAGGCTTTCCTACTGGAAGTATATCCAGGCTTTGCCTGAGACAACCAACTCGGACTGTGCTCTCTAATGCAATCGTGTTCATTAGTTAAATGCTTTTAGGAATTAGTCTTTAATTGTTGTCCCTGTCTGATGGGATGAGCAGAATTCAGGCAGTCCAATGGAAGGTGAAAATTGGGAGGGTGTGGCTGTTGCTGAAGTTCTCCCTCAGTGAATAACTGTGGATCTCCCAGTTTGCTCTGTCCTTACCTGTGTGGAAGAACATCGATGCTCAGGAAAGCAGGAGCTCATGTTTCTTGGGGGTTTCTTACAAGAAATGAGTATATGAAGGTATTGCAACTAAGAGAAAGTTAAATTAAGCTTCACTTCATAGGCACTGAGATGAAACTGAAACTTTTTGTGACTTACCTGGTGCCTTGGTTGGACTCCTTGAGTGCAGAGGAGGTGGAGTGGTCTGCCAGCACTGTGAGTGGAGCACTCTGCTTTTCAGTGTGTTCATGTTGTGCCCACCGTGCACAGGTGCGCTGGTTTAAAGGTAAACCAGCAGGAGAAACGCACTTGACTCAAGAGAGATTACAAGGCAGTTACAATCTACTTAAAAAGAGTACAGTATAGACAATGATACAGAGAAAAACTGGTTTTAACCCACAAAAACCAGATGTATAACCCAGCACCCTGGGGCACGGACAGCACGGTGTTCATTGGCCCCCTGAGAGCAAAGTAAAAGGAAAGGAAAACCTCTTGGTGAGGATGATGTCACGCCTCAGTCCTGTTGAGGTTCTGCCCCTCCTCTGGATCCCACAAGTGGTACCAGAAGTCCCCAAACCCCAAGATTGTACATGCTCAGGTTCAGGTGGGAATGCCCAGTGCCTCCCCCAGGGTGGGGAGTTCCACAGTGGGTGATTTCCTCGGTGAGTCCTGGGATATTTTGGAATCCTTGATGGCCCATGAGCAGACATGACCCCTCAGGTGAGTGTGAAGGTGCTGAGGCCCCCCCAGAGGGGAGTTATCACAGCTGAGTCTCTGGTGTGAGACAGAAACACTCCCCTGTCCCACAGGGTTCTTTAACACCCAGCCTGCACCCTGAGGTGCCAGGTGTGCCCTGGGCAGCTGCTGCCAACGATCCATCATTAACAGGCCATCAGAAATGGCACAGGGGGTGTAGAATACACAGTTCTGGTGACATCCACTGTCCCAATTATAGAGGCTGGGACCAGTTTATCACTGTGTGAGTGTAAATGGAACTGTGTATTCTATACCTTCTCTGCCATTTATCATGAACTGTTAAGAATGCATTGATTGCAACAGCTGCCCAGGACACACCTGACACCTCAGGCTATGAGGTAGGTGTGTGAGAAAACTGAGATAGGAGGGTTCCCTGTCTTCACATCAATGACTTAGGTGTGATAACTCTCCTCTGGGAGTCATCAGCACCTTCACACCCAACCTGAGGAGTCATGTCTGCTGATGGGCCATCAAGTAGACCAAGATATCCTGTGACTCACTGGGTAAATTGCCCATTGCGAAACTCCTTGCCCTGGGGGAGGTACTGGGTGTTCCCATCTGAAGCCAAGCATAGATGATCTTGGGCTTTGGGGACTTGGACCACCACTGGTCAGATTGAGAAGAGGACCACAACCTCAACAGGACTGCAACTGCCTCTCTCAACCAGACTGTGGCCACCAACCTTCTGGAAGGAAAACAGGTTTTCCTTTTCTTTTTGCTTTGGCCTCAGGGGGACCACGTGGTGCTCAGCACAGGGGCTGGTGAGCACCATCCTGTTTGTGCCCCAGGGGGCTGGGTTGTGCAACTGGGTTTTGAGGGCTGAAACCAATTTTCCTTTGTATCAGTGTATCTATTGAAATCTTTTGATTAAATTGTAATTCTGACTTCTAACCTCTTTTGAGTTGGGTTCATTTCTCCTGTCGGTGTACCTTTAAACCAGTACACCCACACGGTGATAAACTGGTCCTGGCAGCTGTAATTAGGACAAGACGGTGTTAGATACGGTGCATGAAAGTAAATAAACTACTAAAAGAAAAGACTTTGAGTTCCTCTAATCAGACTGCTGAGAAGTTGTTTTGGTTCATGAGGTGGCTGAAGTTCCTTTTTCTTTTGCTCATGTATGTTGGATATTAAAACGCAGATACAACTACTAAGAGGTTTCTTTCCAGTCCCTACTGGAAAGGAAGTTAGAGAAATGCCAAGTAGAAGGCAAAGTAGGGCACGACAAGGGCTGAGAGATTTTGTTAAGGTACTAAATCACTCCTAAACTTTGTTTCTTGCCTATTTCTGTCATTCTTCACTGTTCTCAAAAGGAGAACTGACGGTCTGTGAGGGAATTAAAAATCTTCAATTATACCAAAAAGGAGGAAGATTGGCAGCAACAAAATCCTGCCTGTGACTCTCTTCTGGGACTGGTGTGTGCTCACGCAGGTCGTTCAGATGCTTTTGCCTGAGAGGTGTCTCTGTGAACTCTTCAGGCTTTCAACCCACTGCAGAATGAAGCCTCTGGGGCCAGGGAGAGGCTGCCAAAAGCTGAGGGACTTCGCATGGCTGGTATTTGTGCTACAGACAGATTTGTGTTCACCTGGATAACCCAGAGCATCCTGCCATTTTTGTTCGAGAAGAGTTGATTTTAAAATACTGAGCAACAGGGACCACGCCTTGTTAAAACCAAAATTGTACTCTGATTCCCCTGTGAAATTCTCAGCTGTCAAGGGTTTGGGTCTGGCTTCTCACTTTCTTTGATTTTTCTCTCTGACAGTGGCTTGACCATATGAGAAGTTTGAGCTCAGGTGACTCCTGAAGGAGTGAGGAGGGGAAAATTCTTGTTGGGTGATGAGTTCAAGACAAATACATCCCTCTAGTCCCACTTGTTCAAGAAAAAAACAACCCAAAACAAACCAAAACAAAAAAGAGCTTTGTAGCAACAAACTTTGTTTTGGGCCATTAGGCACTTCATCTAATGCTCTCATTAGCTCAGCAGAAACACGACTGTGTTCCTGGCTTGATTAGTGTCCAATTCAGACTGCAGGAGACTGGGCATAGAGAGAATTTGGGACTAGATATCGGGAAAGACACAAATTCCTGGCAGCAAAAATGGAGTTTTTTGGGGTTTCTTTTGCAAGTTCACAGACGAGATGGAGGCATTTGGAAGGAGGTGCCTGGGAATCTTGCACTGTCTCACGTTACCAACAGTTGTGTTTATACTGTGTATGCATCTTTGAAGGACATTTTCATCCACTTTAGTGTTCAACATGGTACACCACAAAAGAGGGGCAGGGCGCGATACAGATAAAGAACAACTCAGGAAATCCCAGAAAGGAGACTCCTTTTCCACTAACAAAAGCAAATTCATTCCTTTGCCCTTCTTTCTTTCTGCCCTTTATGCCACCTGATTCCAGATTTTTAAAGCAAGACATCTTTCCCTGAACGGGGAAAGGAAGGTCTTAACTCTGAAAGACTTGCTTGTAATGATAAACACCTCAAGGCTTGCCCAGCTCTCTGGGTGTGCCCTATGTTGAGAGCTGGCAATAAAAAGAGCATTTGAAGGGCTCAAACGCATTAGAAGAGAGACAATCAATATGTTTTTTCTGGAACTTCATAGATGACTGAGGCGCATAGTAATGACAAACAAGCCAGAGATGATCTATGCACAAGGGTTTTAATTGAAAGCTTTGGTCACCATTGATCTGTTTCAGCATCTGAACCATCAAGAACAAAACTCTTGAAAGAGGAGATGCCAGGGAAGAAGGGCATCAGGGTTGTCTTTGGGCAGCAGCTCCAGAGCTCCCGCACTTGGTTCAAGAAACCTAAAGGCTTAGGACAGGAACATTCTGGCTGTTGCCACTGCAGTATCTCAGCTCCACGAGTCTCAGGACATGAAGTGCAATGCACGATTGCGGATTGTAGGTGTATTGGAGTCCTGGAAAAAAACCCAAAAATTACTGTGAGTTAATAGCTAAGACATTGGTGGGTAATCTCGGAGGGTGCATTTCAGTTACTAGGAGCAAGCAAGGCTGTGAATAATTGATTCAATAGAAATGATTTCATATACAAAGAAAGGATTATTTTTGGAGTCATGAAACTCTGCTGGGATGAGACAATAGTGGTTCTTAGAGTCACCGCCCTTCTTAGCCTGGGCATTGACAAGAGGTCAGCCTGCAAAACTCTGGGCTGAAACTTAAGGCACCTTAAAATTCACAGAAAGGGGTAATAAGGGTATGGACCAGGTCAGTTATGGAGGCTGTGACTCAACCGTGGTCCAGTCCTGTTCTGCAGAGATGTCAAACCTTTCTATATAACTCTTAATTTCTGTCTATCATGGGATGGAAGAAAAGCATTGGTGCAGTAGTCTGTTCTCCAGGGGTAAAAAAGCCAAGTCAGTGAGAGACACGATTCATTTGCTGGCACTCACCATAAACTTCATAAGCCTTGTAGGTGGTGGCCCCGCTGCACATGGCAATGGTGCTTGCACTGTAGGAGTTGAGGTTGTTGACGAGTCCACTGGTGACAAAGGTGATCTTCTCTGTCGGTCTTCCAAGACTGATCGCGTTCTAAACATGGAAGAACAGCATTCAGCAACATCCACAATACTGGTATATAATGCATCTGAACAAAGGTACTCTAATTTTTGAAAAGTTTAAAAAACAGTATAAAAAGTCATTAAAATAAACAGAACTGCTTTGTCAATGATGCAATCTAAATGCCTTTAAAAGAAATTAATATTTACAATACTTGGAAAGCAGTATCTTGAACATCAGTATACTTTCAACTATTGCAAAATATTCCAAGGAATTCCTCTATTATACTCTTACCCCGCCCTGTGCAGCCACTTTGATAAGAGCATCAAAGCTGGGCATCTCAGTTCTGTTCATGACGGAAATGTAGCAGGTGTTCCCTTGTATCACTTTGGTTGCAATGATGCCCTGGAAAGACAAAGTTGTTGAGCACTCCCAATTCAGTTTTCCCACTCTTCCCACTGGGATAAAAAATACAGAATGCCCATAGCATTGAACCCAAATGACAGAGTAGAAAGGTTAAGAAGAAAGAAACAAGCCCCATGCTGGATGAGTAGCCAGCCCCCTGGCACAGTTCCCAAAAAAGCACACTCCCTGCCACTCACCGCGTTGTAGTTCCAGATGGTTTTCCATGACAAACGATTGCTCATTTGCTCAATAATTGCCTCCTGTGTCTGACTGTTGATACTCATGCTTTGTGAGACACCAGAGATGGAGACGTGGGAGTCTCCACCACCAAAGGAGTTTTGGAAGCCTCCATCAATGATGATTTGATGGCCATTGCCTGTCTGCTAATAATGTGAAAAAAAATGAAATATTCATAAATGAGAAAATTAACCACATATGAACTCAAAGACACAGAAAAATTCCCTCGTAGAACAGGATAGGTACTGGCAAGAGGCAGTGCCACCAGTGACCTCAGCTTGTTCTAAAGGCCAAAGGATCAAGGCTGTGGCCTTGGGCAGTAGCCCCAAGAATCCTTTTCCTGCCTTCTCTGAAGCACTGCTGCATCTCACAGCTCTCATATGGTGCCTCTAGGGACTGATGTGTGCAAGGCAATGAGCCAGAGCTAATCCATGCTCAAGGCCCTGGAGGGAAAGCTCTGGTCATCCAGAGATCTGTTTCAGCCTCATCATGCTCAAGAAGGAAGGTCTCAAAAGAGCAGATGTCAGGGAAGAAGGGCATGGGGCTTGG
>VWZG01005724.1:40359-99332 GCA_013396735.1 Grallaria varia | reverse complement strand
GGGAGGGAGGTTGAGGGCTTTTGTACTGTAGTTTCAAATTGAAATTATTCCGATATATTTTATATCTGTATGAGTGTATTTATGATTGAAAGGGGATTTCTGATTCCTGTGACATATGACATCACTGAAGCACTAGGAACATTAGCAGATCAGCACTTTCAGAGTTTTCCACTTGTGATCAGTACAGATCTGGTTATCCTGTATGTGAAGTGAGTTTGGTGCTTTGAACCCTATAGCAGAAAACTTCTGTTGTCATTGATATGTTAGTTTCTTGTGAGCCTTAAATTATTAAATATTGTAGATATACTTCTTTATAAATAATTTTATTAATTACCTTCCTGTGTCAGAATTTCTGAATAATTCAGTCATGTGCTTACTGTCCCCATTCCAAAAAGTATGTGCAGCTTTTTTTTTTTCTTTTTTCTTGTTAGTTTTACAGTTTTATACCTTTGTTATATTTTTGAGGCTGAAAGTATCTTTTCTGGCTGCTGTTACTGGTTTCGATCCAAGTGCACAACAGATCAAAAGCATGAGGGAGTGGACAGATGTAACAAAAAAGTAGAATGTCAGTGCAATATCTGCAAAACTGTGTTCATTGTATGCTCCAGGTTACTTTGGCTCATGTATCAGTCACCTTCATGTATCCACACACCATTTGTGTACACAGTCCGCTGGGTTCAGCTATCACAGACTGTGAATGGATGGCACTTAAGGAGTCTAACGTGGCATGCCGTGCTACTTAAATAGTGGTTGCGTGGCTTGTGTCTTGGACTTGGATGGAAAGCATCATCTTTCATCAGAACACATCCTTGTTTGCATTTATTTCCAAACAAAACCTTCTCAGTGCTGTGGATTTTACAGTTGAGATGACGTTGAGAGACGAGTGACACGTTCATTGTCTTCCTCGGCGAGTTTCGGCTTGCCAGTGAAGACCGACACAAAGCTGCTCCTTTAACTCAAAGAGCTGTGTTACCTTTTTATTCTTGGAAAGGACGTCTCTATTTGCCCCTCCAACTTCTGTTCCATTGCTGAAGGATGTTCCATGCCTTTCCCACACGCAGTGGCACAGCAAGACTAGAGGAAAGAGAAGGCTTGGTTATCACCGCTCCAGGTTTGTTTCTGACAAATTTTCTGATACAATTAAATGCTCAGTCGGGATTATAATTTATGCAAGTACCTCAGATGTGTGTGCTGTGAGAAATTGAAATCACCTTTGCAGAGTAGCACTGACATTCTCTCAGCCAGACACAAATGCAGTTTGCCTGTCCCTTACCATGCCCTGCAATGATAATGCCCAAGTGCAGGATGTTTTTTTTTCCTTCCTATTCAGTAAAATGAGTGCCAGGCAAGTCATATTTGTCATGAACACAGAGCTCAGCCCAAACCCCAGCGGTTAGGGGAAGGAAGTTGAATCTCATAATAGAGAACAGCATCTTTCGCATTAATTTTAGTTGTTGGTTTCTTGTTTACCTGTTTATTTAGGTGGAAAGTGATGCCATAACATGCTGAGAAGCTGCAACAAGACTGATAGGCAAAGTGCCCTGTGCAGCTGCACTCCAGGCTCAGGCAGATCTCCTGTTTGCTTTGGTGGGAGTTTTTGCATCAAGGGGAAGTGCAGAATCAGCTCTTTGGTGAGGCTGAATCTAAGATGAATCAAGTGCTATAATTCCCTGTTGCACATGCTGAGATCTAGATCATTGCTGGACTTACAGGTGTTGCTCAGACAAGTGGTTTGATTTGCTTTCAGTGATCAAATCCATCTGAATAAGTTCCAAACAATTCACTGAGTCTTTTAGGGTAAAATGTTGGATTTGTCTTTCTCTGACTACAACCCCCACCTTCTTGACCACTTTGGTCATCCAGAGTTTGATCTTCCAATTGCAAGCTGTGTTGAATTGGACTGCTGGCTCCTCAGAGCAGGGACAATGTGTCCATACGGTCCCTTGTTTAACAGCAGAGCCCTGTATATGGATGTTAGTGATCTGAGTTACATCACTGTAATTGCAGTCAGTGAAGTAACACTAGTGTAAGGCTGATGTAGGTGAAGAGTAGATCAGGGCTATGGGGGGTCTGGGTTGAGCTGATCTTAAAAGCCCCCGGGTGATCCTAAGGGAAGGCCTTGTCTTCCTCCCTCCGTTTCAGTTTTTTTCTTCCCAGTTTGTGCCCTTTTGTTGCTTACACTGAACTGGATCTGTCCTTGTGGAAGTGCAAGTGCTGCCTTCTCTTCCAGGAGCTGCTCGAGCTCACTCACCTGACAGAAAATCCAGTGCAGCAATGACAAAGTAGATGTTTTTTTCTGTCAAATTAGTGAATAGCAAAGCAAGTGAGTGCCAGAGCCAGTGTAGGGAAGGGATGGGGAAGGTCAGGGGTGCAGGAAAAGGGGAAGCAAGGTGGAGTGAAATCCTCAGCCTCCTGTGGCAGTGAACTGTGACATTATCACGGCAGCTTGGTGAACCCTATTTTGTGTGTGCAGAGATACCACAGGACTGAGTCTTGCAAGGTGCTGAGGGCCTTTAACTTCCCACGAGAGACAGGCTGAAAAATTCATCTTCAGATTCCAGCATATAGAATCACAGAATGGTTTGGGTTGGAAGGGAACTTCAAGATCTTCTTGATCCAATGTCCCTGCTATGGGCTGGGGCACCTTCCACCAGCCCAGGTTGCTCAGAGCCCCATCAAACCTGGCCTTGGACACTTACAGGGATGGGGCAGCCACAGCTTCTCTGGGCAACCTATGCCAGGGCCTGCCCACCCTCACAGGGAGGAATATTTTCCTAATATCTAATATGTGCCCTGCTACAACTGGAAGTAGAGTTTGTTCCAACAAAACCCAAACCTAGTGAGAGCAGAACTCCCTGACTGCTGCACAGGGTTCTGCACAAACTTGTCAAATCATTCTTCAACCTTCAGTTTGAATATGCCATGTTCTTTCATAATAATGCTGCAGAACTTTTCAATAAAAAAGCCCCAAACAATTAATATGATTGAAAATATTTTTGTCTTGGTTTTCCAAGCAGTTGTCAAGCACAGTTCCTGCAAACTCAGCTTTGACACCTTCTTTAAAAATAATGCACAATTTCTATTGGCTTATAAGGCAGTGAAGGATTTGCTTTCTAGGACAGAGACTGGTGCCAAACACCGAGTAATATGGCCAGAAGCGTGGTTAGAGCACAGTTCAGCAAAGCTTTTAACATGGGCTCAGCTTTAAGCAGATGTTTTAAGTGAACCCATCTTTCAGACTGTGAGTTTTGAATTTAGGAGTTGGACTTTGATGAGCCTTGTGGGTCCCTTCCAGCTGTGGGTATTCTGTTCTTCTGTGATGGTTCCTTGAAGGTGAACTACATACTGTGCTGAAACCATAGAGTTCTCCTTGGACTTTGGGGCAAATATGTAGGAATGTGGTACAGTTTGTGAGTCGGAAAACAAGCAGTGCTGTAGAACACTATGTTGGGAATAACAGATTGTTCCTACAAAGAGTGACTGTTTCTGCAGCCACTAATAATCAGAGCAGTCCTTTTGACACGATCCACTGGTCCCGTCAGGATCAGTTGCAGACCGAGCACCCAGATGGTCTGTGTGAAGAGCTGCAGCTCTGGCCTGGGTGAGGGAGTAATTCCACTTTTCCAGAGGCGAGAACCTGCTTTTTCCGGGATGGATTTCAGGATCAAAAAGCTTCCCTGGGATCAGTAGGCAGCTTGTGTCTGTGCTTGGGATACAAAGCAGCGCAGAAGCCACGTAATGATGCAAATTTCTGCCAGAAAAGGGTATGATAGTAAGAGACAACTGGATCACTCAAAGAGAGCGCCAGGAAATGGGAAACAGGAAGAGAGTTTCGGCTGCGTGTGCCAATTCTAGGCCCATTAGAAGAAGGAAATCTGTCCTAACTATTGTTGATCTTGTCTTAGCTGACCTGGAATGAATAGCAAGATGAATAAAACCGCTTTACCATATCAAAAGCATCAAGCTAGAGCTTGAAATGAATAGCAAATCATTGCAGATAGATAAAAAGTCCCAAAAAAACCCCAACCGAACAACAAACCAACACTTTTTTTTTGCAAAGTCTTTTGACTAGGAGTTACAACATGGAAGATTTCTCACCCCACACATGCCTAAGTTCCAATGGCTTGTCATTTTGTGTGGGAAAGTGTGAACTAAAATGGATTCCTCCATGCTGGGGATGCTGAAGTGAATATTCATTTGGGTCACCAGTAATGCAAGTTTAGTTTGCTTAGCCTGGCCTCAAGGGAACTCTGCATTTCCCTTTCACTTTTCCATCATTCTAAAAAAATGATAAAGCAATAACTAGCAGTTATATAACACCATTCTTCTCCTAGTGCTTTATGAAAAATAGGACAATGATCTGTATACAAACATGGTGAAGAAAAGCCTGTGGAAGGGAAGACGGAGCCTTTCAAAGGCGGAGAGGGCTTGGAGAGGCACAAATAGGAACGGGCTTGGCTGAAATATAGATCTCAGGGAAGAGAGAGATTTGCCCTGTGGTCTCTTGCATGGCTCTAAGTGGCTCTGCAGGCAAGGGCTGTGTGCCAGCAGCTGTGCACAGTGACCCATCTGGTGGGGTCACCGAACGCAGAGGGGACTTAATGCTGCTCTGAACAGCACAAACAAATCCCTCTTTTGTGTGCTCTTTTCATTTGGACCCTGTAAGGAGAACATGGCACTTCTGCTGGCTGTTCCCTGGCCTCTCCGGAGTGCCTGTTGTGGTGGAGGTGGTGGTGATGGGGCTCTTGCTCTGGAGCAGCTTCTCTTCTCCAGGCACTGGCATTCCCTTCTCATTAGGTAACAAAGCAAATATGAGTGTACCTTCAGTCTCGTGAAAGATACATGTGCACACAAAGAGTCTTTAATCTTCTGAAATGTATCACAGAATCATTTAGATTGGAAAAGAACCCCAACCTGTGACCGATCCCCACCCTGAGCACTGAGTGTCACATCCAGTTGTTCCTTGGACACCTCCAGGGATGGAGAGTCCACCACCTGCCTGGGCAACCCCTTCCAATGCCTGACCACCCTGTCTGTGAAGAAATCCATCTTCCTGATGTGGTATCAGTGAAGCTCGTGCTGAGGTCAAATGGGGAGAGCGTTTATCGGCACGTGAAATTGCCACTGGGCCGTCGTCAGGGACGAGCTCCCTCAATGACATCTGTTCCAGTCATCTGAGCAAGATGTCGTGACCAGTTGTGAAATTTGACAAGGCCCTCCAGGCTGATTGCTGCCACACTTGGGGAATAATGAAAGGAGGGCTTTAAGCACCTAATCAAGTCCTTGACCTTTCTACCTGGCCAGTGGTGGGATTGCTGTGTTGTCCGTCAGGCAATGCAGTGTGTAGGAGAGACCTCACAATTAACGAGGTCGATCCTGTTCAGGACAGAGGGGAAGGGAGGAAACTGCGAGGCAAAGTTTTGAGAGCATCTACCTGTCTTTGGTGCAGCTTTAGCCTGACATTGTGTGACCCACCCCCAGCCTCACTCCACAGACTAACATAGCTACAAATGTCTAAAAAATGGAATAGGAAAGGTCTTTGTAATAATAGAGCCTATGAGCAACCAAAATCATTGTTCCAAAATCATTCTGCCTTCAGCACCACTAAAAATTTTTTAGAAGGTGGCATTTAGTGTTATTTGTAGCTTTGGTAGTGTTTTCTTTGTGGCTTGTGGGGTTTTCTTTTTGCTTTCTTGCTGTATCCATTAACTGCTCCCAAGTTCTCTTTGTCAGCTTCTAAAGTTCTGTTGCTCTTGCCTAAATTTGGGATCTCAGGGTGCTGATGCTCTTCAGTGAGTACCATGTTCTCTGACACCATTGTGTCAGTTTACAGGAAGAATAAACACAAATTGTCAGTAACTACCTGTGGGTCCCCTGTTTAGAGCACTCCCCATATTTGTATGATGAAACATTGTGAAAGATGTGGGCATTGTATCCTCAGAATCATATAAAATAAAAAGCTTTATGTTAATTGGAGTGGGAAAAAAAGTAAAGCTCATAATGGTATGAGTAAAAAATTAATTGGAATTAGAAATTGCAAAGAGAAATATCAGCTTGTTTAACAAAAAAGAACAGCATTCAGACACAATTAGTTTTTATATTGCAGTGCTTTCTTGCATGTGTAACGTAGTAATATAGTGTCTTTATTTGGTATTTTTTGATTCCCAGGTGTCTGTACTGTATTTTTACCAAGGCTGTCTTATCAGACAGAATCAGAGACAGACCCAGAGCTGTCGCGAACCAGTGCCTTGAAATTGGCTTGTCTACCTGGAAACATTTTATTTCTTTTCTCATTAGTATCAATTGATGCAATAAAGGCTCATTTATCTCTCCATAAGTACTGTAAGCAAGCCTGTTGTACAGCCACCATAGCTTGGTAGAAATCACCTAAGGATGGAATCCAGTAAGTAACCTCAATTTCAGCAAATTCACCTGATTTCCAGAAATGACCTGATCTAATGAAAAAATTAATAACCTTCCTATCTGGCAACAAAATGTTTTCATTAAAGCAGGGGCTTCCCAGCACACATAATCTATATGATTACTGCAGAATTAGTAGTTTTCCAGATACCATTTAAAATTTGCTGAAAGTAATCTGCAGATTCTCTCCTGTATTAGTAAGTCACTTGCATCAGGGGGATGTTTCCAAATAAATAAGTGCAGGTTTTAACACTTGACGGACAGGCCGGAGACAGAAAAGAAAGGTATATCTTATTTCTGTGTTTCAGCTACGGTGTGCCATGGAGACTGTCATTTAAAATCTTGTGGGAAACAGTGTGGTTGTGTCAAAATTCCTTTGGATGGCTGCACTCCGGTGGTGGTGTCCTAGCATCCTTTTCCCCCAAAAAAATTCACAAATTCATACAAGGGTTTTTCTTGCTCTCTTCAGAGTAAATAGATATTAGTTATAGTCTACAATACTTCATCTGCTCAGGCAAGTTCAGCACATGTAAAACCTCTTCTGCTTCTTCCAATTCCTCTCCCTCTTCCCTGTTTGTAAGTAGATTGGGGAGGGGAAAAATTTATTTGAATTATGTAAGCAGTGTAGCCTTATAATTTTTTTTCTCTCCTGTTTAAAATTATTTGAAAATCTGCGGGGGTGTAATTAAGAGGACACTTTACTATGAATTCGCAGAGCAAATTGTATGGGTTTCTTAGTTCAGAAAACACGATAATTTTCAAGGCAGTGCTGCGTAAGAGGCTTATTTAAAGGAAGGTTAATGTGAAAATACATCTTGTTTTATTATGCAAGAGGATGACTGAAAGAAACAGTCAGTCTGGAGGGTGACAAAGATGGTTCTGGGAAGGAATACCCTCTAGCTAAAGCTCAGCCACTGTGCTTTGAAGGAGACCGTGTTCCTCCAGCCAAATAAGTAAAGGCAAGAGCAGGAGTCTATAGCTGAGATATCAGAGCATTTGCCTAAGAAAGGGATGGTTGTTTCTGGATTTCAGCCACTGGGCAAAATACCTGCACAGTATCTCTCAGGATCATGTTTTAAAAGTCTGCTTAGTGCTTTGAAAGAAAGGATGCAGGTACCCATGTTCAGGTGAGTGTACAACTTCCTGCAGACCTGGGGGAGTAAGTCCCAGCAAATGACAAAACTTCACTCGCGTTCCTGTTGCCCACTTGTCTCACAGGGTGTCTCCATCTCAGGGATGCAGACTGGCAACAGAGCAGAGGCTGAGGAGTGTGGGATTTTGGAGCATTAGAGAGAAATCTCTCTGGGAGGCTTGGAAACACTGCGTGTTTCAAAATGGAATTTGCACTGCCTCTTGCTAGTGGAAAATGGGGTAGGTTCTGTTCTTAATAAGGAAGCTGGATATTCCACTAAGGAGGAGATACGAATTCTCATAGACATCCAGACTGCATCTATATTAGAAAACGAAATGTGCCCAGGACCATTCTCTGGCACCGAGGCCAGCTGGCAGCAGCAGCAGCCCGTGTTCATGCTGTTGGAGGCTCCCTCTGAAACAAGGTGATCAGCACGCAGCCTAATGGGCTCTGTTCCTGGCCTCTGCTGATTCCCACATGGTGCCTAGGAAGTATTTCGGGAGAGACCTCTTGGGTACAGGCTCACCAGGAGCCTTTCACAGTGCAGTTGGTTGTGATTAATTGCTTGAGAACATTCCCTCAAATCATTTAGGTGGCGAGTGCAGATAGAGCCCTGCTTTGATGCTACACAGCATCTTGCCCTCAGGCAATTTCTTGGAGTACCTTAAAAGCTTTACAGGTTCCTCCTGTTGGTACTTTCTTACTGTGAGAAACAGAGTCCCAAGCCCAAATGGGGTTTTGAATAAGAGTTTATTATATGGTAAAAGCAAAACAGCGCTGGGTGCGGGGGGGCCTCTGCTCCGCCAAAACCATACACCGATGCAGGGTGTGTTAGGCGTTTATAGAGTTAATTCATACATATTCATTGCATCATATGAATATACATTTTGCACCATTATTACAAGAATTCAGCAGATGTTTACTTAGACTAATCTGTTATCTATACAACAGACTATAAATTCTCGTATTTCTCGACAAGATAGTGTGAACATCCTGTTGGCTAAGCTTAGTTTAACTGGAACTCGTGTCCAAGATAAGGTGAGACACTGTTTTAAGTTCTATAAGGGGCAATTAAGTTTTAGAATCTTTTCTCCCTTCCCGAGGTCGCACTGACCTCCTTCATCCTCATTTTGGCACGAATCACTAGTTTTGTTTATCACACTTACCTTAACCAGTCTCTATCCACTGGGCACAGTTATTTCCCCCCAAATCTGGTCTCACCTAACTCTGTTTCCACCCATGCTCATCATTATTCAACTCTACTGAAAGTCAACACACAAATCCCTGAATTTTTGAACTGCACATAGAGGAGCACAAGTGATGGCAGTGAGAGCGGGATACTTATTGCTTTGTTTTTTGACCGATTTTTTTCTGTTTGCACAGCCCCGGTGTAGGGTGTACCTTCTGTTTCGGTCACTGCATCTTGTAATTCTGCTTGGAATCACAGCTGAGGCCCCGGTGGGCAAGCACGGTCCCTGGTCTTGCTTCTCCATCAGGCTGCACCGAAAATAACTGGAAATTAATACCAACAAACAAATAAACAATAAGGAAGGGATGGAGACACACTGCATGCAAAGAAGTCCATGGCCAGCCTCACCTAAATGATCTCCTGCAGATATCTGCGTGGCCTCTCTAACAGGGACAAGGCCCTTCTGTGCTGGTCCACAGTGTTTTCACTGTGGATTAAGTTCACTTTCCTTTGCGTATGCGCTAAAAGGATCATTTGATCCTAAACTAATGGCAACTTGAATGGGAAAGTAATGAAAGGAAAAGACAAATCTGTACTTTCTGGGCATCGTTAGCTTCCACATGGCTCTGACTTCTCCAAATGCTTTGAGGTAGCCTCAGAAAATGCAGGGACTGGTATGAAAGCATCACTAAGCTTCCCATAGGAAGTATTGGGATTTTGGATGTAATACTGGAAGCAGAAGTATTAAAAGAATGTGTAACTATATTGTAGTGCTATAGAAACCATGGGCCACCCAGCATGGGCAGGAAGGGGACCACCACTAGAATTCTGCTATGACTTCAGAGTGAGTCTCTATCCCAGCAGTTGGTGTGTTGTGGTCCCCAGGGACTGGATCATGAGTTAAATTCAGTCAGACTGAGAAGAAAGAGTGCATGTCTAGAAGTAACTTTCCACTTAAAATCTTTTCTCACACTTTAATCCGCGGATCTTGACAACTCTTAACTACAAAAATTGAAGATGTTAATGCTGGCAACCACACCAACAAGTGGGAGGGAAGTAAGTCCCTCTGAAGGGACCACTAAGGATAGGTGAACCTATCAATGGGCTTTCCTTTTTCAGTTGTTGTTTTTGGGGTTTTCTTTCAGAAGCATCCCATATTATCTTCTGCTGAACATAGTCCTTCTCCTGGTGACTCGGTTTTCTGCGTTATCTCAGTCCTCTGACATAGGTAGGAGTAGCAGGACAAGATCTCTCAGTACTGAAGGGCCCTTTGGTGATGGCAAATGTTCTAGACGAGAGAATTTCTTGGGAATTCCTGGAGTGGAGGTGGTTTCCTTTGGCAGATGAGTGGACAGATCATTCAGTGTGGGTGTCATATAGAAAAGACCACCAGAATGTGCAGCCTGGAACGCTGAGATCCACCCCCTGGAAAGTCTGGTGAAACTTTTTGATGTCAGGGTATCAGTCTTTGTGGTCTGCTTCAACAGTGAGTAAGGTTAAAAACTCTGTTTATCTTATTTGTGAGTTAATATTTAGAGACAGGACGCAGAGTTAAAATGCGTGTGTAGAAAAAGTAGATTTGCAAGAAGGAAAACATGAAATGCTCTTCATGGAGGGAGGAAAAGTCAATCATCCTCAAAGCCAGTAAGGGAAGGGAGGGTTTTCTATTAATTTCCCTGAGAGAGAGCAATTGTAAAGTCATTTTTGCAGCATTCGTGGGCAGCGAAATGTATATTTAAAATATGTCAGAGGCACATCGTGCTCTCTGTTCCCTCTGTGGTTACAGATCAGTCCTCCTGAAGTCAACTGCTGTTCCGTTCCAGGAATCCTCCTCAGATAGGCTTGAGGTCTGCAGTCACATCCTTTGTTTTCCTTGACTCCTGACAGACCAAATTAAATGGAGATCTCTCTTAACAGTGTTAGAATGCTGATGGCATGTGCTGTGAGGACAGTGTGGAAACAATATTGCTTATTGCCTGAACTCAGCTTGCAAAATGGCAGCAGGGCATGTCTTGCCTGCCTGAGTCTCTCAGGCAAAGCAGGTGATGATGGGGAGGTGTGTGAAGGGTCTGAATTTGGAAGAGAAAATAATGCAAGACTGATGACTGGAACAAAATGCTCAAGCCAAAATGCTTGCTCCCTGGGGAAGCTCTCCCACAGTCAGATGCTGTGTTGTTTAGCTGTCTGGATTTAATTCCAGGACTGCACATGGCTCTAAAGGTCCTGCCTCGGACTGTTTGTTGTTTTTTTTTGTGTCTGCTGTTGGGTAACAAACCCAAACATCCAGGAATCAGGCATGAACAAGAATCTCACATACCATCCACTTCTCATCCCTGTGAAACCCTTATCTAATTTTCTAATGGAATTGCCATGGGTGTAAAATCACTCTGTGAAATTCCCTCCTCTTGTTTGCGTAGAGCCCAGAGGCAGAAGCCAGCGTAACATAGTTTGAATTTGTTTTCCTTTTTAGAAGGGGCTTGTATTTTGGATATTTTTTTTTTCCCTCGGGCTAATGTACATCTGATGTCAGGCTTCCCAGATGAGAATGGGTAGACTGGCGTTGACATTTTTAGAAATATGTGCGAATGGAAAAATATCCTGGGAGTGCTGCCAATGGCTGATTTCGTGAAGTTCTAGTCTCTGCTGAATAGGAACCTGTGCTGAGAAGAAGCCTTACTCACGGAGTGTCTTACTCAGGTGTGTGCCCTGCATGCCTTCCTTTATTAAGGAAAGGGCAGGAATGAATTTCAGCAGGCTGTGACTCATTCAGGCGATATTCAATTCCCCTTTCTGACCAGATGACAAACAGCCAGTTAGCATCTTTTCCCAAAGGGAAAGGTCTTTCCCAGGAGCAGCGACGGGAAAATGTTCCTGGCAAAAAATGGATTTTTCAAGGTGGGAGGGTAACAAAGTGGTTCAGACAAATCCGCCTGATCTGTGGCTGTTCCTTCCAGTTTGGTGCTGACACGACCAGGATGAAAACAGGGCAGAGCTGAGCTGATTTGCAGTGAATCAAACCTGCAGTTTCCCATTTCCCGGGGAGCTGGTGCAACTTGGAGGATGAGCACTGCTGATTAATGATGCTGTGAGTGTCAGTAATTTTTATAGGTTTTGCAGCGTGCCCCTATTAGCTGCCTCATCAGAGCTAATGTCTCATTAGCAGCCCAGTGAGTGAACAGGGGTTAAACCAGTGCAGGACATGCTCTGAGGGTGCAGTATCAGCTCGCTGAGAACAGATCTATGTCTCTATCCAGGGCTGCAGCCAGCTCCTGCTGAGTTGCTGGCTCTGTGGGGTTTGGATCCCAGTAGGAACCTGGAGTCAGGAGCTGGTGCTTTGCACTGAGGCTAAACAGCTCTCAGTGAGTGGCAGAGCCTTGCAGCTGTGGCAGAGCTCGGTGCTGAGCCTGCTCTGCCGTCCAGCAGCGTCCTGTCTCCGTGGGAAGCAGAACCTGCCAGCTTGCCCCCTGGTCAGTGGTGGCTCCCCTTGTGCTTTGTCTGGAGAAGAGGAGGCTGAGAGGTGACCTCATCACTCTCTATAACTCCCTGAAGGGAGGTTATAGCCAGCTGGGGGTTGGTCTCTACTCCCAGGCACTCAGCAATAGGACAAGGGGGCACGGGCTTCAGCTCTACCAGGGGAAATTTAAGTTGGATATTAGAAAAAAATTCTTTACAGAGAGAGTAATCAGGCATTGGAATGGCCTGCCCAGAGAGGGGGTGGATTCACCATCCCTGGAGGTTTTTAAACTGAGATTGGACGTGGCACTGAGTGCCATGATCTAGTAAACTGACTGGAGTTGGACCAAGGGTTGGACTTGATGATCTCTGAGGTCTTTTCCAACCCAATCAATTCTATGATTCTGTGATTCTATGATTTGATGGGTGCATCACCAGCAGCCGTCCCTCTGCTCTCCCCTGCTGGATGGCAGGCTGCTTTTCTGCAGTGTGGTCTTACATGCCATCCTTCGCTCTCTCTCCTTTGCAGGGGCAGCAGGCTCTCTCTCGTCATCATCATCTCCCTTCTCTTTGCCTTGTGCTTGGGTGTTTGCAGGGCCCAGGGGATGTGGCTGTGCCCTGTGCCCCATCCACCAGCCCATGTGCTATGGAGCACACATTCTGGCCCTGGCAGTGCTCCCAGGGTTGGCTCACGTCATGGATGACTCCCCACACAGGAACACTGAGGCTCAGTGGTGGCTTAGGTGGGGTGGCTCTCTCAACCAAATTTGGCAAAAGGATACCAGCTTTGAAGAAGATAATGTCTTTTGACATCTTTTTGGCTGATTCCTTGGGGGAAAGGAAGACCAGAATTAAAAGTTCTTCTCTTAGGCAAAAGATGGGGCATTAGCTCTCCTAAACTGTTGCTCTATGAAAAAAGGACAGACGTGGTGAATGAAATGCACTGTCAACCCTTTTATGTTCACAGATTCCTCTGAAGTGCCACAAATACTGATTAGATGGGATTTATAGAACAACAGGGAGAAGTTGTGCTTAAAAATACGGCCAACAGTGCCTTGCATCTTGAGGCAGAGATCCTTCCTTTCCTTCCTTCTTTCCTCTCCTTTCCTTCCTTCCTTCATCTCCTTCTCTCCTCTCCTTCTCCTTCTTCTTCTTCTCCATCTCTGTCTCCTTCTCCTTCTCTCCCCTCCTCTTTAATTTTTAGGACCACTTTTCACCCACCCACATGTTTTATAGACATAAACAAAAACGAAACTGTGAGGTACAACCAGCCAAAATAACTGCCAATTTGCTGTTCTCTAGTAGGATAAATGCACTTTTCTGTGTTATCTGGAAACATGTGTATCACTCTAATCACTAGATTTACCCTTTTCA
This sequence comes from Grallaria varia, assembly GCA_013396735.1. NCBI lineage: Eukaryota > Metazoa > Chordata > Aves > Passeriformes > Formicariidae > Grallaria > Grallaria varia. Next base: position 85,764 of record VWZG01005724.1, on the reverse strand, counting down.
GCTCAAGCCAATCAGTTTTATTTATATTCTTTTCCTGTGTCCATCACTGATTCTCTGGGTGAGACCTTTTCAATGATGGTGGATGGAATGTGGCTAAAAGACCTCACATGTTGGTTCTCTGTGAGCAGTGAAGCAGCTGGAGGGTCTTAAAAGGAAAATATAGATGCATATATATTAGCACTACGTGATTTCTGAGAAAAAAAGGACATCCTGGAGTTTCCTTTATCCTCCAAAATTTGTCCCTGTCCTAAAGCAAGTGTTGTTTCTTGGTTCCTTATGGTAGGACGTTTTGCTGTGCTTGAGAAGAAAAATAATCACTTGCTGTACGTGTCAACTTGGAGCTCTGAGCTGATGTTTTTAATATCTTGGGACAAAGTTCTGTTTCTTCAAGGGCCAGTTCTAGAGCCAATGCTGTTCCATATATTTATCAACGATATGGATGCAGCAGTTGAAATGCACCATTAGCAAGTTTGCCGATGACACCGACCTGGGAGGAGCTGTTGTCCCTCTTCGGGGATAAGGTAGATTGGAGCTTTGGGCTGTGATTGATGGGGTGAAATATAACAAGAACTGGATTCTCTGCACCTGGGACCCAGTAATAAACCGGGAGGGGATCCCCTGAAGTGCTGGGGGCACTGCTGGGCCCCACAATTGCAGAAGGATGTGAAGGGGCTTGAAGGCATCATCCAGAGCAGCTCAGCAAGGGCTGGAAAGAATGGCCTGTAGGGAGTGACTGAGGTCTCCTGGTTTGTCTAGTCTGGAGAAAAGGAGGCTGAGCTGCTGATCTCTACTACCTGGTATCCACTGGTAGGACATGTGGGAATGGTTCAGAGCTGCGTCAGATGAGGTTTAAGATGGACATTAGGACACATTTCTTTACCGAGGGGGTGGTCAGACACTGGTACAGGTTTGTAGAGGTGGTTGATGTCCCAAATCTGCCAGTGTTTAAGAGGCATTTGGACTATGCCTTTAATAACCTGCTTTAGCAGTGAGCCCTGCAGTGCTCAGGCAGTTGGCCTAGATGATCATGGTAGGTCCTTTCCAACTGAAAATATTCTATTTTCTATTTTTCTATTCTATTTTCTAAGGTTATGAATCACCCAGGAGAGAGGGCAGTTATACTCTGTTGGTTCACAGGATTTAGAAGGCATTTGATCTGCTGCCACTGTTCAGAAAGACTGCAGAATTTTGTCACCAGTGTAATGATGGATTTCTGTTCAAAGAGAGTGGTGAAATCTGTTAAAAGACAGTGATGAAATCTCTTCAAAAACTGGTGATGCTCACCTGTCCAGGCCCTAGCAATACTTTGAACCTTAAACCATGCAAAACATATATTTATTTTTAACAAACCAATGGTGAACAGGAAGAGCCCTATATTTGAAATCCAATTTTTAAATTAATCTTATGATGCTGGGAAGTCTGACTCGTGATTGTTGAATATTCAGCCTGTGCCACTCTGTAAAAAGCAGCCTTATTTTGAAAGAAATGCTATAGAAGGGCTGCAGAGGCCCAAACATCCTCACCCTGAAGCCAGTCAGGACTTCCAGGGTCTGGGATAATCCTCAGTGAACATGATTTGTTTTCTCTTTATATTCGTTTACCACTGCAAAGTAAACATAACAATCTTCTGCAAAACAAATAGAACATAATCTGTCATTTTTCTCCTGGCCATTTTGAAATAGTCTGCCCAAAGAGCCAAAGAATGGCATGCAGGCAGTTTGTGAAATCATTTTGCATGAAGGGATTTCAAAAAGCTTCCCCAAAAGCTACCTAAAAGTTATTAACTCACATTTGGGAACCATCTGCCTAGTGGCTTTTTAAAATAATGCTATAAGCACACAGACTAAAAGCAAGGAATATCTTACAAAAGCATATTTTCCAGAAAACAAAACAAAAAACAAACAAACAAAAAAAATAAAATAGAGAAAAAGAACCAAAAAGAAAAGTCAAATCCCCAAATAATTGAGCGAAAGACCAGACATTGTAGATAGGATTTTTCTGAAGCTGTAAGGCTTCATCTACATGGGAAGACTTGGGAACCATAATGTGAATGGGGGGGGGGGTAGGAAGGTAAAAAAGCTAGTGCTTAATTATAATAACTTGAAATGGAGCTCACTCCTTTGTGAGTAATCACATTTGGAATAAAGGTAGGCCTGACTCATGTGTAAATGAGTCCACTTCAAATTACTAAAACAAATTTAATCTTTAGTATTTTAAAGGGGAATGACTGCAGGGACTAACCAGAATAAACGTGGCTTTTCCCTAGGTACATAATCCCCATTTTTAAAAGTCATCTCAGAAGTCAGGGACGACACTGAAGTCATTGCAAACGGAGGTGCCATCTCTGTAATTTGCTGTACATAGAGAGCACAATTCAAAGAGGTGCTGGGCAATATATCTTTAGGTGCCACTTTCCTTTTGCCACCTGTGGGTGTTGAGGGCCATTGGTGTCACCCATGATGAAGTACAGATGGCCCTGAGAGTGACCTGGGAGCCCAGCACAGGAAGGACATGGAGCTGCTGGAGCCAGTGCAGAGCAGGGACACCAAGATGGTCAGAGGGATGGAGCAGCTCTGCTGGGAGGAAAGGCTGGGAGAGCTGGGATTGTTCAGCCTGGAGAAGAGAAGGCTTTGGGGTGACCTCACTGTGGCCTTGCAGTGCCTGAAGGGAGCCCACAAGGAAGATGGAGAGAGACTATTTCCAAGGGTCTGGAATGATGGGACAAGGGGAATGGCTTCAGACTGACAAGAGAGCAGGGTTAGATTGGATATTGGGCAGAAATTCTTCCCTGAGAGGGTGGGGAGGCCCTGGCACAGGTTGGGCAGAAAAATTGTGGCTGTCCCATCCCTTTTGTGGAAAAAAGTAATTACTTTTTGTATTTTTAATTTTTATGCCTTTTTTATCACCTTCCCTGGAATTCGGTTTTGGTTTTTTCAGAGAAGAAAGAGTTCCAGTTTATCTGATCTGCCATGTCCTATATAGCATCTATTTTTACTAGGTTCTTCTTATTTGTATTCTTTACAAGGCAAATGATCCAGTCTTTCAAAAAACTTTCAGTATGACAGTTTATCAAGACCCTGGATCATTCCCACATCTCCTGTAACCCTTCTCATCTGCTTTGAGCTTGAGGAGTTAAAGCTGGATCCCAAAATGTGCTGATGCATTGCCTAATGTACCATTTACATGTAATATTTACATGCCTAATATGACATTTTCAGCCTCTCTCTCCTTTCCCCATGCACCCTGTCACCTTTGAGGCTTTGCCTGCACCCTGCACAGTGAACACAAGCCTTCACTTTGCAGGTAATGAAACTGCACTCGTGGTGTTTCACAGTTCCAATCAGAGCAGTGACCCGAAGCGGTGGCAGCCAGGTCTCTTGAATATTCACTGTGCTAAGTGTCAGGCTGATTCAGATTTAAATTTGGGCTAGCTTTTTTTTTTTTTTTTTGAACAGCACATCTATAAATACCCGGAGATGTTCAAACCCCTTTTCTAAACCTATACAATCACTGAGGTCTTTATAAATACATGTGATGATTTTTTTTCTTACAGATTATGCAGCTGCAAGTTTTACTGGCCAGTTTGCTCCGTGCTCATCTAGCTTTTCCATGAAGGAACTTGAAACTCTTTTTGTCCCAGCTGCTGAAAATAAATTGAGATTGTTCAAAGCCAGGCTGGATGGGGCTCTGAGCAACCTGGTCGAGTGGGAGGTGTCACCTGCAGAGGGGTTGGAACGAGATAATCTTTAAGGTCCCTTCCATCCCGTTTTGGGACCCGTTCTGTGATTCTGTGAAATGACTGATGCATTCACTGCCCTTTGAACATGAGCAAGGAGGTTGTGACCTGTGTGGTGTCGTTGTTTCTGTGGGTTGTAGGAGGCCAAGTAAGGATCTGAGTGCTTTAACCCAGCCAATGATTTAGGGCTCCGCTGGGCACTGGCTGTGTCCATTACTCATTCTGAGCGCATTAATCTTATGTCTGAGATGTTCAGCTGTTGCAGCCAAAGTAAAACTGTGTGCCTTGGTGGTGGGACTCTACTGAGACATCTTTTGCTCCTTTTCAATTTGTGAATGGCCTGGTTCTTTGCACAACCCCCAGAGTTGTTAGCAAGGCTGTCTCATCAAGCTGTCCTGCTGGTTCTGACAGCCTCCGTGAGTCAGAGCGACACCTCCTACGGGCTCCACCAGCACCTGTGGAAGGCACACACTGTCAGACTCAACATTGCCTCGCCAGCCTCAGTTTGCCTTTGCTGACAGGCGAACCTGACCTGATGCTATGTTGCATTAAGGGAGTCGGTATCCTTTCAGTAAACACCGTGTTTTTCTGCTGTGAAGCTGCTCCTGGTCTACACTCCCAGTTCACAGGAGAAAAGTCTTTGCTCACAGAGCCCATGTAGAAGCACAGAGGAAAAAGATGCCTCATGATTGCCCTCACAGTGCTGAAAGTGTCAAGACTGATCTAATTAAGCTGCATGGATAGAGATGAAAGAGCTAATCCAGCCCTTACCACGGCAGTCAAAGGGTGCAGTTTAGGCAACTGTCTGTCTTAAAAACAATGGTCACAGTCCCAGTGCAGTGGAAGACACTTGGCATTGTGTCACTGACTGCACAGGGGTCAGAACTGGGCTCAGTGCTCAGTTTAGACATTTTAGGCAGCACAGTTCAAGGGGACGATGCTGATCTCCGTCAGTAACTTAAAACTGAATCCAGTTGCCACAGTATTAAGTAGTTTCTTAGGAAATGTCTTTAGACTTTTCAGTATCAACACTGAATTTCAGATGTATATTTGCTGAATTATTCTTTTGATGCAACTCCTTAATAAGCAAGTCTGGTCTCCATCTGGTGCTGATCTTACTTAAAATACAGTGAGATTGGCAACTAATTAATTCATGGACAGAATAAGTATAGAAGTTGCCTAAATCAGTTAATACTAGAAAGTACAAAACTTGTTGTTGCTTGGAAAAGCGAACTGTGAATCTTTCCTCTTTGGACAGAAGTTATTTGTAAGATGGAGAAATGTCTGACACACTTCTCATGCAGAAATATCAAGTAGTGATATTTGGGTTTTGCAGATTCCTTTGCTATTAATTCTTGTTCTAAATATAGTACTTGTCTTAAAACTGGTGACACTTCATGTTTGAGGCAGAATTCTTGCTCTTTAATGATGCTGTTTTATTTTTAAGGCTTTAATCTTGCATCAATACTTTTAAGTGCTTTCCAGTGATGCACCAAGCGAGGAACCAGCATCCTTCTTTGTTGTTTTCAGTGCCAGATGATATTTATATCCAATGGCAGACATTCATTTGCCATGAAGATGCAGTTACAGGGAATGCAGTGTAGAGATGTTAGTGATTTGATCATTGCTCCCTGGAAATTGTAGTAATTATGTATATTTTAATAGTTAGTTTAGCTTTTAGGTCCCATCTCCTCCTTCTGAATCACTAAAAGAAAATTATTATGGGTTTTGTTTGGGTTTGTTTGGTTTTTTGAGTTTTTTTAGAATTCTTATTAAAAAACTTGTTTAAAATGAGTATGAGAAATCCTCCAGCAGATAAGGATGTAACTTCCCAGGCATAGGATTAAAATGGCAGTCCACACATGGCTTTATGGCTTAACAGTGACAAAAGGATATAAATATGCAGACTAGAAGATGGGGTTGACACACACCAGCAGTTGTAGAATCAGAGCTTCCCATGCTGATCAGGGCAAGGAAGGACATTGGTCTTGATGCCCCAGGCTATCAGAGATGGATGAAACCTCCTGAAGGCTCAATGTAGTAAGAAAAAAAACCTGGGCTGCTCTATTTGATAGTCAGTTGACCAACATTACTGTTCACTGCAGACTATTTTCCCACGCAGTAATCCCTACTGTCCTTTCTGCATGAACTCCAACCATATGATTTTTCATGTGACACGAAAGGAGGACAGGACACCTCATCGGTGTGAATCAACATTGCACACTCAGGTTCCAGTTCCTCATCCCAATGCTGCCAACTTGGGGTATGAAATGGCCCTTTAGAGTTCCAAGGGGTTTTCTGCTAAAGGTTGGATTTCTACTGTTGCACTCTTTTTTTTTTTTACCCCCACAAGCAATCCCACTCAGTCCCTGAAGCTTGCAAGCCAAGCTTCACTCAGTCTCCTGGCTCCTGCATCTGGGAACGTGGCAAGGCACAGAAATCCTGTCTTTTAGTTTCTCTCTTGTGATCTTCTGCTGTGCATTTGATAGTGCTCACTGTTGCCTTGTGAAGTCGCTCTGAGTGAGACCATTCTTTGCGTTTAGTTATCAACATGCATAGGCTGGTCAAGAAGAAAACTCTACAATTACCATCCAGGACATGGTCTTTTAGCCTGCAGTGCACTTGTGACCCAACAGGCACACACAGCTGTCCCAAAGAGGTGTTCCAAGCCCAGCCTTCTCTGGCTTGTCGGAACTGCAAGTTACTGTCTGCTAGAGGTGGTAAAGAGCCCATCTCCCATTTGACTGAGGAAACCCTTCCCAGAGATCTCTCCATTGAATCAGGAATATTTCCATAGAAAATGTATCTTCTGAGGACCTAGCATCCTCCAAAGAAAACAGTTGGTGGCTTTGCTTTATCCTGTATTCCAGTTAACTATGAAAGTGCCCCCCATCTTCCTTTCCTTGTGTTTGGAGGACATGAGTGGAAGCAAGTGCAGAGACCAACCTCATGTGAGTGGAAAGCTGCTCTTTACAAGCAGTTTCCTAACTGTTCTGAGCAACTGCTTTCACAGAATCACAGGATAGTTGGGATTGGACCTCTGCAGATCATCCAGTCCAACCACCCCTGCCGAGGCAGGGTCGCCTGGAGCAGGTGACACAGAGATATGTCCAGGTGGGTTTGGAATGTGTCCTGAGAGGGAGAGTCCACACCCTCCCTGGGCAGCTGTCCCAGTGCTCTGCCACCCTCCATGGAAAGAAGTTCTTCCTCATGTTGAGGTGAAACTTCCTGTGTTTTAGTTTATGGCCATTGCTCCTCATCCTGTCTCTGGCCACCACTGAAAAGAGCCCGGCACCATCCTCCTGGCACCTGCCTTGTATGTCCTTTCCTGGCCCTTTGTGCCTCTCAGGTGATAACACAAAGCTGAAAAGTAAGATATTCTAAGAGTTCCACTTAATTCATACAGTCCGCTTAGAACAGCTGCAGACCAAGACAGGTTCAGGACGAGAGACTGCAGCTCAGGACAAACATTACCCTGAAGGACTGCTGATAGTCAGACTTGTTTCTCTCGGTGGTACTGAGGAGCCTGTCTGTTGAACAGAAAGCTCACAGCAGGACACTGCTGCATTAACAAGATTTTCTCTGGCTGCTCCAATTCCCTATAGCTTTTTTTTCTTTCTAAATTTTTTTCCCCCGGTAATCGTCTTTCAAACTGCAGCAGCATTTGTTGTCCTGAGGTGCTGACTCCAGTGGAAGAGATTTTAGTGGAAGCTTCTCCTGCAGTTTGCACAGGCTTCATTTCGGGTCACTAATCACATCCTCCTCAGGCTCTTGCATTGATCACCCTCCAGCTGGAGGAATTGTCTGAGAGGAAGGACATGACTGTTGTGTTGAGGTCACATTTCTGGATCGTGGGTGGAACTGAGGGAAGCTTCTGCCCTTTGGATTCAGGGAAAACCTGACATTTGAATGCGGCATGGACGTGCAAGCCTTCAGCGTTCCTTCTCTGCCATGCACATCTGCCCCCCTGCAGGCAGCCAGTTATGTTGGGAATGGACAAGAAGAGAGAGCAGAGGATGTGACGGGTGACTTGAGCTGGTGTTTGGGTGCTGGGCAACAAAGTCTCTGCCGGATTAGGCTTTTCCACCAATAAAGGACTCGTGGATTGTCCTGAGTCACCACCAGAAATCCATGTGAGAGACTTGAGTTGAGGTGACAGCATTGGAAGTCTGCCCCAAGGCAAATCTGGAGAGCAAAACATTCACAGAAATAAAACATGCTTTATGTTTTCCAGTGTTACCTGCAGAGCAGATTTGACACAGCAGAGAGGCAGGAGGCCAGTGGATCTAAAAGCTTGTGATAAAGGGCAGGTTGACATCCTTTGGTATGTTTTCTTGTGAAAGCTGGACTAGCACAGTGGGGCGTGACTGATCCTTCTGCTAAACTTACTCCAGATCCAAGCTGACTCCCATCTGCTCTGTCAGCACAAAGGCAGGTCGCTTTGGCTGGATACACACCAAGGTCCTTGGAGAGCTCATTGCTTCAGTACCTGCATGAGAGGAATCTTGCTACTGAGTGGAATTCTCACACCTGAATTAGGATTTCATTCCACTTTTCCAGAATAAATGCCTTTTTTGGCAAGATGTAGGTATTCTGTGGATGAGGCTTCTTTGTCTCCTTCCAATAGAGTTTATTTTTCAAAGTGACAGGGCAAAAAAGGAGAAAACATGACTTTCTAGCCTGCGATGGACTAGTTATTTTCTGGTGGGAATATTTTATTGAAAGATGATATGGTGTCCAGTTGCTGATTTGAGTACACCCCCTCCAGCCTAGGGAATATTTGCTTGTTTATTTAAAGAGTGAACCTTCTGTGATCTTGGCTTCTGACTGCTTAGAAATAGCCCTCAGGAAGGTGGAAATGAAAGTTCAGATACAGGCAAAGGAGGGAATTATGATTCTTGAGCCAGGGGCTCTTAACAGTCAAATAGGAGGTAAGAAAGAATAATTACACTTCCTCTGATCTCCCTAATTTCTGGGATGTGGTAGAATTTAGGTTCCTAACTGGTGATGTTACCTCTGGATTTAAACAGAGGCCAGAGTCCAGGCACTTGGGAGATCAAGTCCTTTAGGAAGCATGAGTGCAGGATTCTACAGCAGCAGCCTGAAATGGGATTTAGGTGTTCTGCATTTTGGACCACAGCAGCTGTATGTGCCACTAGTAAGGATTTAAACATCTATCTCCTCTTGTGACCTGGCCTCCCCAACCCACATCAAGGACCTGTGGCTTGTCCTAAGGAAGGGCTGATGATTGATGTCTGTGTGACACCGAGGACTGTATCCCTGAGGTGATAAAGTTAACTGAGAACTGTGTAAGGAACAGCTCTTTTACAGGTATTGAATTACATTCACCTGCCTCACAAGAGCCCTTTACCACCTTGAAGGACGAGTTCTGTGATTTTTCTAAAGGCTTACACAGTGTCAGCTTTCCAGGAGACCGTAACTTGGACTTACATCCGTGAGTAAGGCTGTAAAAACAGGGAGAGCTGCAACTCTCACCAAGAGAGGGTTTGCCAAAGAGACTGCAATAGCCAGAAGGGTTCTGTGATAAATCAGTAAATGATGTTGTGTCTCTCTGTTTTCAAGAGCGACCTGGAGCTCCGGCACTAGTGGTGTTCTCCAGATGGCTTTTCCACGGCGTCGTCTTCCCTAACACACCAGTGAGCCACGAGACCGAGACAGAAATTCCAGTGTGGGGAGGGTGTGAGTCATGAGATGGTGAGTGAAAGAAACAGCGGGATAAAAATAACAGAGCACAGTATGATGCAGAATATTAATCTCTTGCCCTGTGTTATCCTAGCGTGTATTACATACACTACTATGTTATACCGTGGATGCTCTGCTGCTCAAAGCAGATCTCTCTGTGCTACTCCAAAAGATTATGGCTCGGGATGCCAGATTGCAGAGACTTCTAATACTTGTGCTTTTAAGTTGGCTGAAAATTCTTAATCAAGAAGTTCCTGCGGTAGAAAATATATAATCAGAGAGTATCGAAGTGCTACACTCATATTTTTTGTATTTTATATGAAAACATCAAGTTCGGTTAATTTAGCATCAACTGAAAAAATATTTATTCAAACTCTAAATTATACCTTTTCTTAAGTCCCTGTCTTATTCCAAATTTCTTTTTTTTTTTTTTTTTTTTCTCTGCCTGTTTCTTCCGGAGGAGAAAAGAAAGAAGGAAAGTATGAAAATACCATGAAAAACTGCCACAAAATTCAACTTAGATTCTAGCTAACCTGGATCCATAGGGAAAAAAAACAAAAACAAAGTAGGAAAAGTGGAATTGGTAAAATCAAAAGAAAAGCCAACTGTTTTATTTTGAGATGAGAATACCTGTTTGTCTACTCAAATCTGACGCTCTGTCCTGGCTGAGATTCATTCTGAGATCACTCCCAACGAAATCAGGAGCCCTTCAAGGGAGCTCTGGCTGTCAGCTCAGCCAGTGTGAGGTACATAAGCCAGTCCCCTTGGCATCTCCTGTAATCACCGGAGCAGGACTGTGGTCTTCAGGGAGCTACTGGGAGCTTAGAAAGCCTATTAGTTTGTTATTTTTCATTGCAGTCAGGAATCTGGGCATCATAAAGACAGCAGGAGCTTTTCCTTTAACTTCAAAGGCTGCCAGCTCTGACACTGATGCTTCACTGCAGATTAACACATAGAGAACTCTTTGATAGTGACTGTGCCTTTTTTATTTCAGAGCGGGGAGAAACGTTTCTTTTATTTCACGCAGATTCAGTTCAAAATCTTTCCAAAGGCTTTCACTTTACTTTACTTTTTTTTTTTTTTTTCATGTAAGTCACGTTTGGGCTTTTTCAAGACACTGGAAAACTTTGCAAAGTTGGAGCACGTGCAACCAAATGGCAACCTTCTGAGACAGGCAGTGAGGTGGCTCCGTGGTCCCCACTCTGCAGGGCTCAGGGTGTGAGTGACCAGTATTTGCAGGGCTGTCTCTCCTCTTTGCCCATTCAGGGCTGCCTTAGGAAGGGAAACGTTTGCACACATGCTGAAAAAAGATGCTGTTCAATTGTGACTGATTTAAGGTGGCTTGATTTAAGGCAGGTGTGTGTGTGTGAAGCAGTGTAGTTTAGGTGTGCAGTTATGCTCAGAATACTCCTTGCTCTCTTTCAGACCCTGTTGAAACAATTTCTTTCATCCCACTGAATTGAAGCTACTTTTAAAAATCCCTTTTTTTAAACTTCTTCTTTCTTTTCTATTTTGTCTTACAGAGGCTGCCTGGGAAGTTAGTCGGGAATAACTTTTCTGTTTTTAACTACTGTTCTTAAGCAATCTTCTGTTATTTTTTACATTTATATTTCCATCTATTTAACTTATTCTTGTATTCCAAGTCTTTTTATTTTCCAATACGTAAAGAAAGAAACACTTAGTTTTGAAGTTCTACAAAAATGGAAGTCATTGTAATCATGATTTGATGTCCTTGGAACACACTTTATTTACTATTCAATAGCCACTGTTTTTATTAGGACATTGTTTGAACGTAACTGTAAGCCCAATAAGGTTCCAGGACTAATCTCCTGGGAGAGGATATTTATGGTCCATATTTTCAGAGAGGGAGATTGGAAGTAGAAAAAGGCTTAAGTATTTAGGCCTCGGTTCAGCTCTGAAGTCGGGGGAAATCTGTGCCTTGCAAATAGTTATTTGACCAGTTGAAGGAGTCGGTGCCATGTGCAGATGCCCAGCTCGAAGGGGCAGTTGCATTCCATGTGCTCATTCCAGCCAGAAACGTGGGCCTCGGATTGTGTATATCACTGCAGGGGAGCTGACCTATTTTTCTGGAGAGAAAAAAAAATCTACCATAGAAATCTAATTTGCAAGGACTGTAGGAGTGGAAACAATGCTGTTTTTCTCAAGGATATTTGATTATGCAAACAAATTGATGAGGAAGAACTTTCCAGCAGGAAAAAAACTGCTGATGGCCCTTGGTGTCATTCAATTAATATAAACGAAAAGAAGTTAAATAGTGGTGCATCTTTATAGAATCATAGAATTGTAGAATGCCCTGGTTTGGAAGGGACTTTAAAGATCATACTGTTCCAAACCCCCTGCCATGGGCAGGGTCATATTCCATGGCTTGGATCTAAGCCATAGTTTTGTATCCAGTGTGGAGCCTCATGCTTTTCTCTCCATATTTGCTACAGCTTTTTGCTTTACAGTCTGATTGTTTTCCTCCCACAGATCCTGACCCTTAGGAAGACACTGCTGCAGAGTCTGGTACCAAACCCATCTGTTCCTTGCTCTCAAGAAACCTTGGGTTAGAAGTGGCTGCAAAATTTCCTTCTGGATAAATAACTGTGATGTCCCCACCAAGCACACGTTCTTAGAGAGTTGGATTTCCTCACTTGGATTGTTGAAACACTGTCCTGCTTGGAGGTTTCTCTCGTAGAGGAATTGTTCAGCTCCACAAAAGGAGTGATAGAAGTTAGAATGCTTTGAATTCACTCCCAGGCACAAGACTTTATTAATTGAGATTTTGTTTGGAAATAAATGAGTTCCTATCATAGATCGGGCATCTTCTACCATGGTTCTTACATATCAAAATTTCTCATTGTTCTGGAAGAAGATTCAAGTGTTTGTTCTCTTTCTTTTATTGGCATTCTTCTTTGTTTATTTATATATTTTGTATTCTTGAGATGTGCTTCATCTCTGGAGTTTGTATTTCTACTTTTAGCGTAAAAATGCTGTACATACAAGTCTAGAATGCATCTGAAGATTAGTCTAATTTTTCATGTGAGTTTGACTTGAATATTTTTCTGTTTCTGTTTATATGGCTATTTCAAATATGTGCATTATCTGTATTCTTTATGCCTTTCCCCCATCTATAACTCAATAAAATAATGTCCCTATTCTGCAGAACCATATCACATGTGCGTAACAGTGACAACAGTTTTTGAATAATAATGACTGATAATTGTAAATGTGTTAATCTGTGTCTGTATTTATATCTATATCTAATCTATATATATCGCTCACAGCCTGAAATTCTTCTGATGTGGGATTTGAGATGGGTAAAAATTTACCAGTGAGTGGTAAGCTCAGCTCAGAAATAATTCTCCTTAAGGCTATTTGGACTTGAAATATGCAAATTTCTAAGGAGTGCTGGAGTAACCTTGCAGAGCTCCCAGTCATTATTAGATCCCAAAGGAATATACTCCAGGACATCTGCCACTGTCCTGGCACAGCAAAGGCTTGGGTTATGCTGGATGGACTGGCCTGAGTTTTCTTGATGGAACCGTATATATTAGAGGAATTCCAAGCATATGACTCTCATTGGAAGTTAAGAAATGCTACCTTGGGCACAGTACCCAAAATATCTGTTCATGGAGGCAGAGTACAGACAAAAGCCTTGTGATGAATGAATGTTCTGTGGATGAGCCTGGTGAGCACCAAAGCAGCAGGTCCAGGGGATGGAGGGCCTTTTGCTCCACCATTTGAAGGCAGAACAAAAGAGAAGGCTCTGAGAAGTTTGTGTGAGGTCAGTTCTTTCCTGTGCTATGCTTTGAACTTAATGCTGTAGGACCTGGCTCTGCCTTTGAATAGTCTTTAAGGCAGATTCTCAGCTAGCATGAACTAGCCTGATTTCCTTGACATTAGTGCAGCTCTTCTGGTTTTTACCCACTGAAAACCTGAGAGCTTAGCTGCATTTAAATGAAACTTACTTATAAGAAGCACAGCTTTTTAGAATGGATTTGTTTGGTTTTTTTTTAATCCTCTCTACTAAGGAAAAGAGTAACATGACCTGGGGGATCTGTGGACTGATGCAAGTCTTAGGCCCTTAACTGGAGGAACTTCATCCTTGTCATGTGGTTCTCCCTTGATTTTCTGTGCTTGTTTTTGCTGGATAGTTAAATGAGGTGCTCATCTCTGTGCTGAAGTACAGTCGTAGCTGACATGAACAGATGCACAAATGAATGTGGGACTGAGGCTTTAATGAGGAGATTTTTGAGTCTCTGGAACAGGCTTTGATCTTAGAGTGAACTTATCAAAATTCTGAGTGTTCCAAGCATTCATGGGCATTAAAGTCCCTCAGAGCAAGGACATGAAACCATTCAATGTCTCTTCTGCTTTGGGGAGACTTAGCTTTTTTTGGCTTATTTGTTTGAAGTTCTTCACTGCCAGGAGAAACCTGAGGCTGTTGTACAATACTAGCTTTTTACTGCTCTAATATTCCTTTGGGTCTCAAAAGTTTAGTGAAGTCAGTGGGAAATTTTCTGTCACACTCAATGTGTTGGGAACATGTCCTTGCAAGTAAGATTCCACTAAATACAGTTATTTACAAAGCAGTCAGCGAGGGGAAGACATTTCTCATCCTAGTCCATTTACTGCTGTTTGCCAAGCCTCTGTTCGGGATTTTAAATCCCATAAAAAATTGCAAAGTTTAAACAGAATGAAGCCTGAACCAATTGAGTTTGCTCCTCTGTGGGATATTTACCACAGGGGAAGGGCAATAGGGCTTCCTAGGGGATGTCTAAAGATTGTCACTGTGGTCATGATGACAGGTGGTGAGTCTGACTTACCTACACCGAGACTTACCATCATCACTCAGCTATTGACTGCAGTTCTGTTTTCACATGTAGCCTAAAATGACGGCTTCTGACCCCTCTTACATGTTGGAGGAATAGTATATATACACACGTAGACAGCTCCAATCAGAAACGAGATATTCCTGCAAACAAACAGCTGGGGCTGGCTTATAATTAGGGTTTCTATTTATAGACTTCTTTCATTTAGGTGAACTACTGCTGCAGTTTTGCCAGAGGCATGTTCATTAATTTATTTCTAGCTGCTCCTTGTCATTATTAGAGGATAAGAAGCAAGTTTTTTACCTCCTGGAGAAACTTGCTTGTTTTCACAAATTGCTTTTATTACGTATGGCAAATGGAATTTCTTTCTATTCTCTTTTTTTATGCCATTCTTCTCATGAATGCTGACAGGTCATTCATGGCTTACATTATCCACTGTTCTCTGTTCTCACAATCCAAAGACAACGCTCCTCTTTAGAATTCAGTTACTACTGTAACTTGTGCAGAATTCAGGCAAGTGGAGGGAACTGCAACATATGCACAGTAAAAAAAAAACAACAAACAACCCAGGACTTTGTGTTCTTGTTACGCTCAATCCAGCAGAGCACAGCCTGGATTGAAATCTTGAAAATGAAATAGGTATCCCAGGCTGCAGCCCTCACTTCAGAAAGTTCCCTCAAATTGATTGACTTGAGGCCAGGAGGATACATTGTGATTCTGACATTTCATTCTTAAGTATCTGCCACAGGACGAGTTGATTTTGGTTTGCTCCAGCACATAATTTCTTGTTCAAGGAAGAAACTGGTGAGGGGATTCAAGCAAAGGACAATGACAAAAATTATAACAGTTTGAAGAATTCTAATCTTAGCTATGTGGGCTGTTCTAGTAAGAGTTCTGCGTCTAGGTGGATCAGTATTTCCATGGTGGTCTTAAAAGGCTGCAAAGTTGCATGCCAGGATCAAAGCACAGAGATAGCTCCACTCAGTCTTTGAGAACTGGGAGCTTCTGAAGATGATTTCCACTTTGGGCTGGGATGAAAAGCTAAACCAGCAAATATGTTTGTGTTTAAAAACTTGAATTTCAGTTTAGGCTTAGACTAATTAAATTATATTGATTCTATCTATCGGCTTGCAATTGACAAAGTCAAATTTAGAGGAAAGTATCTCCAACCTGAGAAGGGGAATTTGCTTAGAAGTTGACTCTGTCCCTGACCAGAGACAGACCAAGGCTGCGCTTGGGCTTTCTGCCTGTAATTACAGGGAAAAATGAGTCCCAGGCAGGCAGGAAACATGACAGAAAAATCTAATAATAAGAAAGGTGAGGGGCTGAAACCCACAGAGGTGAACGTGGTGCAAAGCCCTTAATCCCAGGACCCAGTCCCGCACCCTTGCGAGTGTGTTTGCAGAGCACGTGCCTGCCGTGTGGCCGCAGCTGAATCGGCTGCCAACTCTCTCCTGAGCCCTGAGTTCATTCATTATTATTGCTGGGTTTTCAGGAGGCAAGAGGAGCAGAATCCACATCAATCTCCGACAGATGGGACTAGGGGAGGGCAGCTGCGGCCATACGGTGTGCTGCATAAGGCAGGCGGGCGCACGTGGGATCCTCTGCCCCCCCAGAGCCCTGGCATTTCCGTCCCGCAGGCAGCAGGAAAATACAATTATCTGAATTAACTGCCCGCAAATCCCTTTGCTTTGTGCTGCCCAGTGAGGAAAACAGGGGGACACCGAGTATGGAGGTGCAATTTGTCATGTGGCGGCTGCCAAAAAGCACATCCCTGCCTGCGTGAGACCAGCGAGGGCATTCCTGCAGGCCTCCTGCCTTTTCCTTTTTTTATTCTTGGAATCTCGTTTTATTTTTTTTTTATTTTTATTTTTTTACCTTTTGAGGCCGGTAAATGAGATTACAGCAGCACAGGCATGCAGGAAATAAAATACAGCGGAAACATGTGTAAACAAGATTACTGAGGCCAACCCAGTGCCTCTCTCAGCACATCAGCTGCACCAGGGGATGTACAGCTGGGGCAGGGCTGGAGGCATTTTTGCCTGGGCACAGCAGATGATGGCAAAAAAATACTAATGCTGTGCTCTGAGAGAGCTGCTCTCACCCCTGTTTATGGAGTGCAAGCAGCTTAAGGATGGGAAGGAAGCATAAAGATTTTTATTTGTTTGGGGCGTTTTTATTATTATTATTATTCCTCTCCAATGTAGCCTCCCAGAAATCAGGTTGGATTTCCATGACTTTAAAAGGATCTCAGCTGCCATTTTGCTGTCTTTAAGACATGTACCCACATACACTTACCAGCTATGAGGACCACAAGGATGGGACGTTAGGGATTGCCTTAGGATGTGAAATCTGATAATGAACAAGCATATTTTATTGGAATACTTTTGGGTGGGTTCTTTGCTGTTGATTTAAAATGCTAGGGGTTGTTAATAGAGCCCCTGTCAGCCCAGTCTGTCCTTAGTATGGTCTGCAGAGCTGTGAACTCCCACCTTCAAGAGCTCTGCACGAGGAAGGGGCCACGGGAGAATGAAATTAGCTTGTGTTTAAAAGATAAAAAAGCATAACAACATCACAACAAATCCTGCACCTTTCTGCTCGCTGGCAGAATCTCTGCTCCCTCCCACGCAGCCCCAGCTGGAGAGCCTTCACTTGCATCAAAGCCACTCTGCTCGTGTCAGTCCCTTTCCACTCAGTGCTCCCTCTCCCTCCCTTCAGAGGCAGCAGGAGCTGCCACAACAGCCCTATTTTCTGGCTCCGAGGGGCTTCCCCACTTATGTAATTTGCAGAAGGCAAAGGAAGAAAACATTTCTTTGATGCCAGATTGGGGTCAGGGTTCTCTTCCTTGCGGCAGAATTAAACAGGTCGAGTGCTGTGGGGAGCATCCTGCTTCATTTTCAGGGTCTTCCACCCTGGTCCTGAGCATATTTCACCCACAAAATCCAGGCAGAGGAGCTCTGTGCTCCTGTGCTCTCGGGTTTAAAAGTTCCCTTCAGTTCTCAACATATACACAGAGGCAGCTTTTATCACTTACCTTCGATCATCTAACAGATTTTCTGTTTGGAATATGAGCAAGAGCTGATGGGAAAAAAGAAAGGGGCAGGCAAGAGTTAATGCTGGTTTTTAAAACCAGCAATCCAGATTAGTGCAGCCAAGTAAATGTGACAGCTAAAACTCTGACTTCCCTGACTCTGTCTATACGAATTGCTGGTAAAACAAGATCTCTTGCTTTCCACTGAGATGAAGATTTACCCTGTTATAGTGTCCTGAAGAGCTCCATGGTGAGCTTTGCCTGTCTCTGGATTTGTGCTGGTACAAATAATAAGAAAAACTTCTCCTCACAACTTTATTCACAATATAAAGAGATTCTAAGAATAAAGTCTAGCTAAGTATCTCCTGACTCATCCTCCAAGAAAATGAAGCTGAGGCCCAAAAGAGTCTTTACACTGTGGTTATTTAGTGGAGAAATTGATAATTTTTCTCGTAGTTTCAGGGTAGGCACAAAGGAAAGTCATCCTTTGGAGAGCTATAGTCTGAGTAAAAACAGAAACACATAAAAACAGTGCAGATGGGATATGGGACAGCAATAAAATCTTTTGCCATAACTGAAGGCCAGGCAGATGTGATCACTGAGAAGCAAGTGAATGGGGTGAAAATGAGGTAAGAATATTCCCTTGTTCTCCCCTTGGACATAAAGACATGGCAGGTCTATGCTGAAGAAGATGCTTTGATTAAGTGGAAGCTGGTTTTGGACTACATGCCACTTCCCTTTCTCAGTATGGAAGTGAGAAAAAGATCTGTCTTAGCAAATAAATGCACCAAATTTCTAAAGGGGTAGCCTTATAAAGAAGGTATGAAAGGCTTGGAGAGAAAAGTCTTATAGAAGGTTGTACAGTGGGGAAGAAAATAATAGGGAATGAGTTTAAAAAAAAAAAAAAAAACAACCAAAAAAGTAACTGAAGGTCCAAAAATTCAGTGCAATGACCTGGGCTGTATCATGAGTGTCTGCCATAGAGAGTACTCCAGTGCCCGACCAGTGAATTTTAAAAATAGGCAAATCATGTTTAATACTGCAGCTCACAGATGATGTTATAGCACCGGCGAGATCCCTTCTCTCAGCTTTTTAGCAAAAAAATAGTGTGGGCCTGTGGATGCCTTGAAAGCCAGCAAGGAGATGCTG
Source organism: Grallaria varia (assembly GCA_013396735.1). Taxonomy (NCBI): domain Eukaryota; kingdom Metazoa; phylum Chordata; class Aves; order Passeriformes; family Formicariidae; genus Grallaria; species Grallaria varia. Next base: position 67,310 of record VWZG01005724.1, on the reverse strand, counting down.
AACCAGCCTTATCTTTTCCTGTTGCACCAAAGGTGCAAAGAGCTCTTATGAGTTGCATGTGTCAGGATTGTAGAATCACAGACCTCTTGGTTCTCTGGAGGTCTGGAGTTCAGCCTCAAAGCAGGACTCCTGTCAATGCTAGAGGAGATCAGCTGCAGCTTCTTCCACCCAAGCCCTGAAAATGGACAAGGATGGAGTTTCAGCTGCTTTGCTCCAGGGCTGCGACTCCCTGGTGGTGTAACACTCCTTGACGACCAGCCTGAACTTCCCGAGTTCTTAGTAAGTACTGGGGTGAAGTGAAAACCCCCCCAACATTTCTGTTTCATTAAGCTTTGTTCAACCCTGTGGTTTAAGGCTGCTATTCCAAACCCCGTGGGAGTTCACAGTTTTCCACAGCATCACTCTCTCCCAAACTAATTTCCCACCATGGTGCCGTAGTAATTGCCTTTGTCATGAGATGCTCTGAATCAGAGAGCGTTACGGTCCCTCTGCTTTGTGTCTCTGTTAGGCATGGAACAAGGCAGGCAGGAGAAGGGGAAAGAGGGAAAATTTGCACCAACTGGTATTCCGTGGCCAATTGATTCCCCAGCCACTGATCCCAGCAAGTTTTTCAAAAGGCTGATGCTGACACAGTGTTATCTTTCTTTCATAAAGTGAATTGATTTCATCAGCTTTTTCCTTTCAGTAAAATGCCTGACTAAAGTGATATTAATATCTCTGAACTGGATTCTGCTGATAATATCTGAAGTGAAAAAGCCTTAGGATGTGCAGGAAATTTCCATCAATCTGTTGTCTCCGACAGTCATGGCATTGAGAGCACTTTTCATGACGTTTCCTGAAAGAAACTGCAAAAAGCATCTTCCCTTAAGGGCCACTGTACCAGTGTAAACACTTTTTAAAAGAGTCTAGAAATAATGTAAAGACCTCGGCTCCATTCCGACATAAATTTGTGGTTGTGAGGCACAGTGTGTGTGAACTTAAAACATAAAGACTTTTGGCTTTCTCCTGATGTAGTTTGGTGCATAATAGTAGTTTATGGATGGTAACTTTTTCCATCACTTTGAAAATTCGTAATACTCAAATTCTTTTTTTTATTCTTTCTCTTTGTATTTTGTCCAAAATTTAGAACAGAAGTAAAAATACTTAAGGAAAGGAACTGAAAATTTTGAAAGCTCAAACTGAAATGTTATATAAGTCACCAATTTTTTCCCTAACTCAAATGAGACAGAGTGCCATGAATAGAATATACATGAAATTATTGTTACACTGGAATCATTTTATTTTTATTAAGTGTCACAGAAACCAGATGAGAAAGTGAAACAAAATTTTGGATGAAACTTATTCATTCAGCTAAACCCTGTTATCCAGCAGAATGCTGCTCTTATTTTTTCCACTATTTCTGCTCAGAATTGCATGAAACACCTCCCATTTGCCAGGGAGTCAAAGGCTGAGGAAACTACAGTGATGTCAAGGCATAAACCAAGAGTGAATAAAGTCTGGATTTATTCTGCTGTGAAAGATGATCTGGTCTGATGTGTGTGGTCAGCTTTCTGTGGCTCTCATCCAGGATTCCCTTTAGTCTCTTGTAGTCTTTCCTCTCTCCTTGTACTCTCAAAGCACCTCCAGCAACTCATTGGACGCCGTGGAAAAACAGGTCCTGCACTAACCCTGTGCTGGAGGAGTGATGTGGATATATGAAGAATAATCTGTGAGGAGAGTAATCTCATATCTCTGACTCCCATTCTGGAAAAAACCCACATCATTCCCTTCCAGATATACCCTAAATTAGAGTGAATAAACAGACCATATCTCAGAGCATGTTTGTCAATGCAACAGTAGAAGAAAGGAAAGTAAAAAACAGCTGAGACTTGTGGCAGAGTTAAGAATAATGAATAGGATTTAAAAAAATCCCAGCCCTACTGAGATAACAGCTCTGCTGTGCTTCACCCTGCTGTAAAATCCCTTATGTTTGTTTCTCTATTGCCAGAAAGCTTAATGGGGGTTAAGGTTTCTATCAGTACCTGAAATTTTATTTTGATCTCTCAAATACCACAGAACATGACTCGGGGGAAATAATAAAGCTTTATTTCAGTAGCATTGATCCAGTTTGGACCTCATGTTAATTTGAGCTCTAGCAAGTCAGAATGATTCCCTTGAACACAAAATAAGGCCCAGAAATTCCTTTACTATATATAAGTTAAGATAAAAATGTCATATTGCATCTCATTCCCTTATGTAGTTTAAGGTTAAAACAGCCTGAGACCAGGACAGTGCTCTGATGGTGAGCATTGTTTATTCAGGCACTCCCCTAAAAAGCTCCAGCTTTCCCAAAAACCTGTCTTTGATCTTTAGTAAATTTGGTAAGATTTTCTGCCCTTACCCTTTTTTATGTCCTTCAAAATATTTATTTATTTTTCTATTGATTTGAATTACTTATCCTTCTTAAAATGTAAGGAAAACATTTGCGTTTGTTGCCATATTATTGTATCCCACGAAGTTTCCCTCTCTCTGTGGACTGTTCTTTATTTACTCTTTGTATTTCATGCTTAGATGTTTAAGAAAATAATCATTCCATCCATGGCTGCGAAACTTAGATTGAATGATTGTGGTTTCCTACTAATATCTGGTTGTCAAAGTGCTCCAAAAATAATATTTTTTTTTTTTTTTTTTTACACAGGATTAAATTTAGGTTGTTCTCCACCCTAAAACTTATCTGCCAGTAAAATGAGTGGGAAACACCAAGAGTTGCACTCAGTCTAAGTGCAAATAAATGCACAAAGTAAGGACCAGTGGAAGAACTTCTCCTTGCTCTTTATTTGTCATACTTAGAGAAATTTAAGCATCTGGTCTTCAGATAAGCTCAGTTCACATGAGGTGAGTGGGAGAAAATTCCAGGCCAAAGAGATTGAACTGATCACCACATGAAGAAAACTTGACCTGACAACCCCAAAATCTGCCCCCACATCAGCTGCAGGATCAGTGACCTCAGTGGCTCCTTCCCCTTTCTCTCCAGTGATTTGCTTCATGCACCATGAAATGTGTATTAGTTTGACAGCCAGCAGAGCCCTGAAAGACGGAAAACAAATATTCAAAATGTAAAGTTCTTGACTCGCTGGGTTGATCTGGCAAATTTTTGTCCTATACGGGGTCTTTAAACTCAAAAACCATGAAATGATTTCAAGAAGATTCTGTGTCAAAGAAAAGAAAAAAAAAAAAGATGTGTTGTGGGTTTGATCCCCATACGGGCGATTCAATTGAGAGTTGGACTCCATGGTCCTTGTGGGTCCCTTCCAACTCAGAATATTCTGTGAAATCTGTGATTTCTTCCCTTTCCTTCTTGTCCTCTACCCTTTCTTTGCTCACGGAACTCTCTCAACCAGAAATGAGAAGCTCCAAACAGCTCAGAGCAGTTGGTGTTTGCAGTAGAAACTTTGCTCCTGATCACATGCCCTCAATCCTGTTTGCTCCTTGTCTTGCCCAAAGATAAAAGGTTTTCCTAAAAGCAGCTGCCTGGCTAAGAACGGAACATGGAGAGCTGAAATTCCAGGGATTAAACTGGATTTTCCCATGCAAGAGCACGCATGCAGTGAGATACATGCCAGTGTGTTTACTCCTCTATAGAGTCCAGTGAATGCAGCTTCCAAAGCTCACAGACAGCTCACATACCAGGAGAAGTTACTTCTCAGTGATGAATCCATACTAAATTTATCTCAAGTCCAGAGCAGCAGTTTACAGCACTATAGTTTGTAGCAGTTTGTGTTTTAAAAAAGAACCTTCTCTCCTTGCCTTCTGAGACTGAAGTTTCACTTGGGAAACTTCTCTCAACAGCTCTGTTTTCTTTTTTTCTCTTTCAAGTAAAATCACGAGCTGCTGAAAGGTCCCGATTTAAGTTGTGTGGGACAGCAGGGCCCTCCAAATGGTCTCTGAAGAAATGGCTCTTGGCAAAGCCAACAAGCCTGGATTCTTATTTTATTTCCTCTGTGAGGGTGAAGTTCCCACCGCAAGGACAGGCAGGGGCTGGAGAGGGAAGACACTACACAGTCCTGGAAGACAAATAGTCCAAATGTCAACAGCCTTAAAGTGATGGGAAGGAATGTAGAACCTGGTGGGTGCACAGGGCAGACAAGTGGGGGTGCAGACTGTGGAGATGTGAGGAGAAGGCAGACAAAAAAGAGTATGAGGGGCATTGTCTTCTGCTCTGGGAAAGAGTCCATGGAGAGTTTTCCTTCCCCAGTGAAATGGGCGTGAGATACGTGGAGGACTCTTAATCATAAAGGTTTCTTGTAATTCTCAGAGTGTCAGGCTGAGCATGAAGAGAAGAACCTGCAGTCAGGCTGAGCATGGAGAGAAGAACCTGCAGTCAGACTGAGCATCCAACTGAGCTGATATCTCTGACAGGTTGTTTTGGGGATGCTTTTTGTTATTTTAAATACCTGTCAAATATATTTGGTAAAATGGGTACCCAGTAGTAATAGCTGGAATGCAAAATGGCCCTGCTTATTTTCCTCGGAGACATGAGCCTGGAATCAGGTCACTGGCAGTGGACCTTTTCGGCCCAGGTAGGCTCACACTGTTCCCTCTTCCTCCAAGTCTGCTGATTGGAATGGATTTTGAAGCAGATGCCAAAAAAATATATCACATATAGGCCAAAGGTATTCCCTTTCAGATATGTGATGTTACAACGTGTAAACAGTTTGGTGGTTCTAGGATGCCAGAAAACTTGGTATGATGAATAAATTTTAAAATAAATGGTTTATTAAGGAGGTATTGTCATTGATTTCTCCCTGAAAACAAAACAAAGGTATTCTTCCATTTCTTCTGAAGGCTCTAAGAAGGACCAGTAGGCTTTAGGGATGGGGGAAGATTTCATACAGATGTCCATTCTGATATTCAGGTCTGTCCAGCTCCTGTCTGAGCTGAGTGGGAGTTCTTGGATATCATTAAAGTCGTAAAGTTCCTAATTTTAATGTAAATGCAAGCTAGTAAATGACTGGTGGAACAATGTTTCATTAGAAATGGGCTAAAGAGCTACACTGGGATGCAAATTGACCATGAATCTGCAAAATCATAATGCAATGGAAAATCTAGTTACTGTGGGATGTATAAATAACTACATTAAATGAAACATCCAGCAAATAAAGTTTCAGCTAAATTGGAGAAAAAGAAGACTCATAATGAAACCCATCAAATATTGGAAATTGTGGAAGTTTTCAAAGTTCAGCTGGGGAAAGCTCTGAGCAGCCTGATCTAATTTTCATGTCAGCCCTGTCTGGAGCAGAAGGTTGGATTACAGTCTTCCAGAATTCCCTTCCCCCATAAATATCTCTGTGATTTTATGAAAAAGAAATCCAGGTTAGAAACCAGGTGTCCTTTTGTAATGTTAAGAATAGGAAAAGAGTCTGGAGGGAATAGTTCCCAGTTCTGATCAGAAAAATGGTCCAGATGATATCTTAAAGTCCCTTCCAGCCCCGTTGTCTCTGTTTCTCTGAGAAAGGTAATAAGGAGGTATTTTTCCAAACCTTCATGGCTTTGGGTCTCTCTTTAGCTTATCCATTTGACCTAGCTAGAGAGAAAAAGGGAAATATTAGTTTCTGGATTGAAGCTTTGAATGCCAGGCAGTGATACCATAGATTTCAGTGAATCTTGCATAATGGGTTCAATTAGGCATTGGGCACCTTTGCATCCTCAGCTGCAGAACAGAATCTATGACAGGGTGTTGTGAAGGGATGTACTGTCAGCAAAAGTATCAAAAAAACACAGGTTTAATATAAAAGCAACAGCACGACAAAGATCATTGGCAAGATTCATTCTACTACTTAGTAGAGGGTTAAGCATGCTGAGAAAAAGCAAACAAAAATCCAGAGTCAATCAATCCAAATCAAAATAAAACCCACAACTATCTATGTAGAGGCTGGATGGTGAGGAGCAGGACAGGAGAAAGTAAGAATAAAAGGAATATGGCCTAAAGACCCAACAGCACTTATCTTAAATTTAATGCCACCTTAATTTAATGGCATTTAAAGTAAAATAAGTGATAACTTAAACAATTTAGCATATTGTTTCGATGTTTACAGTATCACAACAGTAACTCACTTATAGGCCTAGTTTACTTAGCAATCTAAAGTACTTAAGAATAAGAATGTAGGAGAGTAGTGTGAGAGTTGGAAAAACAAAGACTCAAGAAGCAGGCTTGCTCCTGAGTTTGTGTTACATTAATTAATTATCCCAACAGTGCCAATCCTTGGGAAAGGAAGGAGCTTGTCATCTACAACCATGTAACCATAACCCACAGTGTTAATAGCAGGTATCAGACATGCATTTGGTTCCAACAGGGTTTTTCCAGTGACGCATGTGTTAAAAATGTGCCTCAATACCTGGGGACACCCTGGTATTCCAGGAGGAAAGCAACGCAAAATCCTGGTGGAAACTCAGTGTTGCTGACCATGTGTGTGAGGTTGCCTGTTAAAGCCAAGAAAGATTGAAATAATGTGATTACCTGAATTGCTCCCCTACCCCTTTATGCTGCTCTGTGTGGCAGAGGAATAAAGCAAGATAACTGATTGATGATGCAGCCTCCTTTATTCGTTTTAAAAAGAAATAATGACCTGTTAGATTCCTGCCTCCTTGCATTTAAATAAGAAATGCAGTCTCCAGATCTTAAGGGCTGGATCTTCTGTACAGAGGAAACCATCTTTAGTTTCGGTGATGAAAAGAAACAGATGGTCTCTCCTTTATGCACTAATCTTCCTGTATGTTTCAGAAAATTAAGGTTTGGGGAGTGGAATTGGGAGGGGGAGGGGATGAATTCTTCTCCTGGGAGAGAAGATTCAACAAAAATCACTTCAAGTAGATTCCTCCAAAACGATTTGTCTTTTTATGGATCAGTAGCTTGCAGGCAGATCGCCTGTTACTTTTCCAGAAGATTAACAGCTTGTTTCAAGAGTTCTTTTTTTATGTGACCTTTTTGTATCCATCTCCTCCTGAGCTGGTCCCAATTTCAAATGGACTGTGCTGTGACAAAGCAATGTTTTCTCTGATGCAAGTTCTACTGTGGTTCAGCACCAAAGTGTTCATCATTTTAGGGTGATGAAGGCAGACTTGCATCTGGGATTTATTCTTATTCTGCTTCTTTTGTGTGCTTGAGATGAAAGACTTCCAGAATTAAATTGAGAAAATGTGTATCTGAAGAAATCAGGCAGTTATGGACTAACCCGTGTCTAATAATTAAATATATTATCATGTAATGTTCAATCTAATTATGTACAAGCAGACCATGTACAAGCACTGTTCCAGTGACCCTACAGGGAGACTTTTCTGAGTGAGACTTTCAAGTATTTCCTAAATTTTGGGTTTGTGGTGGGGTTTTCAGTCGCTTGGTTGTTGGTTTGTTTTGGCATTTTAACATGTGGCTTCTGTAAAGAGCGGTCCTTAAGATCCCCTCTGGCATCCATGGAATCACAGAATCATTAAGGCTGGAAAAGACCTCCAAGATCAGCAAGTCCAGCCTTTGGCCAAACACCACCATGTCAACTAAACCAGAGCACAGGTGCCATGTCCAGTCATTTCTTGAACACCTCCAGGGATGGTGATCCACCGCTGCCCTGGGAAGCCCATTGAAATGCTTGAAAACCCTTTAAAATCCACTCAAAGTGTATTCAGGTTTCCATTAAGAAGTAGAAAATGGGCCAGAAGTTAAGGAACCTCAAGGTTGTGTTTGCTTTGTGAACAACAAGGAGTCTATGCTTGTTAAGGAAGCACCAAAGGAAGAACTCCACCTCCCAAATTTCTTTTCTTCTCTTCTCTGTTCAAAACTAATTATCAGTGTGGGTAGGAAACACTGATCCTTATGGATCTGAGAGGACACGTGGGTCTTTCTCAGTCATATATTTGTCCTTTGGAATTCTTTAGGATGAGGCAGCACAAAGTAGTACAGGTAGTTTCTCATTATTGTGCACATGGGAGATCAAGTGACAATTTGGAGGCCAAAACTTAACTCAGAGATGTTTCAAATATGAGGCAGACTTGTGGTGACCTTGCTGCTTCTGAAAGGCTCTGCCTGTTGAGCTTTTGGTCACTATCAGATATGTTATCACCAGGTTTAAATTAGTTTTGAGATTTATGGATGGACTGAGGCCAGTGGGGTGAGGTTCAACAATGCCAAGTGCTGGGTCCTGCCTGTGGGTCACAACATCCCCTGCAGCTCCAGGATGGGACAGAGGGGATGGAAAGTGCCTGGTGGGAAAGGACTTGGAAGTGCTGGTCAACAGCAGCTGGACATGAGCCCAGGGGTGCCCAGGGAGGCCAATGGCACCTGGGCTGGGTCAGCAATAGTGTGGCCAGCAGGGCCAGGGCAGTGACTGTCCCCCTGTGCTGGGCACTGGGGAGGCCACACCTCAAATCCTGTGTCCAGTTCTGGCCCCTCACTGCCAGAAGGACATTGAGGGGCTGGAGCGTGTCCAGGGAAGGGAACAGAGCTGGGGAAGGGGCTGGAGAGTCAATCATATGAGGAGCAGCTGAGGGAGCTGGGGGGGCTCAGCCTGGAGAAGAGGAGGCTCAGGGATGACTTTATCACTCTCTACAAATCCCTGAGAGGAGGTTGTGGCCAGGTGGGAGTCAGGCTCTGCTCCCAGGAAACAAGTGACAGGACAAGGGGAAATGACCTCAGGCTGTGCCAGAGGAGGTTCAGGTTGGACATGAGGAAGAATTTCTTCACTGGAAGGGTTGTCAGGCATTGCCTCAGGAGGTGGTGGATTCCCCATCCCTGGAAGTGTCCAAGAAAGGACTGGACGTGGCACTCAGTGCTCTGGGCTGGGTGACAAGGTGGGGTTTGGTCACAGGTTGGAGTTGGCCTATTCAACACTGCAGAAATGATCCCAGCCTTTTCCACAAGCAGTAACTGTCCACCACCCTTTAAAAGAAAGATGAAAGTCCATATGCATCTGGAACTCCCTTGAATGAAGACGGCGGAGAAGTGGGGCCGGGGGGGATAATTCTATACTTGGAGCCTGACAACAAAGCTGGAGGTGAAAATCTGAAATGGGGAAAAGTGGCAGATTTCTCTCAGCAAATTTAGAAATAGAAGGGGAAGTTACAAGTACATGAGAGTACTTGCTTGTCTACTCATAGGACAGAAATATGAAAGTTACTGTGTGAAAAACTAGAGCAAATTTTATTGCTGTATTTTGGTAAGTGCCCAGGTTTCTGTGGTCACAGGAGTCTGTTTGTGTTTCCTTACATGTTGGCTGAACATGATCATGTGAACTTCATGAAAATTATCATTATCATTTTAGAGAAATGCTTTCCACATTTCCATCCTCGTGATTTTAATGCAGACAAGAGTCGAGAGGAACTGATTAGTTCAGTGGTGGTGTGATGCTGCATCACAAACTGATCACGTTTCTTCAATATTTTATATGATGAGGCATGGCAATGCCTTTAAAGCAAGGTTATAACCTGCAGAGGCACAGATCATGACTCTTGAACTAGTGTTGTGATGGAAAAGCTCAGTTTCAAGAGCCTTTGCAATTAAGTTGACCGAGACTTGCTTTCTTAAATCCAGTGGTTGTGCTGCCCTATGGTCACCTTCATTGCTGATTCTAATGAAAAACATTTGCAATGACATGTGATACCGCCTGCTAACGTTCTGAAGAGGTGAAAGGCAAAGGCTGGTGTGGGATTTCAGTTCAGCGATTTCATAAATTAACTTTAATGTGGCCTGTAGTTCCTTTGTCAAATAATAGGTTATCAAATGAATTTGAATATCTATTATCTGAAAGACGAAGGCTAATGTTAGCATCTGAATGGGACCTGGAAACCTGACAGGTTTGTATTGAGTGCCAGTCTTATTATTTCTGGTGAATAATTCATGTCCTGTGGCAGAAAGACTGTATAAGCAGACATGAGACAAAACCAGACATTTACCTCATCTCAGTCACACCTTAAAGTGTGCATTCAGATAAAAAAAAAAGACTAAAAATCTAATTTTCCTAAGGGTTCAGTAATTCACAGTGTCTTTATGCAGCCTTCCACCTGCGGGTGTGGAGCTCACCACAGTAGGGGTGCAAAAATGCCAGTGTTTGAAATTCAGGGGAGTGTGGTTTCCTACATGGACAGCACTGCACTGGACAGGAAGTTTCTCATGGGCCACGGGATTTGCTTCATGCATGTGACATTATCCCACCCTGGATAACAGACAGGTGAGAACAGATACAGTGCAAATGTGGGAATCACACATTTAACTCAATATATTATTGTTGTGTCTAATTTGAATATATGCAGCTGTTTCCACAAATTCTTGCAGGTTAACTTAGCAGAGTGAACTAATTATAGTCACAGAATCACAGAATACATTGAGTTGAGAGGGACCCACATGGATCATCAAGTCCAACTCCTGGCTCTGCACAGTCCCAGAACCCCATCCTGTGCCTGAGAGTGTCGTGTGAACACTCCCTGAGCTCTGGCAGCCTTGGTGCTGTGCCCACTGCCCTGGGGAGCCTGGTCAGTGCCCGACCACCCTCTCCTGAAGAACCTTTCCCCAATATCCAGGCTAAACCTCCCCTTGAACAGCTTCAGGCCATTGCTTTGTGTCTGTCACTGGTCCCACAGAGCAGAGATCAGAGCCTGCCCCTCCTCTGCCCCTCCTGAGGAAGCTGCAGATGCTGTGAGGTCTCTCCTCAGCCTCCTCTTCTCCAGGCTGAGCAAGCCAAGTGCCCTCAGCCCTTCCTCATATGGCTTCCCCTCTAGACCCAATATAATCTGAGAACATGATGAGAACAGTGGAAAGAAAAGGATTTTTTTTACTTCTGCTGGTGGAACATGACGACAAATGCTCCTCCTAGGAACTAAGCTGAGATCACAGGCTTTCTTTTCAGACTATGCATCAAGCAGGAAGACACAAGTATCTGGTTCTGATTCAGGTTTGACCTCACTTTGAAATCTGTGGGGCTCAATGACCATTTTCAGTCCTGTTCAGCTTTTCAGCATGAGCTCTGTTGCAATGAACCTCCTGCTTTCTGGATATCATTTAGTGGAGAATTATTGAATGGTTTTCTAAATGAGAACAAGGAAATAAAATGCTGTTAAAAAACAGAAATAATGGATTCTGTTGCTTGGAAGTACCCACTGAAACCGATGCCATGACTGAGACCAGATTTTAATTCAGAAAGTAAAATGTCAAATTAAACACGACTCTGTTGATACACCAAGAAAATGATTCTTGGTACAATGCCAGCATCAACAATTATAAAGGGGAGACAGCAGGCTAAAAGGCAGGGCTGGCAGCAGTTTTAAAATATTTGTCCTTGGTGGGACCAGAGACTGATTTAGTTTAAATTTAGACTCCAAAGAAAACTAACATCTCAAAGGACATATCATAAAACTTAGTGGTTTATTTGTTGCAAACCAGATCAAACAAGATGCAGTAGAATAAACTTTTATAGGTTTTAAAATACTGTAATAATGCTGCAGTCAGATGAGTGAGTTGGTTCAATTCACAGTGGATGAGGATTTAGGAGATTAAGAAAGGATTCTGCTCCTCTACTCCACCCATATGCGACCTCCCTGCAGAGCTGCCTCCAGCCTTGGGGGCCCAGCACAGGAAGGACATGGAGCTGCTGGAGCCAGTGCAGAGCAGGGACACCAAGATGGTCAGAGGGATGGAGCAGCTCTGCTGGGAGGAAAGGCTGGGAGAGCTGGGATTGTTCAGCCTGGAGAAGAGAAGGCTTTGGGGTGACCTCACTGTGGCCTTGCAGTGCCTGAAGGGAGCCCACAAGGAAGATGGAGAGAGACTATTTCCAAGGGCCTGGAGTGACAGGACAAGGGGAATGGCTTCAGACTGACAGAGAGCAGAGTTAGATTGGATATTGGGCAGAAGCTCTTCCCTGTGAGGGTGAGCAGGCCCTGGCATAGGTTGGGCAGAGAAGCTGTGGCTGCCCCATCCCTGGAAGTGTCCAAGGCCAGGTTGGATGGGGCTCTGAGCAACCTGGGCTGGTGGAAGGTGTCCCTGCCCATGGCAGGGGGTTGGAACAAGATGATCTTTGAGGTCTCTTCCAACCCAGGCCAATAGTCTCTCTCAGTCTTTCTTGTTTTCAGATCTCTGTTTGTCAATGTCCATGAGCATGTGGTATGTTCTAGACAGTTCCACAAGACGAAGAGATGAAATTTAAATGGACAGATTCTGTCTCAGTTGTGGCTCATCTCTTTATGATTTATCTCCAAAAGGAAGCAGGTCCTGTGTATGGAGGGCAGACAAGAGGTCTCCAAGCAAATATTAGCTATTAAAGTCTATTGAGTGGAAATCTGCCTGTAGTTATCGAGTGGTCATGCACTTAGACAGTTAAGGCAGAACTTATTGCCAGTGGGTGATCTAAACTTTTTCTGGCATACCCTGGGAGAAATCAATATGACTGGGGTTTGTTGGAAAAAAAAACCCAAAAAACAACTAAACTTTGTAATTCATTCAACATTCTTCAACCAGTAGTTCACGAGCCAGTGACAGAGCAGAGCACAAACACGGGCTGGGCTGCACTGATCACTCATGAGTGGCACCGATGACAAGTACCTGGGGCAACAAAATCAGCAAAAGAAAGTCCCTTGTGACTTCCTGCTGCTCCTACTGCTGCAGCCTGTTGTTTGTAACACAGAGAACACATTGCACAGGTAAGGAGCTCCTCTGTGGGACAGAGAGAATAATGTCTCTGGACACAATGGAAATAAATTCAGCCTTTGGGACCGAGTCCAACAGGACTGTGAGGTGCAGTGGATGGTCTTTCCTAACCATTCTTTGATAGCTTATACCCCTCCAAGGAATAAAATGATCATTACCCTTTCAGAGCTAGTGCAATACTCTTCCATGCAGAATGCTTCTCCAAAGAAATTTTGTCAAGATTTTGCCAAAATTGCTAGGGAAGAAATTTCTACAACTGCTTTTAGGAAGACTGTTTCCAAGTGGGGATTTCTGGAGGAGCTCATTGCCTGGTGCTGCAAGAGAGTTTTTAGTTTGTACCATGAAATACTGCTTTCATTAATATATAAACTGGTCACAAAAGATCCCTGACACTTCTCAGGCAACTTACAAAATACTAACTTAACAGAAAGTGCTCTAAAACAAGCCAGTGCCTACTCTACGGTGATGGCAAAAGCTATTTTGCAAATAATACGTCTCTGTTAGAGGTGTCTCATTGCAATGCTTAGCTTTAATAACCCACACTGAACTGCAGGATCAGCCCTTGAGAAAGAGGATATAAATTGCAGCTCCCGAGCAGACTTGGCCTATGGAATCCATTGGTAGTCAATCCATTCCTTCTCTAGGATGTTCTTTGGGGTTTGAATACAAAGTGTGGTGGTGGAGTTAAAAAAATAAAAATACATCTTATTTCCTTTGGTCGTTCCTCTGAGTCATAGAATCATAAAATCCTAGAATGGTTTGGGTTGAAAGGAACCATAAAGATCATCCAGATCCAACTCCCTGTCCAACTTGGTCTTCAATACTTCCAGGGATCCAGGGGCAGCCACAGCTTCTCTGCCCAACATGTGCCAGGGCCTGCCCACCCTCTCAGGGAAGAATTTCTCCCCAATATCCAATCCAACCCTGCTCTCTGTCAGTCTGAAGCCATTCCCCTTGTCCTGTCACTCCAGAACCTTGGAAATAGTCTCTCTCCATCTTCCTTGTGGGCTCCCTTCAGGCACTGCAAGGCCACAATGAGGTCACCCCAAAGCCTTCTCTTCTCCAGGCTGAACAATCCCAGCTCTCCCAGCCTTTCCTCCCAGCAGAGCTGCTCCATCCCTCTGACCATCTTGGTGTCCCTGCTCTGCACTGGCTCCAGCAGCTCCATGTCCTTCCTGTGCTGGGCCCCCAGGGCTGAGGCAGCTCTGCAGGGGGGTCTCATCAGAGGGGGCAGAGGGGCAGAATCCCCTCCCTCTTGCCCTGCTGGAGTCATATCAGTCCTGAATTGTTTGACCTGTTTTGACCAGCTATCACCTGATCTCACATACTGTGCATTTAAACAAAAGTCTGATCTGGTGTCTGAAGCTCTAGTGGTTGCAGAAAGGATACTTTTTCAAGGACACTTGCTCAAAAATTATTTAAATTTCTAATTTTCATTCAAAATAGGAGAAAAGACATCAAATCACAAAGCTTTTATGCTCTCAGTTTAAATGAGTGCTCTAAAATTCAAAGTGTGACTTTGTGAAAGTGTGACTCATGAAAAATGCAATGTATATTAATTTTCCAGGGATGAAATTTGAATTTTCAATATATTTTTATAATAATGGCATCATTATGTTTCTTGGGAAAAAAAAGAAAACCAAAAAAACATTGCCTACTTGGTGCAACAGCTGTGTAGTCCCAGTGGAGATACCATATCTTGGATAAAGAACTTTGCCCTGTGAAGCCACAAGGTTCTGAAATCTTTTACCTCTTGTGTTGTGAAATTACTCTTTGAAATAACTCAAACGCATAAATTTTAAGGAATTATTTAAGATTATAATTCATTTGTGTTCTTTTCTAACCCTATGTGGAAACTTGGTTCCTTCTACCTACCACTAGAACCAGAATTTCTCTTGAAAATTTCTAAATATCCATAGCCTGGTGCCAGGTCACATCAAGTCATTCAGCCTTTCAAGACATAACATCAGCCTACCCAATGTGACATGCTTGCTGCATCATGTCACAAATCTTCAGGGATATTATAGTTTTTTAATAAATTATTGTGGAAGTTACCATGGCTACAAACCCTCTTTATTCTGTTCAGATTTGAAACATTTCTTTTTTTATTATTATTTTTTTTTAATATTGAGTAAACCACTCTTTCCTTTCCAGCAAAAACACAAGTGCTTCAAATGTGCTTATTTTCAACGATGAAGGAAATCCCAGCGTGTTTCCGTAGCTTTTCCTTTTTAATTAGCTGCAATTTCTTTCCTTGGGATAAATGTAAAATGTGAAGAAAGGGATTTTGTTGTGATGTAAATAACACCTAAAAAGGACTAGAGAGAAGTGCTGCTAAGCTGCTGTAGATCAGAAAAGCCAAGAGAAATTGATAAGGAGAACAAATTCGTAGAATAATCTAGAAAGGGAAGGTGCTGACTGGAGCTGAAAACATTACTAAGAAAATCCACTACAAGAGCTGGAAATTGCCAACCAGCACAGGACTGAGAAAGTCCAACCACAGACATGATAAATGAGAAACTTTTCCATGTTTTTTTCCTAACATTTTGTATGAGTGCAGTGTCCCCGAGCCTGAATCCTCTTTCTGCAAATTGCATCTCAAGCCCAATGGCACATGTTGTGCCCTCAGGCCAGAGGAGTTACTGCTTGTGTCCTCTTTGCTCTCAGGAAGCCTTCCTTGCTTATTTCTGGGGTTTGAATAAAATATAATCCTACTGGGAACTCCCATCCAGAAGTACTGTATTGTGTTCAGTTCTGGGCCCCTCAGTTCAGGAAAGATATTGAGGTGCTGGAGCAAGTCCAGAGAAGAGGAACAAGGCTGGTGAAGGGACTGGAGCACAAGTGCTATGGGAGAGGCTGAGGGAGCTGGGGGTGTTTAGTCTGGAGAAGAGGAGGCTCAGTGGTGACCTCATCACTCTCTATAACCACCTGAAGGGAGGTTATAGCCAGGTGAGGGTTGATCTCTTCTCCCAGGCAGTCAGCAATAGGACAAAGGGGCACGGGCTTCAGCTCTGCCAGGGGAAATTTAAGTTGGATATTAGAAAAAAATTCTTTACAGAGAGAGTAATCAGGCATTGGAATGGCCTGCCCAGAGAGGGGGTGGAATCACCGTCCCTGGAGGTTTTTAAACTGAGACTGGACGTGGCACTGTGTGCCATGATCTAGTAAACTGACTGGAGTTGGACCAAGGGTTGGACTTGATGATCTCTGAGGTCTTTTCCAAACCAATCAATTATGTGATTCTAGGATACTGTGACTGCTTCTGCATCTACTTCTGCCACATCAATACTGTGTTCTGAATCCCTAGTTGTGAAAGAGACATTTCTGCCCTCTGTGCTTGCTTGGCTTCTTACTGGGACACAAAAGTCATCCTCTGCAGTAGAGTCAGTGTAGGGATGGGAGAGAAGAATCCAGAGTGTGAATATGTTCACATCCATCGGCACATGAAAGGTGACAGGGAAAGGCTAGTTTGAAAATGAGAGAGACACTGGGCTTTTTCAGCACGATTTCTCACTGGTGGGACCCTGGAGGACACATGCTGTGAGGTGCCCCACTCACAGGAGGGGAACAGTCCACCCTACAGAGTGCCTTCCCCTTTCCCATATGATGGTGTGTTTCTCTCACAGACTGACTGACCCCAGGAACTCGTTTGGCTCAGTCGGACAGCAGCAAGGTTACACGTGTTGTTTGATATAAAAAATAAGTAGCCCTGCCAGTGCTTTCTAAAGCTTTGGCAATACCACATGGAGGGGATTTCATTACTCTGCAGAGTGGTTGTTCTTATGAGCAAAATGCAAACAGAACCAAAACTTCACATTTCTCAACAGGGACTTAATGCTTAAAGGGTCTGATTTTTTTAATACTGCCCCGAACGATGACTGGGCATTTCTAAATGAGAGCTATTTTGAAGGCACTGTGCTCATTAGAAGGTGATTCAAGTATGATATCAGTGTTATGGATTGGACACTGGCAGTGATTTGCCTCTAACTCCTTGGTTAGCAAAAGACGTAGGAAGGGAATAATTTGGTGGTGCAGACTTGGGGGTCCTGGATTCACTGGTTGAATTCTGACTAGAGGCTAATCCCAGGCCATTATGAAAGCTGTGGTTTGACCCCACCATGCTCTGAACCATGTCATAAAAACACTGCTCCTCTAGCCGTGGTCAGACAGCCTTGGCTTTTCCTGGAGAGCTGATGGTGGTGCTCTGGGGAGAGGCTGAGTCACATCCCTAAAGTGGATGGTGCCTCCCGTTCCCACTAAAGGGAGTGGGAGCATCTGCTGCTCCCCTTCCTCACAGCAGCCTCACATAAAGAACATCTGGTTAAGCTGCTCTTTTGCTCAGCAGTGCCTTGGCCACTCACACCAGCAGGCAAAAAAGACTGTCTGACGAGTGGCTCCTCTGAAACAACACTCCGTGGGAAACTTGGACAGAGCTCCTGAGAAATTTTAAGGGAAGTGGATGCTCCTCTCTCTGAGCAGACTGTCCCTTCGCCAGACACTCAGAGCTGATTACAGCCACTGCCCAGGAGCTGATGAGTGGTTTATAACCAATATGAGTGGCTGCAGGGCAAATGCTCCCGCAGCAAACATGACTCGGAGCCAACCAAGGGAAAAGGTCAGGCTGAAGCTGTGTGCCACAAAATCAGGATGCTGCAAAGGTGGCTTTAAGGAAAACCTTTTAAACCAATGTTTAAAAATTTGTTTTCCACCAGGGTTTGAATTCCTGGTCCTAGCTCAAAGTCTGGCCTTTATAACATTTGCTGTCTCTTTTATTAAAAAAGTTTCTTTTGCTGTGTGTGTGTATTTTTAAGTTTCTGTACGAGATCCCAGCCTAAAAAAATTAATAAAACTCAGATTTGCTAATACCTGCTCTTGGATATGTGAGGGCTGACTCCGCTGAAAAGAGTGGAGCAACATCTGTGCCTCTGATACACTGATGCAGAGCACTTTGTGCAAACAAAAATAGAAGATGACAACAGCAGAATTATGCTGCTGAGCTCTTAGAAATCAAACTCCTTCAGATGATTTAATGGTAGTGACAAAAGCTGTGTCAAATGATTTCCTTGCTTATCTGATAGCATCTAGATACGTCAGATATTAGAGCTCCAGTGCTTATACATGATAATAAATATTCCTTGCCCCAGAGCTCTTGCTGTGTGTGCCTGTACAGTGAGAGATGAACTGACAGGAGGACTGCATGGTAGCTGTGAACTGATTAAGATTAGCCTAATGAGCAGCAGTCATGGTGCACCAGCTGTCTGTCCTTTGTCTACACAGGATAGAGAAAGGGCTAAGTCTTAAAGAGACAAATCAAGAAAGATACTATGTTCCACTTTATGACTGGAAGCTTTTCCCATATATGGAAAATAGAATTAAAAAATGAAGAAAATCTAACAGACACTCAAAAAAGGTAGGAATTGATATTGCCTATGAAACCCATAACTGCAGATTTGTGATCAGAATTTCTTCCTTTTTGACCATAGTAAATTATTCGGGGTCTTATTTTCTTCAAGTGTAACACACACATCCACCAGTTCTTCAGGAAAATAATTTCACAGCCTCTAGTTTATCTGTGAACTGTTAAGTTTCTTTGCTTTCCTCTTCCTCCTAAATTGCATGCCGTTTTTTGTCTTAATTGCGTGAGTGAAGGAGGTTAAATAGAAGAACAGATTGTCACAGCTGAACATTTCAAAGTGGCTTTTGTCACGCTAAATATTCTGAAGTGCATGAGATTCCCATTAATAAAGACCAAAGTGTCTGTATAACCAATTAAAAAAAATATTTGTATTCTTTTAATCCCTGTAGGCTGATTAAAATTCTTTTCAACCTCTTCTTTCATTTACTCAAAAATACATGTGTGTTTTGCTATCCAGCTAGCAGGACGTGTAGTAACTAAATGTGCTAGAAGCCTCCAAAAAGCATTCAGCTGTGAACAGCATCAAAGTTAATGTAGGATGATATCCAGCACGAAGGGAATCAGAGTCTTGGCCCGTACAAATCAGGGGGCAGCTGTCACATATCATGGTCGGGGCCACCAGTGCCCTGTTCCTGCAGCAATGTGACTGGTGTGATGCCAGAGTTCAGGTCTCGAGATCCTTCGTTGCTTTGGTAACTATAACTTATTTTCATGCCAAAATATGTGGGCTTTAGCCAGCAGGACAGTCTGTGTTCTGCCACTAGCAAGTTACTTTGCAATAAAAATAAACCCCGCTGCCAGTTCATCAAGTGGATTACCTTTTGCCTCGATTTCCAGGTTTTATTTTCATGTCTCTAACTGGCTGTAGCTTTCGGATGGTGCTTGTGTGTCCTCTGCTATCTGTCTTCTGTGGTAGTTTGGATGGGGTGAATTTGTTTTCTTTTTCTCAAATAAATCAGTAGCTTATTCTTCCACCCTTTTTAATGCCAAAGGGCCGTTCTCTGTGTTCTTTCTCTCCAGATTTCAGGAAGGCTGCAGACCCATCTCATGGTATCTGGAGGAGCAGGAGGCCACGCATGAGGAGCGTGGCTGAGGAGGAGCTGCCAAGGAGCTCCGAGCAGGGCTGGCAGGGCAGGAGCCCCACAGCTCCCAGCCCTATTCCCCTGTGCCGTGTTTCCTGTGCCGTTGCTAACAAACACAGCTCCCAAAGGCTTTCAGGTCGTTCCTGCAGCACCGCGGCATCCTTGGGTGAAACCTCAAACTGCTCTTCATCAAACAAATCCCTGCAGCCAGGGCCCCTCTTGGAACTGACCCCACAAAAGCATTCCCAGCGTCATGGGAATGTCCCCGGGGCAGGTGCACGTTTTCAAACACCCACGTTTGCCTTTGTTTCTGGTTTGTTTTCTTTTCTTCACATCTCACTTCCAGTTTCTGTCCTTCTTTCAGGTTCTTCTCCTCTTGTTGGGGAAGCAGTTTGACTGCAGTGCCCTGCTGGCACCCATGGCCAGTGTTTTATGGGGGTTTCCAGTGTTATGGGGAAAAGGAACACATCTGGCTTCTGTTCTTGAGAGGGAATATGATGTGGAGCTGTATGAGTCGCAGATAGTACAGGGAAGTTTTTCCTTTATCATCTGGCGAAAAAAATGGGATTCTGTGTTTTATGACAAAGAATTTAGTGGAAAAAGGTGCTATTCTCCCTCACCTCCCTCTGCTTGATCTATAACCACACGGAGAGCAAGAGGATGGGGAGTGAGGATTAGAATTTTTGTGCTTGTGCAAATAAAAGCTACAGTATGCTTTTCTTGATGAAGTACAGGAACAGCCAGACATTAGTGCATTAGAAATTACTATAGTTTCCTTTTGTATTATTGTTTTATTATAATCATTATCAGAGTTTCTCTCAAAGCTATCCTAAGTACAAGTATTCAAACATTAGACTTTTCAAAAAAGAAGGAAGAGAAAGGTCTGAAAACAATTTGTTTTCATTGTGCTCAGGGTTGTAAACTTAACAAGATGAGGCTTCATTTTGCCCCCTTTACTGATCTCAACTAGTGCTTGACTGAATGTAGAATCCCATTGCTAACAAATGTCACCATGCCATGGACTCTTCTCCATGTTTCCTGATCCCATCCATGCTGTAACACCTGCTTCTGAAATGGACTTGGAGGAGCTGTACAAATGGTGGGGGATTTTTATGCACTCTGTTGGCCTGTATAGACCTTTCACAAGAGTGCAGGGCCTTTTTATGTCCTGACTTCAAAAATTCTCGAGGCTCAGTGCATCTTCTTCTGAAACTTGTAAGCTGAGATGAGGCATAGAATCACAGAAGCGCAGAATGGCCAGAGTTGGAAGGGACCTCAAAGATATCTTGTTCCAGCCCCCTGCCATGGGCAGGGACACCTTCCACCAGCCCAGGTTGCCCAGAGCCCCATCCAACGTGGCCTTGGACACTTCCAGGGATGGGGCAGCCACAGCTTCTCTGCCCAACATGTGCCAGGGCCTGCCCACCCTTACAAGGAAGATTTCTTCCCAGTGTCCAATCTAACCCTGCTCTCTGTCAGTCTGAAGCCATTCCCCTTGTCCTGTCACTCCAGGCCCTTGGCAATAGTCTCTCTCCATCTTCCTTCTGGGCTCCCTTCAGGCACTGCAAGGCCACAATGAGGTCACCCCAAAGCCTTCCCTTCTCCAGGCTGAACAATCCCAGCTCTCCCAGCCTTTCCTCCCAGCAGAGCTGCTCCATCCCTCTGACCATCTTGGTGTCCCTGCTCTGCACTGGCTCCAGCAGCTCCATGTCCTTCCTGTGCTGGGCCCCCAGAGCTGGATGGCTTTTCAGCCCCTTAGTGAGGTATCTTTGGCGCTTGGGTAACTTGTACCTTAATCATGCATTTAATGCAACTGCCAGGCTTTGCACGTGTCATTTAAGAACTCTTTGGGTCAAAGGTGGGCAAAGGGGGTTTTAATGTTCTACAGCAGAGGCTGTCATGGTCTCTGAAGAGCTTGTAACTGACTGATCCTTTACAACTCCTGTAAATGCCTTTTGGACTGTGAAAGCATTTGGGTACCAGCCGACCATTTGGCTGTGAAAGTCCTTGAAGGATCAAAGCTTTGCAGAATCAGGTAGGAAAGGGCCGTGAACTGCCTGTGTTCAAATCATCCTGCTTGGCTCTGTAAGTGCAGACATGACTTGTGCTTATCTCTGCCACCTGCCCTGGCTCTCCGAAAATGTGAACCACGGGTTTGCTGGGAGATGTCCTTCGAAATGTGTTGTACAACTTTCCTTTCCTTAAGAAGGGTCAGTGCTAGTCCTAAGCAGCTTGGCTGTGGTCCTGTTAATTAAGTAGCTGTCATTGATTTAAAGGATGAATCAGCAGGGACTTCATTTGTTGCTGGCTGAGAGCATCCAAGCAGTCAGTAAAGCTGCCAGAATGTGTTTATTCCTACATATCCCTACACTGTCCCCTACACGTGGCACAGTCTTGTGTGGGGCTGAAACAAGTCTGGCTTCACAGCAAACCATTTGTGACATGCATGAGCTTATACTAATCCAACTTAAGGTTTATGCAGACCCAGTCATTCATAAGTCCATCAGTCACCCAGCCCCTCATGTGTGCTTTGAGCCCCTGCAACACACAGGGCCATCTGCTGCTTTAATGGAGGATTAATTTCTAGGAAACTCCAGCGCCTGGTATCAAGGCTGATATGCTTACATCCATGTTTGGCCAATTTTTTTAGTATTTTTATTCTGGGCAATAGTTGAATCTCAATCAAGATAAATAACACACATGCATATCTTGAGGTCACGCCAGCATGTGCAGTTTTCAGAGCAGTAGAGGCAGATTTGCTCAGTCCTGTGACATCAGGTGAAGGCTTTGTCATTCTTTGTCCTGGTCCAGTAAATGTGTATGGAGATGATCAGATATTGTGTCATTCTAAGGAAGAAAAACAAAG
Organism: Grallaria varia; assembly: GCA_013396735.1. NCBI lineage: Eukaryota > Metazoa > Chordata > Aves > Passeriformes > Formicariidae > Grallaria > Grallaria varia. The sequence continues at coordinate 45,282 of VWZG01005724.1, read as the reverse complement.
CAGAAGAGATCTAATGATCCACATCATCACAGAATCACAGGATGGTTTGGGTTCGAAGGGACCTTGAAGATCATCCAGTCCACCCCCTGCTGTGGGCAGGGACACCTTCCACTAGCCCAGGTTGCTCAGAGCCCCATCCAGCCTGGCCTTGCACTCCCAGCACTGGAGCATCCACAATTCTGGGCAACATGTACCAGAGTCTCAACACCCTCACAGTAAAGAATTTTTTCCTAATATCCAATCTAAATGTTTTCAGTTTGATCGTGATGGCAGAATGAAGCCAACATAACAGATAATCTATTTATTTACTTTATTACTGTTATTTTTAGTAGTATTTTTAGAGCACATGCACTGCTAAACACAAAATGCTCATAAGAGGACAATGAGGAAGCCACTGTCAGTGTAAGGTAGGGCCTCCAATTTCATTAAGTGGTGGGATAAACATTATGGAAAGTATCTGTTTTTCCTCAAAGGAGGTGATAGGACCAGGTTGAAGACACTCATTTGTGGAGATCGCTATTGTTTTTCTGCCAGCATTTCCTGTAACTGATTGTTCAGTGAAGGTTTTCTGAGTACCTAATACATGATTCTAATTCCCATTCATAAGCTGTCTAGACAAGGAGGGCCTGGAGTGCTGAGTTCCTGAGTGCCTGAAGCTCTGACTGGTCCCATGGATTCAAGCTGTACTTGAGCACTCCACTTTGAGGCAAAATCAGCACACAAACCCAGACTATATTGGAATAGAGATGACTGCTCATATAGGCCTTTTTCTTTTTTCATTCCTAATACTCCAAATTAAACAGCTTCTTTAGATTTGGTGGGATGTGTCTATTTTAGTGGAGGGATTTAATGCTGTGCAAACCTTGCTGAAGAGGTGCCAAACACAACAGCAACAGCTCTTTATCTTCCAGAAACAATCACTGTCTTCTTTTGGCTGCCCTCATTTACAGTTTGGCTACATCAGTAGGTGAAAGTTCTTTTAAATAAGAGCTTGAGTACTGATTATGAGTAAACTTTAGCCACTGTGGTTCTGTTAAAGCCTGAAAAAATACCTGTCCTCCAGACTGTTCATTGCCTTTTGGTCTTGATTCCCTGTCTTTCATAGAACCATTTTCAAAGGCTGGAAAAGACCTCCAAGATCTTTCACAGAATCATTTTCATTAAGGTTGGAAAATACCTCCAAGATCATCAAGTCTGACCTTTGACTGAACATCTGCAGTTCAGCCAAATTCCTTCCTGCTATTCCATCATTTGATCTACAATAATGTCCAGTTTCTTACCAGTTTCCCATACATTTGCACAGTCTCCCCCATGCTTCCCATCCCTGACAGCCACTCTCCTGCTCCTGACTCCTCCAGCTCCCAGTTTTTCCCAGGTGTTGAAAAAGTCTGTGATTCATGTTTCTCAAAGTCCATGCTGAGGAAGGAAGGTTCCCCATGCCATCTCCTCCATTCTACTGGAATTGAACACATGGAGAAACGCAGGAATGGTTCTCAGAGCAGAAATGAACAATCATATTTGTAAGAGACTCTGACTTGGAAAACAAAACAAGGCAAAGGACTATGAGAAGGCCAATGGTGTTGGAAAGACCTACTTCATAAGAGGACTTCTTTTTTAATAAGAGATAGGAAATTATTGAAAGAGTTTGATCTGAGCAAAAGTGTAAATAAACCAGGTTGATATTTAAAATTACAGTTAATGATAAGGAATATTGTGGAAAGGATATTGCATCTTATTTCTTTGGCCAAGTTCTCTTAGGGATCAGGAAAAATTATGTTTGTGCACAGGACAGGGTGAAGTTGAGTGTCCAGGCAGATGGATCTACTGCAGGTTTGTCAATCTCTCTGCACAATTTCAGGAAAAAAATGGTGATGGGATGGTTGGAGCGGGGTCTGTGTCACCCTCACCCACCATGTTCCTCCAAGTCCCATCTTTAAGAACCCCTGGCCCATACAATTGCTTTGATAGTTTCCTTGTGACCCTGTGGCACATCCATGCCATGGTCTGCATGGCTGGCTTTTGATGGCAATTCTCTTGGGAGAAAAGCCATAGGGGAGGGGAGCAGGAGCCTGAACATCCCTGCTCTCTGCCTGTGCTGACACTGGATCACGCTGGCATTGCTCTGTGCTGCGATCCAGTTGCTGCTCAAAGCCTGTGCATGTCCACAGTCTGCCAGTCAGATCCTTCTTGTTGACTCTGAATTCATTAACAAAAATCCCCCAAACTGATTTGATTAAAAGGACAGTTGGTCAGACTAGTCTGACCTATCTCCTTTGTTTTAACCTATCATAAGCAGATTTCTTTCTGTGCTAACAACAAATCATTCTGCTGCAGTCTACATTAAGCCCAGAGTCACTGTCAAAATATCTGAAAAGCAAGTTAAATATGATACAAATACCACTTGGTTTTTTTAATGGATTTTTTTTTTTAAATAGGTTGATTAATGCTGCTTGAATTAAATTAAAAAGCAGAGAGAGAGGAATGAGGAGAACCCAAATATATAATCTGTAAGTTGGGAATGAGAATGCTGAGAACAGATTTGCCTTGACCTCTCTTTAAACTCTTTTTTTTTTTTTTTTTTTAATATTCATCCTGAACCTATAGAAACAATCTCTTTTACTACAAGTGTATGGTTTGTTGTGCTGATGCACAAACAGGAAACTAATCTAGGATTATTTTATTTGTTACTCTCAGACAATACTGATTTTCTGAAATGAAACCCATAGGGAACACAACACATATCTTGCCATGAAATCCTAGACCTGCACGTTAGAATGAAGAAGCATTTCAAATTTATTACTTTCTTTAAATAAACAACCCTCAGCCCCCATGGCTGGACCCACTCTATTATGCTGCTGTGGTTTTTACACATCCCAAGTTATGTTCTTATTTTGGGGTTTGGTTTTTATGCTCCGTCTTGCTCAGTTCAGCATTGCCCATGGGGATCCAGGCATATGTGATCTCTCCAAGTTTATGGCTCAGTTTGCTCCCAGATGCACAAATCCTGTATTTTCAGAAGGTACAGCCAGCTAGCCTGCCCCGCACTTGGAATAATAGATCATCAGGGTTGGAAGAGACCTTTAAAATCATTAAATCCAACTGTCAACCACACTGTGACCTTGGATTTCCTCAGGCGCTGTACCACACAGTCTGGCTGCATCATCTGCTCTCAGCAGGGCACATTCTGATGGCTATGACAAATAAATTTCATTAAATGTTAGTGTTAAAGGGCAATAGTGTACTGGGCAATGGCTGGAATGCTTTGAAAAAAAAAAGGCAATTAGGTAGGTAAAGACTTTATGTAAACACATAAAAAAATGAAGGCTGTCTTAAGGCCCTGTCATTAAGATATTATTGTATCTTATATACTAAAATATATTCTGCCCTTCTGCCCCACTGTAATGAGACCCCCCTGCAGAGCTGCCTCCAGCCCTGGGGGCCCAGCACAGGAAGGACATGGAGCTGCTGGAGCCAGTGCAGAGCAGGGACACCAAGATGGTCAGAGGGATGGAGCAGCTCTGCTGGAAGGAAAGGCTGGGAGAGTTGGGATTGTTCAGCCTGGAGAAGAGAAGGCTTTGGGGTGATCTCATTGTGGCCTTGCAGTGCCTGAAGGGAGCCCAGAAGGAAGATGGAGAGAGGCTATTGCCAAGGGCCTGGAGTGACAGGACAAGGGGAATGGCTTCAAACTGGGAGAGAGCAGATTTTTGGAAGAAATTCTTTTCTCTGAGGGTGACTGTGGCTTCCCCATCCCTGGAAGTGTCCAAGGCCAGGTTGGATGGGACTCTGAGCAACCTGGGCTAGTGGAAGGTGTCCCTGCCCATGGCAGGGCGTTGGAAAGAGATGACCTTTCAGGTCCCTTCCAACCCAAACCAACCTGTGATTCTGTGATGATTCTGATCGAAAGTGATTCCCTGGCTACAGCAGCAGTGCAGTCCAAGCCTCTAATCGTCCTCCCTGTTTGGAACATGTTCAAGTCTAGACCTGCTGGCTTTTGGGGTTTTCAGCCCCCTCCATGTCTTTTACATGCTACGGGCAACAAAGAAAAGGCTAGAAAAGGGCATCAGATTATGGGAGAATGGCCCCTTTCCCTGCCGCGATCCACACATCCCGATACCCAGAGGATCGGGCTGATGTGCGGGCGCGTCTTCCCCTGAAGGGGCTGCGGGGCAAGCGGGTGTTTTTGGCCCCTTTCTCTGCGGGCGCTGAGCTCGCAGCCCTCTCCGCTGCGAGGGAGCGGCGCATCCCCGCGCTGAGAGGCAGATGCCGGAGCCGCGGCTGCCCGGAGCGCCGGCTGTGCGGCTTGGGCAGGATTAGGAGCGGGTGACAGATGCACAAGGGTGGCCTGAGGGCTCCGAGCGTGGCCGGCCAGGCATAAATATCACGGCTTAGAGAGCGGGCTCGGGGCTCGGGGAGGGCTGGGGGCGCACGGAGGATGCTCGGGGAGGGTGGAGGCTCCGGGAGGAGGGAGGCTCAGGGAGGATGGAAGCTGGGGGAGGATGGAGGCTCGGGGAGGCTGAAGGCTCGGGGAGGATGGAGGCTAGGGGAAGGTAGAGGCTCCGGGAGGAGTGAGGCTCCGGGGAGGATGAAGGCTCGGGGACGATGGAAGCTGGGGGAGGATGGAGGCTCGGGGCGGGAGGATGGAGGCTCGGGGCGGGAGGATGGAGGCTCGGGGAGGATGGAGGCTAGGGGAAGGTAGAGGCTCCGGGAGGAGTGAGGCTCCGGGGAGGATGAAGGCTCGGGGACGATGGAAGCTGGGGGAGGATGGAGGCACGGGGATGATGGAGGCCCCGGGAGGATGGAGGCTCGGGGAGGAGGGAGGCAGCGGGAGGGAGGATGCTCGGAGAGGAGGGAGGCTCAGGAGGATGGAGGCTCGGGGAGGATGGAGACTGGGGAAGGATGGAGGCTCGGGAGGGAGGATGCTCG
>VWZG01005724.1:0-40330 GCA_013396735.1 Grallaria varia | reverse complement strand
ACATCCCCTATTTAGGGCTTTGGCTTAGGGAGAAGGAGCCAGCGTTGCAGCAGCAGTAGGGGAATTCTGGTTTGGGAAAATCGAAGTGGGGAAACAAATCTGAGCTGATGTTATGGGAAGATTTCTGCAGGAATATGCCCGTGCACATGTTGGATCACAGCCCCTGGTGCTCCCATCGCTGGGCGGGTGTCCCCGGGATGCCGCAGCCGGGCCGGGCTGGGGATGCGGCTGTGGCTGTGCCAGGGATGCGGCTGTGGCTGTGCCAGGGATGCTCGATCCCGGCACAGGGAATCCCGGCACTGGGGAATCCCAGTCTGGAGCTGCGATGGGGGCTCCCGCCTCACCGGGACCCCCAGGCAGCAGCCGGAGAGGGGCAGCCACAACCGCGGGGAGCCGGCGCCATCTCCCGGTGTCGGGAGAGAGGGAGGGAGGGAGGGATGAGAGGGAAGGAGGAAGAAAGGGAGGCAGGGAGAGAAGGGATGAAGACGAGGAGGGAGGCAGAGAAAGAGGGAGGGAGAAAGGGAGGGAAAGAGGGACGAGTCAGTCCCCAATTTCCTAGAAGAAGCACATGTTGAGTTTGGAATAAAAGGATAAGGTGAGAGGGTTTGGTTGGTTGGTTGATTTTGTGGTTTCTTTTTTGTTTGTTTTTCTTTGTTTTGTTTAGGATTTGGTTCGGGTTTTGTTTGATGTTTTGTTTTGGTTTTTTACATTAGTTGGTTGGGTTTTGTTTTCTTTTTTGATGGAGGGTGAAGAGGCCAAAACAAGTTTCTGGCTTTCCTTGCAAAATAAGGTGTATGACTGTGTAGCTACTTGGTTTGGCAGCTGCATAGAATGACAGAACAGGGGACCACAGTAGGGGCATCTGGTGCCACCTCCCTGCTCCAGCAGGGCCATCCCATGGCACAGGGTTGTGTCCAGACGGTTCTGGAATATCTCAAGTGAGGAGACTCCACACCCTCTCTGGGCAATCTGTTCAGTGCTTGGTCACTGCACAACAAAGAAATTCTTCCCCATGTCCAGGTGGAACTTGCTGGGCATCAGTTCCTGCCCGTCCCTCTTGTGCCATTGCTGGGCACCCCCGAGCAGAGCCTGGTCCGTGCTCTGCCCCCTCCCTGCAGGCACTGACAGACATGGGGGAGGTCCCCTCTCAGTGTCTGCTCTGGAGGCTGAACAGCCCCAGCTCCCTCAGCCTTTCCTCCTGAGAGAGATGCTCCAGTGCCTTCGGCATCTCCGCAGCCTCCGCTGGACGTGCTCCAGGAGCTCCATGGCCCTTGTCCTGAGGAGCCAGGACTGGACACAGCACCTCAGATGTGCCTCACTAGGGCTTCCAAAACTGGGAGCTTCCAGGAGCTGTAAAATACGGGGCCATTATAGCCTTTATTTATACCCATTCATACCCAACAGAGCTGGAGTTAAACTCTATCAGCTGCTTTACTACAGGAGAGTCCCTTTTCCTGCAAACCTTTCCCCTTCTGTCCGTGGGCCATTCCCAGCTTCCTGAGCATCATACCACCTGTACTACAACTTTCATCTCTGCCTTTGATTTGCAGATGCTCTGATAATGGGAAGTTTATAGATGCGGAATATTGTGACAGTCAGTTTTCCTCTGTGTACTTTACTAAGGGAGACAGACAGAGTTCTGCAGTAACATTTCACTGCTGATATTGGATATAGCATTAAGGGAGCTTACTCTCATTATAGCATCAGGCACATATTTTTGGAGATTCTCTCTACTTAATACTGAAACAGGAAATTTTGCAAAGGCTAATGATTTAAATGTGGCAGGTGTGATTTCTACAGAATAAAGGTCTCTTATTTCTACAGAATAAAGGTGGGAACAGCAGTAAACTGTGAGTTACCAACAAGGAGAATTGATTGGGAAAACTCACACTCTTCTAGGTCTCCCACAGACAGAGTGAGAGGAGCGCTAATGGGGGTTGCAAGAATTGGCTTCAGTTTTCTCTCATAAAATTTGCAGCGCGTTCTGTCAGAGGGGAGCTGTTTTGTGTGGGGTTGCTGCAGTTCTGACTGGATTTGAATGCTTGGCACAGCCTGTTAAGCAAAGCAGCACTCTCTGGTACCTTTGTCAAGCTTGTCTTTTCATTTCATAAGATTTTAATTTAAAAAAAAAAAAAAAAAGAAAAAAAAAGAGGGAGAAATTCTTGGGTGACCATATTTTTTAGTAGATCACATTGCACCCAAGTAACCAGAGCTCCTAAGCCCTTCAAGTTCTTCACGTGTAACTTGACATCTTCAGTGTGGAGTGATTTGTCTTCCTCTGCCTTCCACTCCTCCCCAGGTGGGAGATGGACACCAGGCCACCAGGGCAGGAGATGGACCAGTGTGGTGAAACTTCAGTGATTTCACGCTACGGTGATTTTGTGACTAAATGCAATATGGAAAAATCATCATTTGACACTTTCTACTTGGTGGAATCTTTAAAAAGCAGCTTTCAAAGTAAAAATTCCAAGCAGGAAAAGAACTCCAAACATCTCAGTTGAATAGGATGCGATATGAATAACAACGTTTCCCTAATTTTTGACAAATAAATGTGTAATTTTTTTTTCTTCTTTCTGATTCTGACTGTATTCTAAAACATTTCACCTGCACTTGTCATGGAAATTCATAAATATAAGTGCTTGATATTTCTTCCACATTTGGTCTGGCAGCTTTACACGTTAGAGAACATTTGCTGATCTCTGTCTTTATTTTTGAAAAATGCTGATTAAAAAACTTCAAATGCTTGCAGAAAAGTTAAGCCTCTGGAAAAAAACCTCAGACTCAACTAAATTATGAGGTAAAAGTTTCAAGATAGTCTTTACTATGACTTATCATTTTTTGTGTTTACACACACACACAGTTAAAACCACTTTACACAGCATTCTTTTCAAGTTTAAACTGTAATTAATTTTTTTTTAATCTTTAGTTTGAAACAGAGTACTTTGTTTACTGAAAATACATTTATTTTTTTTTCCCCTGGAAAAGGCCACCCTTCTTGAGATCTTTGGAGTTTTATCCATCTCCAGGAAGGAAAATGATAAAAATCACCATATCCAAATTTTTAGTACATTAGGAAACCATTTCCCAGCCGGAGCCATGGGCACCTGAGTCCAGATTGTTTGGATCATAGCTGAAAGTTCTTATACTGAAGGCTCTGGATCAAGTCATGATTTTGCCATATTTAGAGGAAAAATATGACTTGAGTTTCTCTTGTCCCAGGGCATTGTCCTCCCCAAAGGGATGTCATCTGAGGTCTTCAGCAGGTGACTGGTTATTTCTTGTTCCACATTCATCCTGAGCCACATGAACTGAAGACTTGCATGGGTTTGTAAGACATGGGGGGAAATGGTGCAAAATGTTTTTTACTGGCATGTCTCATGAAGGAACAGGAGGTGAAGGCATCAGATGGCATCTTGTCCTGTGCAGACAGAGGAGGATGATCCGTTGCGGGTATATTTTCTGTATTTTCACAAGGAAACTTTCAGGTTCATTCCTGGTTACACATTCTAAGGACATTGGTTACACTAATGCCCAAATTCTTCACTGTTCTTTCAGATTAGGGCTGGAAAGGGGATGCAGCTTGTTCAGACTCTTTATGTGACTGAGATGTTTGTGTCACACCTTGAATGTCTTTTCATTTGTAAAAGGAGAGGAGGAATGTGAATTAAAAGCAGGACCGTATTTCCTCATTGCATTGACAGGCCTTGGCACCTCATCCTTCAGATCACATTACAAAGGAGATTCGGCAAGTTTTTCAGTCTTTTTTTTTGCTTCTCACAATCACTTTGAGTTTGATACCCTTTTCATTAGAGCCGTGTTTCTTTTGTAGCCTCTCCCTTCAAAGTCCCCGCGTGTTCCCCGTGTTTCTTCTGCGTTTATCTCCTCTTATCACATATTCAGGGCGCTCCTTTGTGACTTTTGTCTTTTTTAGTCTCAAAGTATCTACTATATTGGTGTGCCATCTAAGGAGTCTCTAAGGGCTCCCGAGAAGGACGTGGAATATAAAATTACCCAGCCCTGTCTTTAGATCATCACGATAGTCCTCTAATCCCAGGGTGCAGTATCAGGATACTTTGCTTTTTATGCAGATGAATGTCACTATCCGAAGGAGAACAAAGATCCCAACTCCAGCTCAGTTAGGCAGTTCCAAGTGCAAGATCTCATCCTGCCCATCACCGGGTATGAATTTGTGCTCTGCCACTTGAGGGAAACTTAGTTTAACTAACACTCTGGTAGCTTGCCAGGGAATGTGGTTTAAGATGATCCGACTTCAAAGCTCTCTGGGGGAACATAAATTTAAAATATTCCTCGAGGGAAGATTAGCTTGAGAAAACTTACTAGAAATTAAATGGGTTTTTGGGGTTTTTTTACTGAAAGGTCTGTACAAATGCAAAAAGTAACATTGACTCAGTCAGAGCACTAAAGAACATCGAATGGGATTGTGTTTCTTCCAATAAAAAGTTTATTTGTGACATAGTTGGTAAGATAAAGACACATGATATTACACCATTATCCAGGGGTGAGGATTGCCTGTTACCGAGCTGTTTGTCTTCCACTTTTGCCTTTTTCTTTTTCTGGCCTTGCTGCTATTGACTTTCCCACAAATAACATTGACCTGAGTACTATGAAGAAATATTCCTCTCTCCACAGACACCAGCATGAACTCTTAGGTTTGTATCAGACAGCTGAGGTGAAATTGTTGTTATTTCCTTTTTTTCCTACCCTCAGATATTCAAAGGCTCTCTTCTGGTTATCTGGAGGTCCACACCACCTCTGTGGGTGACTTGGACTGGCCCAGCAGTGACAAAGATCTGACCTAACTGGGTTCCTGGGCAGGGCATTGGGATTAGGAGAAGGGTGAACAGGCAAAGGATCTCTGAAGCATGAAACTTGTCCTGTTGTGCTGCTTTGCTGAGCTTATTTATGTATGGGCCTAAGTGAAGATTTTACTGTTTCTATTCCCCTTTTTCTATTATTATGGTTTTTATTTATTTTTCAATCAGTGGATCCATGCTTCTGAGAATTTTCATGTTTCTCAGTGGAGAAGACCCAGTGTCTGTGCATTTTTTTCCCCCCCTATAACCTGAAATAAAAGCACAGCTCAAGAAAGGGACTTGGCTTTGTTTTGTTTTGTTTTCTAAAGATATTTAGCTGATCCTGGGAGCAGACACAGACTGCAGATGATGCTTTCCCATCTGTTCACCTGCTTGTGCCCACGCTTTTGTTTTTGAACCAGGGACCACCTCTCCCTTCTAAGTACCTCCAAGCACAATGGGTGCTGGTAAGTGGTGATAACTCTGCAGTTCTGCAGTAATCCAGAGAGCCCTTATCCAAAAAAATAAGTAGCGCCTGTCCCAGACATAGGAATATTTCAATGTCCTTGAGATTCCTCTTTATTTTCCCCTCTGCTTTGTTTTTATTTCTGATTCTTTTTTTGCAGCTGCCAGCAGAAGCCTGTGCAGCCTTGAGACTTGAAAGTCAGATGTTGGTGTTATGAGTCCTATTTTTGCTCTTAGTACTGGCAGGGCACCCACAGGCAGTCTGAGATGGCTCCGGTTCATATTGTCCCTTGCTGTCCTGTCTGTGTGCTAGAAAGAATCTCTCTTCCCCTTGACTAGCTTTTCTGTTTATATGTTTTTCATCTTTTCAAATGAATTCTCTTTTTTCTGGACTTAAGCCACTCAGTAATAATTAACAATGCAAATGGCAATTTCAGCCAGTCTTCTCTTACGCTCCCGTGCTTCTAAGGGGTTCTGACATAAATATAGATAAAACAATTACAGTGTAATCTATTTATGGACAAAATTCCTAGTCCTGCTGAGGACTTCCCAGCAGGAGGTGCAGGAAGTCAGTGCCATCCGTGTGATAAAGAAGTATCGCCACCCTGTGAAAGGAAATCTTGTGGTCGCAGTCTCAGTCCCTGTGGAGCTGCTGTTTGCTGCTGCTGCTGCTGCTGCTGCTGGTTTTGTGGAGGTGAACTGTAAATCACTACATTTCCAGTCTTTTTTGCCAAGCACCCAGGGCCTGGTGCCACTGAAGAACCGCTGGAGAGGGATGAACATTCCCTTGCAATCACATCCCTCCGTGCTCAAATATCCACCTTCACAGGCTACCTGTGCACCTAAAAATAGATGGATCTGGATATAATGAATAGTTGAAGTTTGGTGGGGATTGAAATCTTTCTCCCCACTGGACTCGGGGGCTCAGGCCCCTGGAGATGTGACAGCGTTGGGCAGATGTGTTGCAAATGCCTCGCCAAGTCAAGAAGGGAGGACGAGGAAGAGACAAGGCAGTATTTTTTCCTGCAAAGGGGCTTCCCTTTCTGCACCAGTGGTGACAAAATCCAGAACTGCAGGCCAGAGGTTGCTGTGATCTTGTCGTGTTCCCTGGCATTGATGGTGGCTTTTGCTGGTGATGTCCTTTTGAGATGACATCCCGTCTTCAACGGTCCGTGTCTGTCTCTATGGAGTATCTGCCTTCTAGATATATTGGATTGCTTTTATTGTTATTAAAATTAGAATAGCAATTTCCCACAGGAAGCTGACCAGATGTCCTCATTTAATCAGAACAGATCCCTTTTTTAATGTGTAATATCCAGCTGTCCTAGAACTTTTCAGAGCTGTTCATTACTCTGTTTTCTTGGTGCTGAGATCCCCGAAATCTGTCAAGAATTACTCACTGATAATTACATCTCTTGTCCTTCTATCAAGAGTAAAATACAATTCAAAACTCCAGGAAATACTGGCTAGTGCTCATAACCTCTTTAATAAGAAAAGGAACTGATACTCTATTTGCATGGGAATACTTCAGTCCCATCCCTGGGATGTAAAATGTTTTTTAAAGAGTTCATTATGTGAAAGTATTTTAGGGTTATCTTTGACTTAGCTTGTGCACTGTTTTCTCAGGCTGCAGGAATGTGGTCTGACAGAATGTGCATGAGAGAAAAAAATACACATTTTTACATAGTGGAGTGCTGGAAGGCTGGGTTGACTTTAGCTTGGCAGTACAAGAAAGGAAATTTTCCTTAAGAATGATGGCCACTGTTGAAAATGAGGCAGATCCACAGCCTCTGTGCAACATGGAAACTAAATCCTTGTCTCTGCTAACAGCATAAACAGCACAATTCTGTTGGAAGGATGCTCGGAGATATTTTTATTCCAGTCATAAGACCCTGGTGTGTTGAGTTATAATTTTTACATTAAGGATTTTTTTAATATTTGGTTTATCTGTTTTCACCAGGTTGTAATAAACAGCTTTAGGATAAACTTTTTCCACCTTTGGTGCCATTTTAATTGAAACATTGTTTTTAATTCATAGAAATTCTTGGTGCACGTAAGAACTTTTCTGAAAAGGGTCTGAAAGAATAGGGTATATAATCATGGGCAGCTACCACTGTAGTCACTCCCTATCCCACAGAAATCTGCCACTCTGCTCAGATATTTATTGTCCTCTGTAATTATGACAAATCTTTAAATCCTTTCANTTGTTTGTAGTGCACAAAAAATTCCTTGAACAGTTAATGAAGAGAAAAGAGGTTTGTTAGGACTTCCATTAACCTGGTGCTTTTGATCCAACCAGTGCAACAGAAATCCAAGGAGAAACCTGTCAGAGTCAGCAATTTGAGCAAGACAGCAAAATTTTTGGACACTGTGATTTGCAATGTACATTAAAACTGCAGTGCATGGCTAAGATTAGGTTGAACTTGATGATCCTGGAGGTCTTTTCCAGACTCTACCTTTCCATGACTCTGTGATGGTCTACTCACACAGAGACACCCAGAAATATGGCCAGGGATACACCGGGGTCTCCNCACAGAAATCTGCCACTCTGCTCAGATATTTATTGTCCTCTGTAATTATGACAAATCTTTAAATCCTTTCAGTTGCTATTTAGATTCTCTGGGGCTCATGTCCCAGGGTTTCTAATTTCCAGTTGGCAAGATAGTTGTAGTAGGGAGATTATGGATTAGATTTAAAGTCTTGGGAGACTTCCCACAGCAGCACCTTATTTACACATATTTATTTGAAATGATCCTGGAGGTCTTTTCCAGACTCTACCTTTCCATGACTCTGTGATGGTCTACTCACACAGAGACACCCAGAAATATGGCCAGGGATACACCGGGGTCTCCCTCTGATGCGGGAGACTGAAGCCTTTTCCATTAGGGAAGGGAAAGAAATATTCCAGGAAACCATTCTAAACAAAGGATTTAGTGTGTGCTGGGGAAAATGACAACGTGCTGAACAAAACTTAGAAAGGCCCTTTGATGGTAGAAGAGTAACAGAGGCGAGGGAGGAGGATTGTCCTGTGGATGAGGAGGCAGTCCTGGTATATTTTAAGCAGCCAGCAATAGATCCTTTCATACCTAAAAATAAAGATCTGTAGATCTCCTTCAAAACACATAGAACCAAATGAGATTATTTTCATTGACCTTTAAATTGAAGGCCATAAATAGATAGTTTTTCTCTTTTCCCCCTTCTGCTGGAGAGGAAGAGGATATTTTGTGCTTTATAGCTCTTTGAGCTAAGCTGTTGACTCTGCTGATAGTTATGCCCAGATCCCCCTCCACTCCCAATCTTAGAAAAAATAACACTGGAAGCTGGAGTTGAGATGAGCTGAGACTGGGTGACTCAAGAAACTGTAATCTCCAAACATGAGGAAAAGAAAAGGAAAATAGTTTTATACAGAGAACAGCAATTGGGATAACTCTGGTGTCTTCACTGTGGGTGAGAGAATTGGGGTTTTTTTTAAGGCAGTAAAGGACTGAATCTTCAGATACCCGCTCTAATTTTCTATATACCTTGTGCTGTGAAGCCATGCTTGGCACTGAGCCTTGAGCTTCTGGGTGAGCCATAAGACATCTTAGAAAGATCATTCCTTGATTTCAAAGCAATGTATGTTTAAATAACAGGGAGTGTAGGGTGCCTGACTGACAGAGTCCCATGTGTGCAATTCTGCAGGAAGAACCTGTCTCTTGGTATATTTACAGAAGGCTGTCCACTATAAAAGTACTGATCTCCTACAGTGTTGTTGCTGTATTGTATGTTGCTATTCCTCATTGTACTGAAATACAGGGCAGTGGCTTCAGTGCCTGTGCACTAACAGGCTTAGGGCACGCAGTAGCTTGAGCACAGAAAGGACAGATCCTTTGCTGGCATCTCAAAATTATTGAGGGTAGATCCCAGTCCTCCCATGTCCCTTCAGAGTGGATGCTAATTCCTCCTGAAAGAGGTGCCTGGAAAGGTTTTGGATCTGTACACAGTGGTCCCTGGTTTGCCTGCTGTTTCCATTCAGTCACTGTTTTGTCCCTCTGAAAATACTTAGTGTTGGGAACCAGAATCCTGTTAGCCCATCCTGTCTCCCACAAATAGAAGACATCTCCAGTTGTGCCTGGATTATTATGTGGCTGTGCTGTTGTATTTGTCTTTAAAATCATTGCTGAGCTGTTCTGTTGACACCTCATCATTTCTTTGACACTCTTTGTGTAAGGAGCAGAACAGCAGCAGCAATGACAGTTTACAAAGCAACAATTAGTGGGGTGATTAGTCCAGGCTGAGTACATTATTAATAATGTCAACTTCTCCATATTCAAAACCAATTTTTGTTTTGATTGCTTTTTTTTAGAGTGATTTTTTTGAATCCTTTTGATTTGGAGGAATTAAGAGCAGTGTAGCCATTAAAAAAACATTCTTCTTTGAAACACCAGGATTAGTGATTTTGAAATTTAAATGTTTGAAGAAGTACCTTCTTTCAGAAACCATGTCCTAGCCCTCATTTATCCACAAACACAGACTTAGCCCTGCACAGTGGTGCCAGAAATGGCTGTATTATGTGATTCTGTGATTACTGAAGTGTGTACTTCGCCAGTCCTATGTTAATGTAAAGCAGTGCTGGGCTGTTTCCTCCTCTTATCCCCATAAAGGATATTCCATCATCTCCTGCCAGGTAACTGCAAAGGCAAGTGGGAAGCGATTCATCCTCTTAAAAAGATGACCGGAACTGCTTGATATGTGAACCCCAAAGCCCGATTCTCTTTATTTATTATTTACTTATTTCTCATGAAAAGGCATCAGCTCCTGTTTTACATTTCTCTGAACTGGTAGGGCAGATGTTTACTGTCCCATGGCAAGCTACTTCTATTCAGAAGAAGCTGAATTTATGACATGGCATTTTTATATCAGTGCCCAGCATTTTAAGAGAAACCCTCTGAGCTGCGAAGCTTGTTATTAAATCACATTTTTCAGTAATGCAGGAATTCGCTATTATGAAGGAATGGAGATCCAGGCCTTGGGGAGGGTATTCTAGCACTGTTAAGATGGATTACAGAGATCATATTGATTTTCTTTTTCCCTTGCCTTAGCAGATATCACACCACCTGCTTAGAAAGCCTCTTTCGCTGCTGAGCTGTCTGCATCTCCAGAAACTTTTGCCTGACATTTAGATAATATTTGAATTATTTTTCTGTTCAAATGCAATAAAAGAGGGCTGTAAAGCTCTCAGTGATTTGCTATGATATTGATACTGCCTGGGTCTACTCTTCTCTGTTNCTCCAGTAGAGCAGTGAGAGAAACCTGAGTCAGAGAGTGACTTTGGGAACCTGTGAGATCCAGCACTAATTTGCAGCATCACCTAAAGCCTTTGGTTTCATCTGTCAAGGTGGCACTTCAAAATGAGTGCAGAGCTCTTCCGACCATGGCAGGTGCTCTGGGAAGCCACCCCTCCATGATTAAAGGGATGGGTGAGAATCATGGAATTTTAATGTAACACTGACTTTACAAGACACACACAGGGCTGAAGATGTTTGTAACATTTGGGTGCTCTGTGGGACACGGAGCTGAGGCTTTTGAACTCCAGCCAGCATTGCTGGTCATGCTCCTGACATGCCTCCTAACTGATTCCATGGAGATTTCCTTGCATTTCGGATAGAATGCCTGCTCTCAGATGGTGTTTCACATTCTCATGACTTCAGCCTGTCTGTTCTGAAATACCAGCATGCCTGCTGGTCCCTCCTGTGTGCTCCAGCAGCTCAGTAATGCTGTTCTCTGGCTGGGGTGGGATTTCCCTGTGTTTCTCAGGGATACAGTGTCCCGGGTCTGTGTCCTGAAAGGCTATTTCCTCATCACTTGTCAAGCCACACCTGCCTTTTCTGCTCCTGCTACTCCAGACTTTCCCTCTCTCTTTTTTTTTTTTATGTGCTGTTGTTAGACTTTGAGTCTTCGCTGGGACTCGCTTAAAGCGGAAGGAAAAGTGGTTGAAGGAAAGAAGGAAAAGATAAAATCATTAAATTGCAGGGACTCCTTAAACAGAAAGGAAATATTTCTCATTGTATTTTTTCTGCAATTTTGGGATGAGAGCAAGGTGGTTCTCATCTTTCAGTCAGAGATGGATTTTTCAGAGCTTGAACATAAAATTAAGTGTGTTCTTTAAAATATGCAATTGCTTCAAATGTACTGGTGCTTTTCTGCTGAAAAGACTATGCTCTTTGCAACAGTTTTTGCTCTGACTCGACTTCACAGCCTTCGGAAAGTTCTAACAGTGGAATGAAGGCCACTTTCCACCTAAAGGAAAAGGAAATAAGCATAACAGAGTACCTGAAAGAGCCCAATTTTACATTTACAAGAGTGCTCAAATAGCAGAGTTTCTTCTTGATGAGGGAGAACATATTAATCAAGTCCTTTAGTTACTTACCAAGCATCCTTCCTAACCAATTTTTCCACTGCACTTGTATTTATTTACTGTGTCTGTATTTTATATCCCTCCTTTGTGAGCAAGCTTTGTGCTACAGAACTTTCCCCCACGTGCTGGACTGCCCCAGCCCACAGGTCAATCTGCTCTCCTCACCTGTCCAGTGCATCTGTTATGTCTGTCGTACATTTTCCTGTCCCACCAGATTTCTTTGGATGGACAAAGGGGGCAAGGGGAATATGTGACTTAAGACCCTGCAAGGGGACATTAACAGATGCAGAATTAAAGGTTGCAAAAGTGTGGTCTCATGCACCAAACCAATGAGAATATACATCATGTCTCATACCACAAAAAGGTGATAGTGAGAGACATAAGCTGCTACCATAAAAAGACTAACTCGGGGTATATATATTCACTGACATTTGGAATGTTCTCTTTCCATATGTAAGAGATATAAGTGGGATTCTAGCTCGTATACTCATGCTGCTGTGTGTCAAATATAACATGAAATTGCAAAAGTCTGATGCTGAAATGATGATGAATGTGGGGTTAAATTTTAGGAACTCACAGACCTAACTGCTGAGATCCCATTTACTCAGTGTATGCACCATGTCCTTCATTACAGCCATGTTTATATTATTTTTTTCCCTTTTTGTTCAGGCTGTGATAGTGGTTACTGACCTTCAGCAATTCTAGAGGCTGATATCAGAGGACAAATAAAGTATAGATACAAATGATTATTCAGTACCTTCTATGTCTCTTGCCCAATTGTTAATTTCACAAAACATTTTAGTCTGTAACCTGACAGACATTGGGGTTTTTTATATGATACCTTTGAAAGTAAAGTGCTCTAGTTCTCAGTGAAGCAGCTTTGAATTCTTATTTAAACACTTGTTTGGCCTTGTGTCCCCCGAAGGCCACAGCCTTTACCACTTGAGGCAGAGACTTTGTCCTCTTTAACCAGCTGCTTTCTTTTTCTCATTCCTTTTACTCATTTTAGCTGAGACTTTTACTTTACAGTCCATGGAAGAACCAGATTCTGGAATTAGAGTTACACATTTCCTGCTGACATCCTATAGCACCTTCATTTTTGAGTGATGCTTTTTTTTTAATTAGAAGTAAATAATTTCATTTGAAGCAAGGAACAGAAACAATATGATACTTCAGATAAGCATTGCTGGAATCAGTGGAGCAAAAGAAAAGAAACCATTCTACAAAACTTGGTTTTTGTTGTTTGTTTTTTTTTTACTACAACAGTTTCTCCATTGTGATCTCATGACAGTAATCTTATTCCTGCTGTGATAAGACAGAGCACTCATCTTCCTTCTCGTATCTTCTTCCATTCTTCTGAACATTTTGGATAAAAATGGGCAGTAAACTGGAGAGAAAGGGAAGGGCTGATGCCAGCCCTGTGACTGTGTTGGCTTCACTGATTTAGGGAATCATGCCAAGTTGATTCTAGCTCATCCTGTAGGCACAGATAACTCTTTGCAGAAGTGTACAAGTTCAATCTATCCTACCAGTGTTAGAAAGTCAGAACTTATTGTCATCTCAGTAAACTCTTGGATTATCATTTCAAAAACAATTCAGTTACTTTGTTATCTAAAGTCCTGGTTAAAAATATTTAGCCATTCAGAGCCTTAATTTCCCTAAAATTTTCATGGGATTTAGAAAGCCTGGCCTATGAGAGAGGTTCTGTGATGCACCTGAATAGGTATCTGAGTACCTTTAATAAACTGGAACAACATCTCTCTTTGGAAAATAATCCTTGGACCTCTGACCTGTGACCCTTCCCCACAACAGGATCATCCCTTCCATAAGAGGAGGCCAGAAAACACCTTCTGAAGGCTTTCCCACAAACTTTTCTGGTAGTGAACAGTGAATCAGGCTGTAAGACTATGCAACAACAACTGTGATACTCTGAGACAAGTCAGTCCATACCTACAGTGTTCGTTCTAATTCGCTGTAAAACTTCAACACTTCTGGGCATGAGTATCATCTGACTAAATATTGACGGCATGCCCAGCCTTGATTCCTGGTGTTGTGTTGTTGATTCATATCTCAGTCACTCCCTGCCTTTCTGTTCCTCACCTTCCTCCTCTGGTAAGGCGTGATTTCTGCTTCCCAGACTGGAGTACATTTGAGCCCGAATGTGTTTGTGCAGTCAGCCCATCTGGGTGCCCTGCTATGCCACGTCATCCAACCAGCTTTCCCAAACTCTCCTCTCCTTTTGTTCTGGTTTCCCACTGCTCCTCTCCCTCCTTCTGCCAGATGCTGTCTCATTCTGGCTCTGACTTGAGGGTATTAATTCAGTTTGACTTGCATCCCACAGCTGTTATTTGATCTCATTTCCCCCTTTTTTTCTCGCTTCCAGTTTTGATCTAATCCCAGAGTTTCATTATCTAATTCATTTGTTCTGGTAGACCTTTAATTTCTTCACCTTTTAATATGCCTTACGAGATTTTAATTTTTTTTTCCCCAGTTTGGAGCTTAGTGATGGCTTTTTTTCCCATTTAATATATATGGACTGCCAGAGCCTTCTCCCAGACTTCACCTCAGCCTCCAGCGGTCGCTGTTCTGTCCATGGTTGTTATCTTCCCTTTTCCCAGCAGATGTTCTGTGTAGAACCAAGAAGGCAAGAGCGCACAAATGCCTGTGTGATGCTCTGCCATTGGCACGACTTCCAGCTCCCTTCAGAGATTTTCACTCCAGAAATGCTGGGTTGCTCTACATCCATGCTGGTTATGGTTCATTTTTGAGGTTTGTTTGGAGACAGACTAGAGGAGTCACACACCCTGCAGCAAAAGCACGTCCAGTTGCCTTCTTGCCAACTTTCGATATGCAGGGATCAAAAAAGCCTCAGGTCATCTGGGTTGTGATGCAATGGTGGCAAACCCTGAGATCACAGTGCTGAGAGTTTTCTGTACAGTTTTCTGTACAGAAACTGGGGCTTGGCTTCCATTCCTTTTATCTCCTAGTTATATGTCTGGGTTATTTTTCACCTTAACAAAGGGATCTTTGTCTCATCCATGGCTCACAGGTACTGTGCAATATAATATACAAGTAGTGTTAATGAGGAACTGCTACTTGAGTGAATAAGGATGGTGACTGCAAACGGGAAAAAGTTGCATTTTAGGTTACATCTTACCCAGAGCACATGTATTTATTTAGGAGTCTTAGGGTTCTTCAGAAACATCTTGGTCTACTAGGAGTATTTTATCACCTTCACATATAACAGGAGAGTGAAAGAGTGAGAGAAGGCAGGAAGAAGGACACACTGATCGTGTGAATCATGTGATTTTTATTTCTTTCCCATATAAATGCCACGTATTTCTCTTAAGATTAACTGTCTGTATTTAGAGCCCCTTGAGGGACAGGATCCACCTTTTTATTTATTTTTTTTTTCTGGAGAAATGTAAGGAATGTGGAGATTTCTAATCTGTACAACTCTGTCTTACATGGATGTCTTCCAGGTGTTGAGGGCTGCCCACACTCATGGAAGGTTGTGTGGAGACTTCACAGCACCTTCCAGTATCTGAAGGGGCCTCCAAGGAAGCCAGAGATGGACTCTTCATCTGAAAATGTAGTGACAGGAAAAGGGGTAATGGCTTCAAACTGACAGAGAGCAGGTTTACGTTTGCTGTTAGGAAGAAATTCTTCCCTGTGAGGGTGAGCAGGCCCTGGGGCAGGTTGCCCAGAGAAGCTGTGGCTGCCCCATCCCTGGAAGTGTCCAAGGCCAGGTTGGATGGGGCTCTGAGCAACCTGGGCTGGTGGAAGGTGTCCCTGCCCATGGCAGGGGGCTGGAATAAGGTGATCTTTATGGTCCCTTCCAACCCAAACCTTTCTGTGATTCCATGATATTTTTTTGCTATTATTAAAGAAGAGAAGGGCAGCACAAATTTAGTCAAAAGCTCGAATAGTTCTTATCCAAGAAACGTACTTAAACCACTTCATTTTGTTTGCTGTGCATGGTTCCTACCATTTTTGTTGGTTAATGAATTCCTTAACTGAAGCTTTGAGCTGCTGTTCTGTAGTGAATGAAGAGAGTCACACCCCTTTGGCCTCCATATTTAACTGGCATTTAATTTTACTTTACCTCCAGAGATCTTTTTGGATGCAGAAAACTCCTGCTTTAGAAGGAGGCTACCCTGCCATGGGTAGCAACACCTTCCACTTGAATGAAATAAAATAGTTTAGACCCTTAGGATATTTTCACTTTTCTTCATGCCTTCCCATCTAGCAGGTTCCATTCCTTGTCTGCAGAGTCTTGCAGGTCCTCCTGTCTATTTACCAGTTTCAAATTCTGCTTCAGTACTTGGCTCCAGGTTTGGAGTGACTCACGGAACTGTGAAAAGTAACACAGCTTTATCTAGTTAAAAAAAAAAAAAAGTTTCTTAGTTTGTAGCTTTGTTATCTGGAATTATTTAAAAGAAAAATTAATTCAGCCAAGGGTCTCAAACACAGTTACATTCACATGTGTGTTAAAAGAAAGAAACTGCCCCTTACAAGGACAGTAGTGAACTTCATGTGTCTTTGAGTCCCTTTTACTTCTCAAATTAACTTTCCCCTTCCCATCATCCTGTTAAGAGTATGAAACATGTCTACCTAATATATTCCACACTTCATTTGCTCTGGTAAAATGGATAGGATTTGTGCTGATTTTCCCTGGAAGTTTTCAGAAGAGCTGTTTTCAGCTTAACTAGTAACAAGGCTCAGCAATGCTATTGGCTAATGGTAGTTCAGAACAGCTCTGCAGGTACTTGAGACTGTTCTTGTGAGATTGAAAAGATTTGAACTAAATGCATCTCCAGCAGCTCTCAGCCTCTCCTGTTCTGCTGATCTTTCCCTAGAAGTCTAAGACAATTCAAAATGGTGAAAACATCTCTGAAAGTCATTATTGCTTTTTCAATTCTATCTTAATCTATAAAATCAGTGAAAGTCAAACAAATTTATCACCAAGTTCAGACATTCATGAATTTGAGCAAGAAACAGTCACAACTGCAATTGCCTGAAAATCAATTAATTAGGTGGGAAATTGGGGAGATCTGTCCATTAGCTAAAACTTCAAATGAATACAGTCAACAGTCATGCAATGAAAGTAACACAGCATGAAGACAGATCTGTAAAATACTAACCTCTAGAGAAGACAGTTTTCTATTTAAAGCCAAACCTTTTACAGGAACATTTTCAGCAAAAAGTTTGAGTTAATTAAACGTTTTTAACTTCAATCCCAAATTTGTATACCCAAGACTACTTGAAGCAAATTTAGACTCCTGGATCTCTATACACCAAATACGATACGTTTGATGTGACCCCTCTCAATTTACTTGCTTTTTGATCCTGTAGCATGAGCTGATTTCACCTCCTCCTGCAAAGTACAGCACGGCCTTTGCTGGATCTTTCCACTGTCAGATGCCTGGCAATTTTGAAAGCAGGAATTGCATGGCTTATATGTTTAGGAAACTGTGACAGATGTCTTTATCATAGGAGCTTGTCTGTGTGCACTCAAATTCAAACACATGCTTAGAACTTCGAAAATGTCAAGGGATGATATTCCACCCTGTAGGAAAACAGGAAAAAGATACAAACAGTTCCTTAAACTCGGAGGAAAAAAGTCATTCCTTGATTTGTGTAGTCTTTGGATGTTTGTGATAGCAGGCAGTGGTTTGGAGAGCATGCTGACATCACCTGGTCATGACTCACCTTGTGCTGCTGGCATCGTTTTGAGTGCTCACGTTGAGTCATTTCTTCCCCTTCTCTTTCCAAGCTCCAAAAGCAGGTGTCACTCTTTCTTGGTGCTGCCATTGCCTGGGAAAGAGCACCATCTTCTGCCTTCAGCTCAGCCTTTTAGGTGGTGATTCAGCACCTCTCCCCTAGGTCTGCTCTTTAGATCAGGAGGTGCAGATACCTCCAGCTCTGCCCTTTCCCCTTGCTGTGCCTGCCTGTCCCTGTGACCTTTGTCAGCTGGGAAAACCGCCCTGGCTCTGGCAGTTCCTTTTTAACATCCCCTGTTGCAGCCACAAGCAATGCAGGCTCCGAAAATAAACAAGGAGTGGGATAAACAGGAGGTGAACTTACGGAAGCTGCCTCAGCCCCCACGTCTTGGGAATAGCTGGAGGGCAGCACTCGACACCCAGGAGTGACCATTTTCCCTCGCCCACACAGCTGAGGGTCTCGACATGTTCAGGATGTGATTGATTCTATCACAGAATATCCTGAGCTGGGACAGTCCAATCAATGGTTGCTGCTCCTTATTGATGCTTTCTCCATATATTTTTCGTATATGCTCTTAATTCCTCCTAAAATAGATGCAGCTGAATTTTGGGAAGTATCACATCACCTGTTTTACCAGGCAATGAATTAGATGATTAATCACATGAAGCTTTAGGCACTACAGGGATGTAGAGTCACTCCTATCAATTGCTAACCAAGGAACAAAGTGTTAATGTAGATTTCTAGCAATATAAGGGTCACACAAGGTAAAAACCATATGTTTTAACATATGCGAACATGTCGTCTGACTTGTGTAAATTGTGAGTCTGATGGTAGGTTAAGCAAGTGCACCTCAGTTATTGAATGGGTATTTTTCATGCACAGCGTACAAAATACTGAAGTGTTACTTAAAACTTAACTGTATTCCTAAGACGGTCTGAATGTAACAAACCAGTGCATTAAATGAAATGCTTCAAAGGTGAATCAGTTCAAGAAACAAAAACTTTCCTGTGGATTTCTGGATGCAGGACATGCACTCACTTTTTGAAACATTTTGTCTTTTTAAATGGGCTGAAATTGCCTGTCCTGAATTGCTAGTGAATCCAGAAAGGCGTCCACTAACATTCCTTAATCCAGTGCCCACAATTTTAGCCTCATTTAGAATGTAAATTATTTCTTATTACTGCAAGTTATTTTACATTACCAGCATTACTTTTGTTAAGCAGCTGAATGCAAAAATCCCCTAAGTTTTTGAGCTTTTTTTCCCCCATTAATAACAAGTTATCTGTTTGCTTAATTTGGTGAAAAATAATTTCTTCCATCTCTAGCAATGTCGTGGCTCGGTGCTTCTGGAGTCGTCCATCACTGGAAGAAAGGACCCTTCTCAGACATCTCCAATCACTTTTCAGTCTTTGAAGATCCTCCATTGAGGCTTCTCATGCTACAAAGTACCATGTCAAGCACCCACACTGGGTTATTATTAGCTTTTATTCTGGAATTGTTAAACTGGTTTTGTGCTGCTTAAGACATCTAATGATCCAAGACAGTAACTTCTGGAATATGTTTATGTTTCCAGCTAAGAACTTGGTCAAAGGGAATTTTACTTGCTGACCAACTTCCTTATGAGGGGCAGAGGAAGGGCAGGCACTGATCTCTTCTCCGTGGTGACCAGGGACAGCATCCAGGGAATGGCCTGGAGTTGTGTCAGGGCAGGGTCAGGTTGGACATCAGGAAAAGGTTCTTCCCCCAGAGGGTGGTCAGCCACTGAACAGGCTCCTCAAGAAAGTGGTCATAGCCCCAAACCTGACAGAGCTCAAGATGCATTTGGACAATGCCTTCAGGCACATGGTGGATTTTTGGTGTGTCCTGCGCAGGGCCAAGAGTTGGGTTCGATGATCCTTGTGGGTCCCTCCCAGCTCAGCATGTTCTGTGGTTCTGTGACCTGATCTGGCAGCCTGAGCAGAAACTGGATTAAGGGCCAGTAGAAGAGGAACTGTGAGGAGCAGAGATGTTTAAGGAGGTGGTTCAGATGTCCTGTTTAACACACTAATGAAGCCCATGAAGTCCCAGCACATTATGGGCAAAATCTGACATTTGGCAACTTAGTGGTAAAGGCAAGTTGGGCTTTGCGGCCTCCTGAATTTTACCCTGTGGCAGGCAGGGGTGCCTGAGACATAGAGGGCACACTCTACTTTATTTTCCCACAGATCCAAGATGTGCTTCTTTCCACCCCCCACTTCAACTGGCTCCGATTCAGAACCGATTTAGAAGCAGGGCTGCAGCTGACCTGGGTGTGACTCATTGGGTTGGGTGATCCCACATCCGATTCCTTTCCTTCCTAAGGTCGGGATGTAGCGATAAGCTCCATGAAAGGTAAAGATTTGGGATGCACTGCTGGACTGGAGGGCACTGCTGCCAACCCAGCTTCTCCTTTCCCTGGCACCCCCGTTACCACCCCCGCTCAGTTTTTTAATGGGGACTGAAGGCATCTCCATGGAGGTCATTACTGACACAAAGTCTGGGAAAGAAGAGAGTAAACAAAATTTGATCAGGACGTATGGGATGAACACCTACTTTCCCAAATGCATTGTTACAGTACCCAGGAGGCGGTGGGAAAAAATAGATCGCAGAGAAATGCTCCTGAAAATTATGTTTCCTTTTTCGGTCTGCTCAGAGGAGATGTAAATATCCTGGTGTGTTGCTTGACCACCGAGTTTACATAATCTTTTCAAACTCTGCCTTGTAACAACTTGATTTTTTTAATTTCAAACATATAACCTTTTGTCATTACCCTGAGCATGACACAGGTACATTTGTAGCCCTGGCCGAAGGTGTTTTAGCTTTGGATGGCCATAAACTGTTCTTATTGTTAATATCTGGTTTTTACTCCAACATTTTACAAAAGTATGGACAGATACTGATTCCTGGCTGCTCATGGCCCACCTGTAAAATCGAGACTATAGAAATAAAGTTTGTTTTGCTACAGAGAGCACAAGGACTCCCTAGACACAGCTGCGGCATTGCAGAGTCCCGTGGGGCACTTGTCCTCTCCTTTTTTCTGAGCTCATCAGAAAGGTGTTCAAGTTTATGTGAAGATGCTTGAGATGTGAGAATTTGTGCAAAAAAAAAAAAAAAAATTGCTTGCCTTCCAGCTGTGTATCATACCTTGTCACATTTCTCTCTTCCTCCATCCCCTTTCCCATGAGTTGTTACTTAGCAGGATTGAACAGAGAGAGCAACTCCTAGCCTGGCACAATTTCTCCCCATCCTCTGTCTCTTCTCTTTGAAGCCCCACCAAGCCAGGTCCACATGTATGAACAGTGTGTAGTGCCGTGGTGGCTCTGGGCTGTGTCACTTTGCACTTTTATCCAGCCCTCAGAGGTGCTGAAGTGCTGCAAGCACATTCTACTCACTTCAATTATGCTTTTTTTATTGCCAAGTAGAAAAAAAACCACAGTAGAATAAATGAGATGTGCGTCGTATATTTATGGATACAATACCACAGCTAAGAAAATTAATTGAAAAATACCCTCTCAGTTCTTCTGCAATTGAAGCCTAACAATGTGCTCTTTATGACAAATGGGAATTTCTTTTTCTTCCTGTAAATTTACAGCACTTTGGACCTTGTTTGTATGATGCTGGTTTAAACTGAACTGGTGAAACAAGCTCAAGACCAACATGATGAAATGAATGCTAATTTCATGGTGTACCTGTTTAACAAAATTTTGTTTCATTTTATCTGAAAGTAGCAATGATTTACCTAAGGTTGGGCATTTGTAGTGCTGAAATAAAGCTTTGCTTTGTTTTTTTTTTATTTTGTTTTTGGGTTTTTGGTTTTGGTTTTGTTTGTTGATTTTTTTTAATTTTAGGAGGGGGCAGTTGTTTTCGTGTTTTGGTTTAGTTTGCTGGTTTTGTTTTTTGTTTGGTTGGTTTGGGTTTTTTTCTTTTTTAAGGCTTAACAATCTGAACATTTCCCATGCATCTGCAGCGTTTTATGATGCTGTCACCCCACCTGTGAAGGGTTTCCCCACCCCATATCCTGCTCACAGTGCACTCACTCAGACACCACAGGGAAGTTCTGCCTCTTTGTGTACATCTTGTAGGGCAAGAGAAACTTACTGGAAGTTCCACTGAGAAATCTGAGAAATGCTCCCACATGCCATTCCACAGACACTGTTGGGAAAGTTGTGACTTCACCAGGACACTGCTAACAAATAAAAAAGGTCAATGACATCTCGACACAGTGCAGCTGCTTCTGAACTTAAATGCGAGTCCAGGCTTTTGCTGTATCAGTTTTTAAACTGATTGGAGTGGTATCTGCAGTTTCCTGACTAGACAATGCCTCACTAATGAATCCAAAAAGATCTGGGAAAAGAGGTGGATGACAGGGTCTCACTGATGAACTCTTGAACTTATTTTCAGCTGTAGCACATTTGAATTGAAGTTATAAATATTTAAAGGGGAGAAAGAGCACCATCACCCCCCACTCCCCAAACTCCAAACTAAAAACTTTCTTCTGATGTATATTAAAGAACATAAACCCTGAAATACTTGCTGGATGGTTTAAATGAAATAATGGCCTCAGGAACCCTCACGGTATATTCATGTGCACTGCACTGGTGAGAAGTTTCAATGATGTCACTATTCACTTTTGTGCTCTGGAAAATCTATTTGATTACTAATCGTGCTTTGTTCTAAAGCAACTAAGAATTACTTTACCCATTGATCCAGGATGTGAAGGGGCATCAAAATTACTGGCTATTTGTAGTGTGTATGTTTTGTTTTCCATGCAGTAGTCCTTTCAATTGAATTCTTTATGCAAAGGCATCACTAAAGCCTTATAATTTACTGTCTGTAACCCAAGAGCATTCATGTCCGGCAAAATGCTACGGGCAGGGAAGGGACACAGAGCTGGACATTTAGGAATTTTGAGAAGCAAGTACCTGGAGGTTTCATCTGAGGTTTCCCAGTTCGTGTATTTGCCTTGAATTTTAGCAAACAGCTCCAGTGAAAAATGTATTAGAAAGTCTTTAGAGAAAACATCCTGAGGCTACTGCTTAATGACCATGGGAAGCTGATTATTCTTCAGTGTGCTGTGAAAAAGCTCTTGCCCAGATTTTTCCTTAACCCAGTTGCTGTTCACACATTTAAACCCCTCATGTGAGTGGGGCTGTGTTTTCACATGTGGAGCTTCTCACGCAGGGGGAGGTGAGAGGTAGATGTCAAGCAACACCATAGCTTGATCTAGAGGGCTGAGTGCTGTGGAAGGAGGACACAGGATAAACCACTCTGTCCTTTCCTCCCTGGACTTGAAGGGATAGGAGGATACTCACACAGGACCCCAGGAAAGGCTCTAAGAGGGGCTCAGGTCTGTGTAGCCCCAAGGACCATTGAAGTCCCAGTGCTGATATCATTGAAAGCAGCCTTGGTGTGGACGCAGTCCATTATACTCACTTGTATGTGACTTTAATATGAAGTCATTCAAACTCAAAGCAAATTAAAATATGGACATAATTAGTAAATGAGCATTAACTTGTTGGAGAAAGCATATTTTAATACTTGTCCCAGTCAGAGAGATATTTAGTGTCTACTACTGCTACTTAGTTGTATTACTAAAATACCCATTGCAGCTGGAATACTGGCTTTGGTTGTTCTTATTTCTTTTCAAGCAGATATTTGCCATTACTTTGTAGTCTCTTGGCTGTTTCCAGAATAACCTGTGTGCTATAATTTTTTACGTAAAAAGCAGGGTCAAAGGTCCATTTGAGGTCAGAGAAACTCCTTTCGGAACTGAGAACAGCCAAGGACAGACCTAAATAAGCCCTCAGAGGTCGTGGTGCAATCTGAGGGTCAGGAGGAACATGATCCTTGGGCTGCCTGTCAGTGAAACCCATTTCTGCCTTATGCTGAGGGGGTGGCCATGAGTGGAGCAGGCACGGGGGTGGTGCCTGGGCTCCAAATCAAGGAGAGGCAAGGGAAGAGCCCACTGGGTTTCCTCCAGGATACACAAGTTCACAAATATTAGGACTGCTGGAGTCACGAGGCTGGCTTGTTGATTTAATACTATTCAGCTGTTCCTTGTCTCCGTGTAACTGTACACCTTTCCTAGCAAAACTATTTATTGTCCTATATTAATAATAGCCGTGTTTTTCAAAGTCACCTACCACAACCTGTCCTCACATGCAAGCCTCAGACTCTCTTGTGGGATTCTGGGAAGGAATTGCCTTGTCCTACCCAAAGATTTTGAGCTTTATGAGGTGGCAGACACTGCTTGTGTAATGTTTCTGCCCTTAAACCAGAGCTCCTGTTTGGCTGGAAAAGCTTCGAAGCACAGAATGTTCTTTGTCACTGACCCACTGATTCTGAACTTGAAGTTGCATGTCCTCATTCCAGCCAGGGGGTAGCATCTCTTACCAGCAAATAAACCACAATGAGGTGGGACAGGCCAAACTAGTCAGAAAGTTTAGGACCCTTTGTGATTGAAATACGTATGTCAGTCATTAATTCCCAGTTCATCTTAATTTTTTTAAAAATCAATTTATTTGGGGAGACAAGAAAGCATTTTTTTGCCTTTATGTATGTGCTGCTTCTCTTCTGAATAAAGACTCCTTGGGCTAAAACACATCAGTCAGACTACTCCTTTATAGGTTCTCTTCAAGTGTATTCTTTGGTATTCCTTGAACTGGACAGCAATTTGATTCAAGTACATATTTGGTTATGCGAAATATCTGATATGATTAAAGTTATGGATTAGGAGATTTTCCTCTTTGGGTTGTTTAACTAGACATTCTTTATTTGAAACTAGGGCTTGACATCTCTAGCTAGGAGCATTTTCTAACTAAAGAAAATATTCTTTTGAGGTCAGGCATATACTAGTAGCCTTCAAAATAAAATTTAAAAAAAAAACCAAAACAGAACAAACAACAAAAACATATCAGTCTAAGACTGTATTATGGTTTTCATTTAGGAAAAAAACAATAAACGCTTAAGGAAAGAAAATGTGTATTTCTGTTTTTGAACTGGAAATATTATTCAGATCTGATATGCACACTTGCATACCATGATTTGGCATTGTGGTGAAGTTGTTCTCTGAGGAAAACAGGTTAGAAGGGCAAACTAGGTTCAGAATAAAATTATTAACCAATTCATCTCATGCAATGTTAAATCTGGTTTTGTAAGTATTTTTGACTTTGTAAAGATCTGTTCCTTTATCATGAGGAATTTTAAAGTAGAAACAATCTCCTGTCCTGAAAAAAGCCAAGGNATATATATATATATATTGTGACCACAATGAAACAGTTGCTGAACTGAGGTGCTATAAGATATCAAATCATCCTGGGTCTAATTTGAACTGCACCAAAAATTACTTGTGTGACCTTGGGTGGGTTTTCTATCATTTCCAAAACTGGCCATCTGAAATGGCAGGCACCCAAATTTGTAATCTCAGTTCTGCCCCTTTGGAAATGTTAGGACTAGAGGCGTACATTTGTGGCTTGGGAGGATGCCTGATGCACCGTATCAACAAATGTATTTTTGTCTGTTTTAATCACCACCCTCGAAACAAATTGAACAGATGAAACCACACAGCTCTTCAGTTGCTTCGACTGTCTGAGTATAAACAACGTCCTGCACAGTTTCACATGACCCAACACTATTTTTGTCATTATTTCGCTAATAGGTGTCAAAGGCACTTGACACTTCTCTCATTAAGGCTCCTCTTACTGCTGTTGCCATGGGGTTGTGTGCTCTGAACCCACCCACAGCCCTTCACTTCTCAGCCCTTTGAGCCAGAAGGAGTGAAGAGGTGCCACCTCATCACAGAGGTCTCTGTTCCCTGCCTCAACAGCTCTTTGTGCAAGATCAACCTGGCAGAGCCTACACAATAGAGATGTTCAGAAAATCCCTGATGTTCAGAACTGGTATTTCAACAGCTGAGCTTTACAACCGAGAGCTTGCAGCTACAATATGGGGCTTTTTCTACACATTTATATTACTTTGAAAGTGGGATATCAGTTTTGCTGGGCTGACTGCTCATTCACAGTCTAATGGCTGTTAATATGTGTGTGGGTGTATATATAAATATCATTGAGGAATATGATGGTTTGAGTTGGAAGGGACTTTAAAGACCATCTCATCCCAACCCTCTGCCATGGGCAGGGACACCTTCCACCAGCCCAGGTTGCTCAGAGCCCCATCCAACCTGGCCTTGGACACTTCCAGGGATGGGGCAGCCACAGCTTCTCTGCCCAACCTGGGCCAGTGTCTCACCACCCTCAGAGCAAAGAATTTCTTCCCAATATCCAATCTACCCCTGCTCTCTGTCAGTTTGAAGCCTTTGCCACTAGTCCTGTCACTCTGGGCCCTTGGCCATAGTCTCTCTCCATCTTCCTTGTGGGCTCCCTTCAGGCACTGCAAGGCCACAGTGAGGTCACCTCAAAGCCTTCTCTTCTCCAGGCTGAACAATCCCAATCTGTCAGTCTTCCTACATGCATGTTGATGCACACATTTGCATTTGTGCCATTGCACAGGAAACTGGGCATACTCCTTAAATCCTTCCTTTTTCCTCTACAGCCAGAGGAAAGCAAAGGCTGCTGATTCTTTCAAGTACCTGGGCCGGGTGTTTCCTCTCACCCCTGAAACACGGTGTGCTGCTCTGTAGTTAAATACTCTCCCTCTGGCCCATTTGAGTTCGATTCCTTTGAGAAAACGTGGGCACAAGTTCTATTTATCATGGCTTCATCGTGAAGGTTGTTGGAAGCACACAATATTCCTGGGCTACGTGGGGGGAAATGGGGCTGAACCCAGCGTGTCCAACCTCTGCGAGTCTCCACAACCGGCACCGACACATCAGATTGCTCAACATCAGCATGTGCAGAGCCCACCAATTCATATTTACACAGCAGCTATCCCAGGCATTAAAAAGACCCCTTGAGAAACCTGCCTTTGCTGCAAACGGAGAGCTGTTCTTCAGAGGAGTGACCTCAGGAGGAATTTTCACCAACTGCTGCATCAAAAGGGAGGTTTCTTTCTACTTATCCTTCTCAGAGGCACATCAATAGTAACTCCTGTTTGTGCAACACAACGCCACGAACCATGGAAGCTGAACTTCAGCAAGGAACTTGCTCAAGCAACCAGGGAAACTTAAAGCAGCAGCAAAATGTCCTTTTGCACCCCATAAAAAAGCATCCTGAATGGTCACCAGTGCCTCAGCACAAACCTGTTGTGGTCTTTTAAGGGCAAGGTGAATTTCAGCCTCCCATTGCAGTCTCTGTAAAAATCAATTGTGATCTCAATGATGGGGATCTTCTGTTGGTTGTTGGCTTCACCTCTGAAAATTCACTTTTTATGACCCATTAGGGTGAGAGGGAAACGCTATGTCTACCATTTCATGTTTGCTTCTTATTTATTCCTGTTAGCACAATAAGGGATTGACAGGCAAGATGTGTGGGAAGCCAGATGGACTCAGGGAGCAAAGTGGGTGGCCACAGCTTTAATAAGACGTGTCCTCTTTGCCTATTATTCCTGTCATGTTAGCCCTGACTGGACAACCACTTGCTGGGAAAAGCAGCCAAAGTGACAGAAATCCAGGGACTACTGGGTAGTTAAACACCTCCCACTCCAAAACCCACCCCAAACAAACAAAATTAATTTTCCATGCAGAACTGAGAGAGGCCAAAAATGCTAATAAGTTGCTAGATTTTTACATGGCTGTTGCTGTTCTCTTAATGTTTCAAAGTATTGTATTTTCTAAAGCAACAGAATAATCATTGCCTTTAATCATAACTTAATGTTTTTAACCAGCTTTCAAGATTTCACTTTTAAAGTTCTCATGCTTGGAAAATAACGAAATTGAGATCTGAGCAGATTTTTCACCAAGGCTGCCATTCTTAATAAAGGTGGGGTTTTTTTTAAAAAAAAAGAAAGTAAAATTTAATCAGTAATTTACATAAAGATGATTTAAGTTATTGACTTATTTAATCAGTCTTGAATTAAATAAACCTGATTTCAGTACTGTTATTAAAAAAGTGAGGTGCAGCAGCATGCATTGCCAGCCCATACATTGCTACTGTGTTGAAATATTGTATGAATTATACATTTAATATATATATTAGTACATATAGATCATGACCAAAGAGATAGCACAGTTGGAAATGTTAAATATGCTCTATTTTATATATTTATATAACATATGTGTTATATCTGAAGTGGTTTGGCTTGTTAAAACAAACATTAAATCCCAGGCATATCAGGGTTATATACCTGAAAATTATTCAACTGCTTCCAGCTATGAAAGTTAATTCAATGAAACATTTTATCAGTACCCAAAAGCTTTGTCACCTGCAGCTTTTAAGACACACAATAATGATAATTAATCTGGTTGTATGGAAAGAGATGAAGTTAAGCTAACCAGCCCGCTATTCATTTGTCTAAATTCTAACCCTGAGAAAGATTGCACAGCAGGAATTATGAGGACATCACTGTCACTGGTGAAGTTCCAGAGAAAGACATGCATGCAGAACAACAGATTCCTTCTGTGGCTTGTCCGATGTTAAGGATAATGGCTGAAAATCCTCAGACAAAAATGCTCTATACATCATCTCTATAATCAGGCCAATATTAAAAAAAAAAAAAAAGGTTATTAATAAAACCAAGAAAAAATCTTTCTGGTGTCCATGAAAAATCTTAGGATGTTTTTGGAAATTTCAGGCCTTGGTGTAAATAATAGCTCTTAGTAGCAAGGACTTCCAGGAGCTAAAGGTGTGCAAAATGCCATGAACAAATCTAGAGGGAATGGAAACATTTGGATTTGATGAGCTTGGAGGTCTCTTCCAACAAAAAAACCAATTCTATAATTCTGCTAAAATAGACAGAAAGTGGTCATTAATGCTGTCCATGATCTGAGCAACATTAGTGTAAGTTATGGACAGCAAATGCACAATATCTGACTTTCTACAGAAAAAAAAATATTTTTCCATGTGCATACTGTCTATTCCCTTACTGCCTCCATTTGTGCCCCAAGCACAGAGTGTTTGTTTTCAAGGGAAAAGACCATGGGGCGTTGACAGTGTTTCACTCTTGACTCCAAGGACACAACCTGGACTGCAAAATAATGATAAATAACATTAAAGGGTGTCCCAGACCTCTCTTCATCTCCTGTGTCCCACTTTATTGATTGTGTCTGTGTTTCTATACCCAGGATTTCACTGTCCACAGTAGCTGGGAATTGTACAAGTGTACAAGTTTAAGCATCAGAAACTGAGAAGGATATTGTTGGTAAAGTATGAGCAGGAGTAGAAACACAACTCCAACCAAAGGACCAGAAAAAAGCCATGTTCACCTCTTAAAACTCATATAAACCCTGTTTTGAGACTTTAAAACATTGATGATCCTTTTGCTGGAGCAGTGGCAGGTGTGTCAGTGCCCATTCCTCTGTTGGACTTACAGGTATATGAACTTAGCAGAAAATACTTTTTTTTTGACCTGGGTGTGTTTTCAGATGGAACTACCTTGCCAAGAAACCAGTGTCCTTCCACAGATCTCATTTCAGGGCAGAATAATACTTTTAATCACTCAAAGTAATTTTCCCTCTTAAACACAATTGCCCTGTTAGACAATATGCCTTTATATGATTTTTCTTGGCTTCTTTACCGTAGCACTTTGCAATAGATGTTGTAATAAATCTTTTCCCCATTTTTATTTGCTTTGAATGTCAATTTGGAGCTTGGGCTTCATCATCCTGCAGAAAGATCCTTTGTTTCCAAAGCCCTAATATATCCTGCATGGGGAAGACATGGGCCTCCTCAAGCAATTCCTCCACAAAAGTGTAAAAGAAATGTATGTTTTTGGGGAACAGACACACTGGTTTGCCCAGGTCACTTGATATCCTACTGCATAGACTGAATACAAATTTGTTGTTGTAAGAAGAGATTTTTCTGCCTTTGTATAGGGCTGACTCAAAGTGCACCTTTTATGCTTCTCCAGTGGTTTTGCTGGGAATAGCCAGATCTAATATCTATTCCCCCTGACACAAACACCCAGTGCTTTCCACACAGGCTTTGAAGTACTATGAGGATTTCACTGATGCTATCACTAAAAAAACTGATTCCCCATCTGGAAATGTCCATTGCATTCATTATCTATGGCTCATTGTATCTAAGAGCAAGATTTATCTGGGAAATTGGGGTGAAGCTTTTCCAGTAATAAAAACATGACATATTTACATTTATTTTGCTCAAAAAATGTAGTTTAAAATATGGATTAAATAGAATAGTTTAACCTGACAAGGCTTTTACGATCTCAGAATCTAAGACAAGATTTTCTAAATAAACAAAGTCAATGGCAGCTAATATATACATATATAATAGAAATCTTTTCTAACAAGGTTCTCATTGTTTAAGGGCTCTTCTTCAGACCACAGCCCTGCTTATCTTTCCAACAACAGTCCATTACACTGATATAACACAAGCTGAGCCAGGTAAGTCGATATGGAGCTGGGTTCAATATTTCGTTAGCCTTTAATCTAAACTAGGCTGTATTCAGAACCCTTTGGTCTGATCTTGCTTTTAACTTGCTGCTTGCCTTTGTTCGTGGATTATATTCTTTCTCTCTTTTAACTTGATGATTTTGACCAGGAAGAATGGAATGTTTCCAGCTGAGACTTTAGAACTGCATGGCCAGTTGCACCTGGTGTGAACTGGGTTGCACTTAAAAACAAGTCAGTTCATATCCACTCTGTTTGAGAAAGAGGCTTTAAAAGCTTTTTGAGTTGCAGTTTTATAGTGGTTGCTTTTAATAATGACTAGAGGAACTCTTGCTACAACTGGCTTTTGTTTTCATGCCCATGACACTGGATTTTAGGACTGAAGAATTAGCACAGCAGTCCCACCAGTGCTGCATGATGGGACAGTCATATCTCTCATACAAAATTGATTTCCTCGTTGTGTTTTGGTGGATCAGCTTTGGGAGTGAACTTGGCCTAAAAATGTAGATAGGTTTTAGAAAACTATAGTATTTTCACCTCCTGAAATTAGCCATGAGGAAAATACAGAGTGTAGAACTATGGATATATGCCTCTGAATGCGTGTTCATGTGTTACACAAAATATGAGACTTTTTTATATATATCAATATATAATTACATATGTGTCTCATAAAATACA
This sequence comes from Grallaria varia, assembly GCA_013396735.1. NCBI lineage: Eukaryota > Metazoa > Chordata > Aves > Passeriformes > Formicariidae > Grallaria > Grallaria varia. The sequence continues at coordinate 9,774 of VWZG01005724.1, read as the reverse complement.
CGGAGTGTTATTGCAGAAGTCTTTAATACAAGAACCAATTCAGCTACTCATCCAATTTTCTGTGTTCACCAATTCAGTACTAATTGGAAAATCCTTTTTTTTTTTTCCTCTGAAAAGCCCCTGTCAGAACTCTTTAGAAAATACACACTAACTTAATATATTTCAAGAGCAGCTATCCTTTGCTCTTTCAAAATACACCCTACAAGAGGGTTTAGAATCATGAAAAGACTTCACTCTCACATGTTATAGAAATACCAAAACAAAGAAAGTGTATTATATATGATTTGCTGTGGGTTTCACTTTGGTCCTCTCTATTCTCATTCTCTCTAAGCTTTCATAAGTCAAGTGACGTTCCATTTATGTTGATAAAGATTATTTGCTGTGAGATTTCAGAGTAAAGTGGCAAATAATTCAATGAAGGTTGCTTAAAAATCCTAAAGATTCATTTACATTTGTCAGCTGACTTGTTTATTTGACTTTGTCTTTTATTTCTATTTTATAATTGTCACTCTTCTACGCTTTCATGATTCTGCATCATTTAAAGGGGATTTTTCTCCACCTTCAATTATTAGGAAGCTCTTCAGCTGTCAGTGGCTCTATGTGTGGTGTCAGTACCAAATTTGTCCCTGTAATTTGGGTTTATGAATCTTTTACATTAATCCCTTTTTGCGCTGTTCTGTCTTATGAGGTATCATAAAATAAGCGGTAAAAAAAAAATTGATAAAAGTGCAATTTTCTTTGTGTTGTGCAACTTTCTAAAGGAGATTTTGTTCTCCATCTGTTCAAAAAGTATTCAAATGTTCAGCCTTTTCAGAGAATGTACTGGAAGCAAAGGTTTTTGTGAGCCAAGAGGTGCCTGTAGAAGAAAGTGAACAGGGCAAGCAGAGTTAAGGGAACACTTCAAAGGCACATTTGTGGGCATGACACTTAGAGTTATTTTAAACTGACACATTAGAACAAATGAGATTCCGTCACCTGAAGTCACGTAGTAAATAGTTTTCTTAATTTGGTGTCCACAAAAAATAAAAAGTAATTTCATTTCAGATCTGTTGATAACATACTGGAGAAAAATCAGTATTATGAAGGGTGATTTGACGTGATTCTACCAAACACTTTCAAAACAAAACTATGAATGTTTCCCAAAGGAGTCAAAGCTGTTTTGAAGAACTTTCTTTTAGTAGAGTTTTGAGTAAGATATTATTTTTAATGGGCATTTTTTTGGAAAAGATATTGTTCTTTCCATCACAGAAATCAAGACTTCTTACACACAGTAATGTAAAAAAGGCAAGGAGGCCTCTGGGCTTTTCTCTTTTGACCACCAACCATTTGTACTGTGTACAATTCTGGTGTCCCCAGTATAGGAAGGACATGGAACTGTTGGAGCAAGTCCAGAAGAGGCCACGAAGATGACAAGGGAACTGGGGCACCTTCCCTACAAAGGCAGGCAAGACAGTTGGGGATGTTCAGCTTGGAGAAGAGAGGGTTCTGTGGAGACCTCAGTATCTGAAGGGACCTACAAAGAAGCAGGAGAGGGACTGAAGTGACAGGACAAGGGGAACAGGTTCAGGCTGAAAGAGGAGAAACTTAGGTATAGATATATGGAATAAATTCCTCCCTGTGAGGCTGGGGACACCCTGGTACAGGCTGCCCAGAGAAGCTGTGGCTGTCCCATGCCTGGAAGTGTCCAAGGCCAGGTTGGATGGGGCTCTGAGCAACCTGGGCTAGTGGAAGCTGTCCCTGCCCATGGCAGGGAGTTGGGATGGGATGATCTTTAAGGTCCTGTCCAACACAGGCCATTCTGTGTTTCTGTGGTTCAATGGTTTATGCAAATGGTGGATGCCCATGAGTCTCAGGTATCATTTGGTTGTCAGGGAGCCTGTTTAGATAACATAGGAGCTATTTATCTTTTCCTGATTAGGCTACATAGCGACTGCTTTCTGCACTTTCTGCAGCTGGTGCGAAAGCAGCCCCGGGACTGTCTCTGGCTTACATTTGTTGGGTAATTCATAATCCTACTCAACCCAAACTGTAGTGAGCAAAGTACTTTCAGGTCAATCTGGAGGAAACACGATCTCTAAAAGCTTGCTGTGGTCCCCATTCCTTTTAAAGCTAAGACTTGCACACGCTCTCCTTTCCTTGGATGCCCTGCAGTTCTTGTTCAGGCAAGGCCTGTGCCAGCTCTTGGGAAACCACAGGATATCCAGGCTTGGCCCACAGAGTGATTTGGTGGTGAATCCAGCTGTATGAACCCAACCAGGGCATGCTCAGGCAATGGAATGGTTTTCTGAGCCAAGCCAGGAATGTTGTCGCTCTGCTGCTGGCAGGTGGGAGTGGACAATCGAGAAAGGATCTGAGCAGAGTGTTGGAAGCTTGAAGGCTTTCTAAATCAGGCCTGAGCAGAGTTGTAGTGACTACATGGTGTGGCATCCACCCTCCTACACGTGTTGCAGAGTAAGGCAATGAATGCACCCGTTGACAGTGCATTTGTGGTTTGATTTAAGCAACAAGGAGGGGGCTGGGATGTCCGAGCTGCCCAGTGGAGCAGCTCAGGGAGCCCAACTGCCATAGCAGGAGGGAAGGAGTTGTCCACACTCTCAGAATAGAAGCCTGGAATCAGAAACATCAAAAATCCTGGATCCCTTCAGTGTCTCCCAGGGGGCTGAGTCTGATCCTTGAGCACTAGGGTGTATGGAGCCCTCAGGGCAGCAGAAACACTGTGTATGGTTGGCATGGAGAAGTTTATGGGTACCAGGGGGTACTATACTATAATATAGTTTTCTAAAACCTCTCCACATTTTAAGGCCAAGTTCACTCCCAAAGCGGATCCACCAAAACGCAACGAGGAAATCAATTTTGTATGAGAGATATGACTGTCCCATCATGCAGCACTGGTGGGACTGCTGTGCTAATTCTTCAGTCCTAAAATCCAGTGTCATGGGCATGAAAACAAAAGCCAGTTGTAGCAAGAGTTCCTCTAGTCATTATTAAAAGCAACCACTATAAAACTGCAACTCAAAAAGCTTTTAAAGCCTCTTTCTCAAACAGAGTGGATATGAACTGACTTGTTTTTAGGTTAAATATGTTTTTAGGTTAAATGTGGGAATTCCCACTGCACCTGGTGGATAATTCTCGCCATGGCTCCTTGCCATGGCCACTTTGTAGAAAACAAACTAAGAAAACACCAGGGAGACTCAAATGTTTTCAGAAACGAAGTTCTCAAAGGAGTAGGACCTTTTTCTTTAGTTAAGGGTAATGAAAATTCAGACTGAAGCAAAGTCAAGAAATCTGAAGAAGTCCTTACTAAAGCCCTGGTTGTGGGAGGTTTTCACTGTGGAAAGAACAGGCTTGCAGTTCATGACAGCCACAGCCAGGCATATCCCTGTGAATTGGGTAAGGGGCTTTGAACTGCCCTTGATATTTGGTGCATTGGAGGAAGGAACAGCAAATGAGGATATTGCATGTGTTTGGGAGAGGGACAACTGGCAAATTAGACTCTCAAAATGCTGAGATAAGTGTGCACAGGCGTGTGATACTGTGTGTGAAATTGTTTTTGCAAATTGACTCAGAAATTCACTATCAAAATCACTTCAATATTAATACATAAGCTCGTGGATAAAACTGGAATAACTTGCAGTAGAGGGAATTGAACTAACTCCATAAGGCATGTGCCTTGTGGGTTGTCTTTCTTACATCCTTTCCCCAGCAGAGAGCAGCAACTCACCAAGTGTATCTTTCGCGTGTCCCTCCTTACAGAAGCTGCAAAAACGAGTCTTGGTTCATTTCATATTTGAGTTCATTCATCACAGGTGGAGTTAAACTGGAAGCTTTGTTGACGCTGGTTTTAAAAGTTCCCAAGAAAAGATGGTGAGAGGTCTGGCATTTCCAGGCACGTACAGCTTGCTGGAGAGCAGGGTGAACAGTTTCACTACATCATATTCCTTGTCTGGTAGTTTTTGCTTTCTTTCTATTGGCAGAACTTGCAGCATCCTGTTTTAGACTTAAACTTTGTTTGGCTGCTCATATCATAGACTCATTAGTTTTATTCCATCTCATACCTGCTGGGATGATGCTTTTAGGTGACCCTGGGTAAGATTTGCAATGTTCTCTGATTTCATTTATGGTCTCTCTTTGTAAACACCAAGTCAGGAACAAGAAACAAAGTCATGTAACTATCGAGACCCAAATGAATCAAAGAATGACTTCTCTTTGTCTTGAAGATATGCAGCAAACCTTTACCCTTCATAAAAGGACTTTCTTAATATTTTAGAAACCTGTTTGTGACAGATCATTGAAAATACTGGAACTCTGTGCATGGATTTGTTATGTGTTGGCTTCTTTATGAAGGACAAAGGCACTAATTGGAGACTAGGTGTAATAATACGGAATTATTTTCTGTTTTCTCCCCTTCTATTTCAGACTAATACCTCAAGAATGCCATGTTGAACTTTATCTTCCTTTCTGGGGGTCTTTAGAGATACATATTATGTGATCTCATGCTTTGACTAAAGGGGAGAAATTGTGCTAAAAACTGATCAAGATTTCTTTCTGGCAAATTCATTAGCAGTATAAATTAAGTGGTGAATAGCAACCACAGGATGTTCAATACCTAAAGTCTCTTTTTTCCATGCAGTACTCATGTTCTTTTTCTGTCCTCTGGTGTCATCACCATTCCGCATGTTCTCCAGTCGTGATAATCTCTAGACCAGAAAAAGTCTCCTTGTTCTTTTGATGAATCCTGGGTGGACTCAGGGAGTGCCACTACTGTCGGCCTGTTCCTCTCAGTTTTGTGCAGCTGGGAAGATGAGAGCAAAGGGTAGAACGTGAGCAGAGCGTTCACGCAGACCTGCTAACACACCAGGGCTGCTGTAACAGAGGGAGTGAACCTATCCTAGCAAAGGCAGGAGCTCCAGAGAATCACTGAAGTTGGAAACAAACCTCCAAGATCGAGTCCAACCTTTGACTGATCACCACCGTGTCAATTACCCCAGAGCATTAAGTGTCATGTCCAGACTTTTCTTGGACCTCTCCAGGGATGGGGACTCCACCACCACCCTGGGCAGTCCCTGCCAATACCTGACCACCCTTTCAGTGAAGAAATTCTTCCTGATGTCCAACCTGACCCTCCTCTGGCACAGCTTGAGGCCGTTTCCTCCCATCTTGTCCCTCCTTACCTCGGAGCAGAGCCTGATCCCCACCTGGCCACAACCTCCTGTCAGGGAGCGGTAGAGAGTGAGAAGGTCCCCCCTGAGCCTCCTTTTCTCCAGGCTAAGCATCCCAGCTGCCTGTCCTATGAATTTCTAGACACTAAAGAAGTAGAGAAGGGAGAAGTAGAAAGCAGCAGTCAAAAAAGTGTCTGTGTTGTGTTTAAGGCCCTGTTTTAGCTCTGAATCAGACAAGAAGACGGGGCTGAAAAGTTTGCAGAGTACCAGGGAATCCTTCTTTTCCCACAGCAGCATCAGATGGATGGGAGATGACAGGGAGCTGCCAGACTGTGGCAGTGCACAAGAAGTGGGAAGGAACAGGGGATTCCCAGGGGGAACGGCGTGGGCCATACCCTGAGTATCTTCAACCTTAATGCAGGTCCCCTTGGGATTTCCACTCTGTGGAGCTATAGCCATCCTTTTCACAATATTTAAACCTTAAAGTCTGCATGCTGGAACATCTCCCTATAGTCTGGGTATCTAACAAACTGCTGTCATCACAGGTGTATCACAAACAGCTCTTGTCCCAGGACACTGAAGAATTAATTTCCTAACATTCCAGTGAAATGCAGGAGTCTTCCCTTGTTGTCTCACAATACCTCCTCTTTATCAATTTTTCTTTTAAAAATGGTCAAACTGTACATTGTTATCTCCATGTGTTATTAAATTTCTCTTTCACTTTATTTTCCCCAGAAAGGGAAAATACTCTGTACCTTATTTGCGTAAGGAAAAATAGTATTCAAATGGGAAAAAAACCCCCACAACCACAATATTTTGGTGTCTTGGGCACATGTCTAATTTTATAATTGTGTAAAACCCTGTGAGCATTCCAAACCAGTTTTGACAACACAGTCTGAGTATTAACCCAGATGATTTTGTAAACCAAATTATTTTATAATCTTTGTCTGCTATTACGTTTATTTTGGTGAGAGGTAAGGGTATGAAATTTGTCAAGTGACTGACACACTGTCACAGCTTTCAGAGCCTGTCCTTTTCGGCAATACCCTGTGATTGTATTAGTGTGAGTGAGGGATAGGAAAAGTTTGTTCTGAAAAGCAATCACTGGGGATTTGGTCCTTCCCGTTAGCTCAGACGGGCATGCAGTCAGTGAGACGTGTTTTCTTTGGGAATAAAGGCAAGCCTTTATCCCTTTCAGCACTGCCAAAAGAGAGCGGGATCTTCCCACGTGTACAAATGTACAATTGCCCCTCTGCAGCACATTAGTCTAGCACTCTGTGGGTACCAGCATCACACAGATGTCCCTGAAGACCCATGTTAAAGGTAGCCACTTACAAAAGAAATTGTCTTTCCAAAAATTCATCTTCTTGGTTCTAAGGCAGTGAGCTGGAATTTATTTAATCTGGGGGTTTTGGCAAGATTTTGATAACTACACGTGCTAGCAGAGATATTTGAAAAAGCCAAACTTAAAATCTGTATATATAAAGCCCATTTGGGGTGTTGTGCAGCTGTCTAAATATCAGCATGCAACATCTCCTGAGCTGTACTGTGATACCGTTTGTCTGTATCTGCTGCTTCAGAAGGGGTTGGATTTCCATGTGTCACTTCTGTCAAGCTCATGGGAACGCCTTTGACATCCTCAAGTGCCTCCAGTTGCACCAGATCCTTGTGCCTACACAGTGAATTGCAGGTTTTGAAATAAAGATGCAAAAGTATTGGTAGTGTTCAGACAGTTCTCAGAGATATTTTCATTTATTCATGTTCTAAAACATCTAAATAAATCTTCAGAGTTTGGGTTTTACACATCAGATTTTGGTAGTGTTGTTTGTAACTCAGCTAATTGCAGACCTTGTCTGGACTATTTGGGATGAACCAGGTTTATTGGAGGGCTATTTTCCTGATGAAAAAGCTCTGGTTTTGAACAACTTGGATCCTGGATGGGAAAACTACAGTTTTACTGGAATATTGCTGCTTTCTTTACAAAAAATCAAAACAGTATCTTTCCAGCAGAAATACCTTGAAGGCATTGGTCCATTTAACTCATTTTCATTGAAAAAAAGGAAAGAATTCAAGAATTCCAATCAAGGAGCTTAGTACAAGCTTGAATGTAGAAAATTATGTTAACCGAGAAGGCAAAGTATCTGGGTTCATAGGCAATGGAACCTGAAAGGGCCATTTTTGCTTTTTTTTTTTTTTCTCTTTCTTTTATTTAAATGTAAATTATTACAGGGCTTTTTTCCTGCATTGGGAAAGCAGGAATGATGATGCTTTCAAGCTGGGCAGCAAACAAGCCACCAGACTCCAAAAATGGAATATTTTAGAATTCCTGACTCATGAACAACTCCTGGGTTTTTCTGTTTTGTTTTGTTTATTGCGAATCAGTATGAAATTGTTTCCCAGTCCCTTAACATTTTCCATGGGACGTTGATTCCCTTTCTCTGGGCCAAATCTATTATTAAGCTCTTGGGCAGTGATTTCCAATGGCAAATAAATATGACAAACAAATTTAATTAAATTAAATATGACAAACAAAATCAGTGTGATTTCTGTGAGTTATGCACCCAGCTGGAGTTTGGAATGACCTCTCTAAGATGCAGATACAGATCTCGAGAATCTTGGCATGCCTTATGACAAGTGTTCCCCCACTTTTGGAAAGCAGCCCTGATTAGCCAGGCTGCTTTCCATGTACATAACCATGAAACAGGAGAAAGCCCTGCACCTGAGGAATTCTACTTTATTTCCCCCCCCCAGGAAACAAATTTTGAAAATATCAAGTTTTGTCCATGACCTCTCTGTATTTCTATTACATTAGGCTGGGGAGGAATTGTAGGACTTAATGATTGAGGAGGTCTCTTCCAACCTAAATGACTCCATGTGATTCTGTGAATAAAAGGTCTTGAGGAGCTCTGCATCAGGCTTTATGTGCCTATGTTTCATAATTATCACCTATTCCCAGCTAAAAGTATCGTACTTTCTGGCCTCAAGTGAGGAGAAGAGAGCCCTGTTACTGATGTTTTATTCTCCTACTTATTGTAACCATTTTGGATCTCAGCCAGCATGTATAAACAATGTGCTTGTGCCTTTAAAATTCTGCACTGCCATTTTAACACTCTGGATATCAGCCAGTGCCCATAAAGTGTGTGGCATTAATTGAATCTCAGCTGGCTTCATAGGCATTTGTTTTTGATAAATGGATCCAAGATGGACATGTCTATCTAAAACAGGAGTTGAATTCCATATTGGAAATGAACTGCATTTGGTTAAATTCTGTTGGTGACACAATTATCAGTGTTGCTTTTAACTTTAATGTCATGCCAGATGAAAGGTGCTTTAAAAGAAGATGGCAATGAAAAGATATCTTTCCAGGAGGGCTGTAAGCCTGATGTTTTATGTTTTATGCCCATGTGGACGTCCAGGCTATGATGGAAATGAGTTACTGCAAATTACCTCATTCCCATAATGCACTTGAGCATTACAGTATTACACATGAATTCTTCTCATGTAGTAAAAAAGACTCGCTTCCGTAAGTTCAAAGTGCCATTTCTCATTGATTAGAAGCAGAAACAGACACAGAGATGTCCTAACGTGGTGGTGAAGTAGTGGTGTGAATCTAAATTATCTCCTGAAACCACTTTCTTTCATGGACAATGTGGAAGGAATAAATCAGAAATGACCACACCAACTTTTTCAACTTCTGTTACATCAGAGGAAAATGTTCTGCTTTTTTGCTTTGTGTTCTAAAGAAATGCTGAACTGGTAATGTAATTGAAGAATCATAACAATATTTAAATTAACAGTGGAAATAATTCTCAGTCAGGATTATAATTTGTAAATGAGCATCAAAACAACCTTGTGGATTGCATCATTCTTGGCGCTTTCAAAAAAGAATGAGCCTCCTACCATGGCTGCTCCCTTGAGCAGGGTCTGCCCCAGGTAGAACCTCTAGAGCTGCAGGAGATTAAATAACACCAGGGTCAGGGAAGAGACAGAAGGGAGGCTGTAGACAGTATCTGAACATCTCAGAGCTGTCCTTCATGCTGTGCGTATAAGTTTCTAAGAGAGGGCAACACACCATATATCCTTCATTTTATCAACAAATATTCTGTATTTACTTGGACATTTACCAGAAATACATGGTTAGAAATGTTGCAGAGTTTTAAAAACAACCACACATATTCATGGCTTTTAACATTATAATTGCATCACTAACCGTATAATGCTGAGGTTTTAGAGGATTTATAAACTACTTTTTTTTTAATGAAGTGAGCTATTTGGATTCAATATGCACTAAAATGAAACAAAAAAAAGTAATTTGAAAGCTGAACATATTTTGGTTTTAAGAAATAACATTTTGCGTATGCCCAGGACGGGAAAAGATATTTGCCATTCTCCCATAAATTTATTAAATCATAGAATCATAACATGGTTTGTGTTGGAACAAATCGTAAAGACAGTTTAAAAGGTCCCTTTTCGCAGACGGTCGTTATGCCCCCTCTTGACAGCAAAGTGGCTGCTATTCATCCTAAACCTGGAGATCGAAGCGGCCAATCTTCTTCCTATCTCTTGAGCTCGAAGCCACCCCTCTTCCGCCACACTCTTGAGCTCGAAGCCGCCG
>VWZG01005723.1:16921-30050 GCA_013396735.1 Grallaria varia | reverse complement strand
AAGCCTAGCCATGAGTATATGTACTGTATATTGGTTTTGGAACTATTTTCTTTTAACTAATGCATATGAAACATACTTAACTGCATTCTATGACCTGTGCCCTTTTCTAGTACTTGTACTAAATAAATGTAATGCACTCAATATTGGTGATCAGAATGTGTGTTGGTGTTTTTTTCCTCTACAGAGAGTATTATGCTTAAAGAGACATATCGAATATGTAGAAACACTGTAAGTCTTGCAGAGTCACTCAATACAGTTTATCTTCTTTGTATGAGGCACAAAAGACAGTAGCAGAGCAGTGGAATACAGTGTGCCATGGTGACTCTAAACTAAAAGAATGACTGGAGGGAGTTCTGCTTTCAAGCACTTCTAGAATAGCGTATTTTTCCTTCTCAAAATAGCCAGTGAATTGTTATGTATTTTTGTTTGCACAGAACTGTCACAGGGTTTACATTTCATTGTCCCAAAAGTAAGCTATCTGAGTTCACCCCGCAACACAGGATGCTCTTGGGAAAGGTTAATATGAGTTAAGGAAATGACACTAGAAAAATAATTCAGCAGAGATGAACTTGCTGTTCCTTATTTCCATTCATGCTGCTGTTAGGGCCAACTTAAGTAGCGGCTGTGGCCAGTGTCCATCTTCAGAAGAAGCAAAAGAGACAGTCAACCCTGCACTTAGTTTCTAAGCCAGAGCGAGTATTCAAACCATAGCTGTATTTTTCTCCCATAGGCAAGGACATAGTCTATAATTAGAGCCAGGGTTTTGTGCGTATGTGCACACACACTGGGAATGTTAGCTATAGGCAAAGTGCGTCTGAGCATTTGAGTCAATGTGTTTTACTTAGAGGTCTCCTCCTTACACGAGTGTACATGAAATAAAAGCGTAAGATTTCCTCATAGGAAGGAATGTACAAGTCAAGAAGCCTGAATTTCACCTTGCTGTCCATGTGACAGAGCAGAAGAAACTTTTATGGTGGATTTACCTCCCTTGTCAACCTTTAAAAAAAAAAATCCCTAAAATCTACTACTCAATTGTGAAACTGTGGAGTTGAAGATTGATTTTATTATAGTAAAAATCACTAGAGTAGAAGGTATGTGGTGCAGATTGGAAAAAGACAAATAAACAATTCATCCTTTTCAAATGACAACAGTAGAAATGGAATCTATCTAGGAGGTAAATGTGGCATGATTAAGACAATTTATTTTATGTACAGAAAAGTAGAGACTTGAAAAACAGAAACATAGGAAAATATTGAGACTACTGAAGCTCCCTCCTGGTACTCAAAAAACATGAGTCATACAATAATTCTTTCTTAGTTTGTTTTTCCTAAAAATTTTGAAAAAAAAATCTGATTGCAACTCTGCATAACAAAAACAAAACAAAAGCCAGAAAAATATGAAATAAATAAACTCTATGAAGAATGACAAATGTGGAAATTAATTAATGAGTCTTACAAGTTCTAATTAACACTGAAACTTTATTAATTAATTTTATTCAATCAAATGCCAACTGATGTTGGAAAAGTTATTCCTCTATAAAGGGAGTAAGAGTCCTTTCCTTGTATAAATTACAAAGATTATGGTTTCTATTTGAATACAAAAGCTATAAGGTAGGTAGGACTGTAGCTCCATTTGTTTGGCCAAATACAACCTATTTCAAGGATGTAGGCACTACTTAAGATCTGTTTCTCTTTATATCAGTGTTGTGTTCTTTTAAATAAAGCATTTAAAGGTGTTTGACCCAGCGAAGTTGTGTGGGAGGTTATATTTGCTAGGCCAGTTTTTAGAAGTAGGGAAAATAGAAGAATAATTTTTCCTGTATAAAGCTAGTACATTAAGGAACAGCACAGTATTTAACTGAGTTTAAAGTTCAGTAGTGTTCATGTTGCTTTTCAAAATAATATATTGATAAAATCATTATCAAAAGACGATTTTGATGTCATAGATGTTTTAACAGATGGTGATTGGTGCTGCAGCTCTTTTAGCAGATTTTTAGATAGAATGTGATAAAATGTCATATGTTTTTGACATTTGGTTTTCATTAGAAAACTATTTCTCACCTGATGCTCTTTGTCTTTTCAGATGCTTTTGATGATTTGGTAGCAATATTGATTGCAGCTTGTATTTTATTTCTTTCATTTTGAATACTTTTCTATTTTATTCCAATGTTTCAAATCAATCTGTGTTTTAACACCTTCTTCCCAAATTAATAACATGGAACTTTTAATTTTCTTTCTATAATTAAAACTACATTGAGATAAAAATTATGTAAGTACAGGCACAGTGTTACCTTTACCCTAAAACATCCGAGAACCAAACAACATGGTGCATAATGGACAGAAGTCCTTAATTTGATAAGACTGGTCGGATACTCACTTAGAAACACCTCTGTAACCACTTGGCTATCTAAGTGTTGTGGACTGGCCTCAACCAGCAGCCAAGCACCCACTCAGCTCTTCACATGCACTGGGATGAGGGAGCAAACAGAAGGAACAGGAGAAAGAAAACTCATGGGTCAAAATACAGACAGGGAGATCAGTTGTTAGCTGCTGTCATGGGCAAAGCAACCTGGACTTGGGAAATTTAATTTGCCAGTTAACATAATTATTAAATTATTGTTTCAGTATTAGGAAACAAAAACCCCCAAACCAATAAACAACAAAAAGAAAAAAAAAAAGCTTGGGCACTTTCCTCCCCCTTGCCAGGCTCAGCTTCTTCTCATACACCTCCCTTCCCCATGTTATTGCCACAGGCAACATTTGGTCCCTTCAGCTAGACAACTATCAGTGCATTGTGGTTTCTATCTGCTGACCTTCCCTTATCACCCTTTTCCTATGCTTCAGCATGACTCCCCTATGGCAACAATCCCTTCAAGGTGTGTGCCTACTCTGCCATGGAGAACCTCCTCCTCCTCCTCTGACCTTGTTCTTCTGTTGTTCCGCACTATTTAACTCCTTCCTCACTGAGGTGTTCTTAAATATGCTGTCATAGAGGTGCCACCAGTTTAGCTGGTGGGATTGGCTGTGGTGGATCCATTTTGGGGCCATCTGGAACTGCCTGTGTTGTCCCTGACCTCTGGCAGAGCAGCCACCCATGAAGAGGACCCTACAGTACCAAATTGAAATTTACACCCAATACATTAGCATTTTTCCAATCTGAAAGGAAATATTGTCTGATAAAAACAGGTACATAATAGTTATTATGAGAATAGGTGTCAAAGACTGGTTGTTCTTTAGGCTTCTACTGCACTGTCTAGGAAAATTATATGAATATTACAGATCGTAGTACCGTAGAATAACTTAAGTTGGAAAAGACCTCTAAGATCGAGTCCAACCTTTAACCCAGCACTGCCAAGCCCATCACTAAACCTGAAAAAAGAGTTACAATAGAATGGCTGATTCCATGCTTAATAAACTTCTTTCTTTGTAGAAGGCAGGTTTATAAAATAGTTTTTTGTAGACCTCATAAACTTTGTACCTCACATATTTATCACAAGGGCAGAGCCAGCATTTTCTGGTAAACCACAGAAAGTTATTTTTCTTCATTTGGAATGCTTTATTTCAACACTTAGAAGAAAATGGTAGTCAGATAAGCAGACTTCTTTCTCTCCTCGCTCATCAGTATAATTTATCACATACACGCTCACTGCTCCTGACTGATAAAATGAAGAGATATACTGTAATAAGCCCACTGGGAACAGAGATGTAAATGATAGTTATGTAGCATTGAAATATGAGATGAGTCATTAAAAAAGTAGAACTCAAACCGTGACTCTTTTCTTCGTGGTGAGAGGGTAATTACGGTGAAAGAAGTAGCAAGGGATGTCTTGGAAATAAGCATACTGAATTTGGATGGTCATTTTGGATACAGAGTGACCTCTTTGGGGTAGCTGAGCATGTAAGCATGAACTGGGGACATGAACAAGAGAAGTTTTATCATCCAAGAGGATGCTCGTAATAGCCCATTTTTTGCCCCAGTTCCAGGAAATACCAATCACCTCATCATAAACTAACAGATGACCTGCCAGTACTTAATCTCGCACACATAGGTTGTGCATGGGAATTGTTCTATCATTGATGAAAATTAGACCAGAGTGTTAAACCTTTTCTGATTTAAAAGGGAAAAAGAAAGCCCATTTTTTGATACATTCTAATGTCTAGAAAAAATTTTGCTTTCCAGAACATAAAGAAAATCACTTAAAAAAAGATAACAGTAGCCCCATGCTTTGAAAATGTATTGCAAACACCTACACAACATCTCCAAAACTAGTGACTTTGATCTTTTCTTCCTTTGAATAAGTGGAGAAATTTGGTTATCAAGCAATTAAGAATTATAATATCCATTCATTATTCTGTGAAGAAATTGACAATGATGGTACTTACAGCATAGAGTCAGTATAATTAAAATGCAATTTATGTTAAACCATGGACTATATGAAATATATAAAAATGTAAAAGTCTACAGAAGTTTCTCAGCTAATCAAGACTGTATTACTCATACATAGCACAGGAGATGACAAAGAATGCCTACGCATGTTCACTGATGTATAGTTTTATCTACTTGATAGATGACGAGATTCTTTCCATCTATCTTCTTAATCTGTGTTTAGCTAGTTTCAAAGGAAAAGTTTTAAATTATAGATTGTAATGCTATGTTGGCATGATACAGTTCTGTGTGTCAATTCACTTTATGGAGCTGTTATGAGTTAACCTACATACCACTCTAACTGTGTGAATATTAAAATTCTGATTAAAAAATGTTGACCTGATTCTTTCTTTCTAGCTCATATTCTACCAGTCTTATACTAACGTAAATCAACTTAAATGAATGGATTTCAACTAGCATAAGACTGAGATAAGAATTTAGAACTGGCTCTGATACATATGCAAGGGGTGACTTCTGAGGTGGCTTACTTTGGAAAACATTACAAGAGCATAATTCATACAATACAAAATATAGGCAACTTTTTGATCATATGTAAGTATACAATACATCTCTATATACATACAATATATATAAACTTAGACTTGTCTTTTAAAAAATATGAAAAATTTGCACGAATAAATTACATTGATTTAATGATTTTGAAAATTATATAAATATTGGCAATTTTAAAATACTATAAAGAGGAGAGAAAACGTATTGACATACAGTTTTTGGAAAGAGAATGGGATTTGCTGCTCTTCAAAGAAAGCCGTTCTTATGAACCCTTTAGGTACTCAAAAATCTCCAGTTTATAATCTCACTGCAAACAGCAAGATGTCTATGCAGTTACAGCTTCTATACTCAGCCTTATGTCAGCCATTTCAGAGGCTAAAAAGCTCTAAGTGATTGCACAACATCAGTGCTGAATATTACCCTTCTGTGTAACCTCAACCACAGCTGACTTCAATTTCCACCCGCCGATGGGGCAGATAGCTTCGGAGCTTTTCTAGCAATGACTCCGGGCTGCCTTTTTTGTCCAGCATTCCCATTCTGATGCCATATTAGGGACAGATGGAAAAAATTTGGACAGTCAAAGCATGCTGATAAATGCTCTGTCCAAGGCTTCAGGCATCGTATTTTCCAAGAGTTTCCTATGTAGTGTGCTTCAAACTGCAAATTTTTGTTGCATTTAAACACAAATCCTATCTTAAAGCCGTACAGTGAATGCAGTATGTACTGGAATGCTACTTCAGATGGGAAACTATATGCTACTGTTATGTCTCCTTTGCAAGGTTGGCATAAAATTTTAGGACTAAAGATGGAGTTAAACAATGATCTTGGCAAGCAATGACCACAAACTCACTATCTGTCAAAACTCTATTTACTTCCTTCCTGCAGAAGGACCAATGATATTACTCTCTTCATGAAGCCAAAATGTTATTGTGCTGTTCATAGTTAACTTTCTATTCATGGTTATCCTTCCAAATTTGTAAAAATGAAAAAAAAAATACTGGTAGCAGAAGTTCCCTGTCAGTACATGGAAATTGTATTTATGTATACACATATACATATTTATATTTGTGTACTCTATTTATATAATTTTATGTAAACACTAAAATATATGCATATTTATGAATAGCTGACATTGCATCTTGCAAAGACCTGAAGAATGTTTTAAAATATTTGCATATTCTCTTTTTACGCACTACTTATATAGTATGTGTGTGTATGTTATAAGTCATTCATTTATGCACTTTAGAAATGCAGTGACTACATGGCTGGAAACTACTTCTTTGTTTGTTCAACCTTGGCACTGCAGGGGTATCTGTAACTGCATTATTCAAGAAGAACTATAGATTTTGTTATTTGTAGTTGCCGCTGAAAGAGAAATTCATTAAATTGCAGATCTGGGAAACTGAAAGTTCTGTCTAGAAAATAACATGGCATGGGTTGAAAACTAAAAATGAAATAAAAATATTTTTCTAGCTTGTATTCCATATAAATTTGTACTTTGCTACTTTTAATTTGTTCTTAATCAAGAGCTGTGATTTTTTACTAAATAGACCTTCATATTTGTCTACAAACCACAAGGAAAATTTACTGCATCTAAGATTGAAATGCTTTTGAATCTATGTCTCCAAAAACCTTGATCTTGTTTATCCACTGTAACCAAATATTAATATTTTGTAAGGTCAGATTCTTCAGAACTATCTTTTCCCCTCTGATTGACAACACAGGAAAAAACATTTGGTGGTTTCAAATCACAACATTTTCTTTTCATAGACAGAAATGTATAAATGAAGAAATGAAACCTAGGATAGTGCTTGTGGTTCTTAGCTCAATATTGTCACTAAATCAGTATTTCAAAGAATTTGAGGGGGTGAGTATGAGCTGAAGTAAGGAGAAAAAAAAGAGTCAAATTTATCCCTTTTAATTATGACTCTCTTGATCCTTATTAGAATCCTAACTTTTCTGTTACTGAACTTTTTTCCACCAAAGCAGGAATTTTGATACTGTGCTGCATTTTAACACTCTCTTCCCTTGTGGCCATCTCTCTACCTCTGACTGACATTTGTACAATACACAGTGCAAATTGCTTGACATGTATTTTCAAAATCAATGTCAAAAGAATGACTGTTCTGATGTGGGTATTCTTATACCCTGTGGCTCTAGGAAATATTTAGAAAAACTTTCAAGCAATCTTCAAATACCGATTTTACAGTTCTTAACTTTGATATAGTTTGCATGTTTCATGTCTGCTTCTTTTACTCATGTCACATTTCTTAACCCAACGTGGTATTGAAAAGCATGCACATAAATATCCAGTTCATACAGGTAATAGAAAGGTAACAGAAACAAAATCGGAGAAAGCTTCACAATTTGTTTACGGTCCATGGCTTTTTTGTTGTGTATACTAAACAGTCAGCTCAATAGGGAAATATGTGATTCTGGAGGGAAAGGGGAGGATATAGACAGCCATGTATTGTTGAACTGTGGCTATTTTACTCTAACATTTTAAGGATTCTGATTACCAGTTCTGATAAAATAGATCAAGGCACAGTGTCTTTGCTTCATTAGTCCTTCAGCAGACCTTACTTTCGATTTTTGAACTATGAGGGTTCAACTCTCTCAATTTGCTTTGTGATCTTTCCCAAGTTTCATTTTTTTGACGGTGTTGCGTAAAAGAATTTCACTAGGGAACATTTCAAAAAAGACACCAGTGGCAGGTTCAATAAAGACAATCACTTTGCCAGCCTTCCCCATCTCAGGCAATATTTTCAAAAATTGGAGTATAAATTTAAGTTTTAAAGTCACATCTCAACCCTTGCTTACTTAGTAAGAAATGTTTGGTAGATATTTTTTGGCCTTTTTTCAGCAATCTCTATGTCAGACTTGATCTGCATAATATGGGAAATAATTTTTAAGAATAATATTTGAAGAATCTTATAAATCAGGATTACTCTTCTGCTTCAATCTGTTCTCTAACAGCTGAATTGGGAATGACTGTGCAGATCTTTTATCACTTTTTTAGAGCTATGAATTGTTGCAAATACAGAAAAAAAATATTTTACTTCATCTGGTCAAACTTAATTCTGCGTTCTTGAATTGTTTTATAGTACTGGAAATGTCCAGGTGCCAACTCTCATATTGGTTAATGCTGAAATATTTTCTCACTTACCTGCAGTCTCACAATCTATTAAGGCAGTGAAGCCATCTAGAAAACTTTGATGTAGAACCTCATAGATACTGCTGCAGAGAGTTAATGACAATATTTGTTAGAATTTAAACTTTGTATAGCCACATATATATTTCCATTAATATGCTTCATGAGCTCATGAGATCCATCAAAGGAATATTTGTGAATATTTCCTTGGTGGTTTTTTTGTTTGTTTGTTTGCTTGGTTTTTTGTGTGTGTTTTGTTGTTATTGTTTTGATAAGAGATTTATCTCACAAAGTTTTAGATTGGTTTTTTGGGTTTTCTTTTTAATGACTAAGTAATGGCAGGCATTAATGCATGAACGTCCTACACTTATTTCCAATAAAATATATATTTAGGTATTACAGAACTCTCATATGAACATATGTCTAACACACTGCTAATGCTAGCAAACCTTCGTTTGGAATTCCAAAAGCCTTAGGCTTATACTTTGCTGTATACTAAGAATCTTATATATCCTAGTTATAGTAGCTGGGACCAGTTTATCACTGTGTGGATATAACTAGAACTGTGTATTCCATACCCTCTCTGCCATTTATCATGAACTGTTAACGATGCATTGTTTGCAACAGCTGCCCAGGACACACCTGACACCTCAGGCTATGAACTGTGTGCATGGGAAAACAGAGATAAGAGAGTTCCCTCTCTTCACATCAGTGATTGAGGTGTGATAATGACTNTCCTTTTTCTTTTTGCTTTGGACTCAGGGGGACCACGTGGTGCTCAGCACAGGGGCTGGTGAGCACCATACTGTTTGTGCCCTGGGAGGCTGGGTTGTGCGACTGGGTTTTGAGGGCTGAAACCAATTTTCCTTTGTATCAGTGTATCTACTGTGATCTTTTTATTAAATTGTAGTTCTGACTTCTAAACTCTTTTGAGTTGGATTCATTTCTCCTGCCGGTTTACTTTTAAACCAGCACATTATAGAATATAAATTTTTCTAAAACCTTGCAGTTTTTTCCTCCATTAGTACCAGCATGACCAAGGAGAATTCCTTTGTTGGACAGAAAAGATTATTTTCCTCATTTGTCATTTATACCTCTTGGTTTATTAACACCAGAGAGAAATTATTTATATAAGAGATCAAAAATCATATTTATAAAAAAACCCAAACCAAACTAAACCAAAACACACCACATTCTGAACTCCAAAATTTGACATAACTGAATTTCAAATACCAGGAAGCACTGAGGTTTTTACAAAATAATTTATTTAAAGAGAGTATAAGAATAAAGAATTATTGCAACAACTACAGTCAGCAGCAGCTGCCCTCTGAGTGCTAGTTACCTGCAAGTATATGGGGGTTGATGCCAGGAGAAAAAACCCTTGATTTCAGCAATACTTCTTTATTATCATACATCTACCACTTTATTATCATATATTACTTTGTCATTAAGACCATATTGAATTCTATGGAATGTAGACCCTGAAAATGGATTAACTTTTTTTGGAAAAAAAAATCACAAATAAAATTAGCTTGTTCCCTTAGACTGAAAAAGACCTGTACCACATCTGCAAAATACATATAGACTGTCATTTGAGAGTGAAAACAATCTGTTGCAGTGCCGATGTTGAAGGATAGGAATCTATTGTCCAGTTACTTGAAAAAAAGCAACAAGCCACACAAAAAAAAGGAATTAAAGTCCTCCAAGAGCAATGATGTTTTTTAAAATGTGTGAAATAAATATAAGATTTTTTTTTAGTTAGGGCAACTTGGCTGCAAGTAAAATTAATAGCCTAAAGCAAATTAATTGCAAGTAAAAATGATAACTTGGGTAACATTACTGAGGCAGAAGAAGAGATCAAATTTATTTGAACAGCAAGAAAATAGAAAACTATTAGAGCATTAAAACCAGTGAAAAATCTCTCATTAACAGCATACAAATACTGTTAAGATAAAAGTTGATATCCCAGGTACTAGCCTCATTATCTGTAAATATTGTGAGGTACAATGGACTGTAGAAAACTTTTTGAATATTTTGGTCATAGCCTGAGCTTATCTTGTCAAGATGATTAATTTCTTGAAGAGAGCTACAGAAAAGAACTACCAACAAGGATTAAAGAGTTGAAATTGCTACATAAGGTGAGATCTTATATATAAGTTTTTGTCATTGCACCCCATGGGACAAAGCTTGAAACTCAGTACAATTCCAAACATTTTGTGGATTTTGAAACCTAAATTCTCCTATTTTGGCCTGATGGGCAAAGTGTTGTCACAATTAAAATGTTCCAGAGAAATATTTCTCAATTTTTTTCGACATATTATAAATACAATGTTAGAAAGCAGCTTTATGAATTAAAAGAGAAAATAAGCACCCCTTCTACCCCAGGAAATTAAGTAATGGCTACTTACAAGCACAAGGATTGAAAAGTTCATCAAAGAACCAGTACATGCACTTAATAACAAAACCTCTCACACCCATCCTCTATCTATGCTGTATGATTCTAATAATGTAACTGTATATAAACAGTTAATGATCTAGGTCTCTATATTGGTCTGTCACAGAAAAAATTATTAGAAGTGTAGGTCCACTTAAAGCATTCCTGGTATTATCTTGCCTATAGTCCGTTTTTCAAGCTCACCTGTCAGGAACACTTGGTAGATGAATATTTTAATCAGGGCCATTAAGCTTCTTCCTCAAAGATCTTCAGAGTGATTGGCTAGAGGCCCTTGTTAATGCTTCTAAACTACACTTTCAGGTTACTGTAGATACTCCAGAGTGTAACCGTCCAAAAAGTGTCTCCAAGAACATTCATTATCTTCTACACGAACAGCAAAGATCTGTTCTCTACAGGGAGAAAAGTCTAAACTGGGGAGAATTTTAAATAGAAGATCAGCATCAATCATGCCTGACCAATCTGATAGCCTTCTATGATGGCCTTGACAGAATGGGGCAGTAGGAGAGAGCAGTGGATGCTGTCTACCTTGACTTCAGCAAGGGTTTTGACACTGTCTCTCATAGTATCCTCATAGGCAAGCTCAGGAAGTGTGGGTCAGATGAATGCACAGAGAGTAGGATCAAGAACTGGCTGAATGTCAGAGCTCAGAGGGTGATCACTGGAAGAGAATCTACTTGGAGGCCTGTATTCAGTGGTGTTCCCCAGGATCAACACTAGGTCCAGACTTATTCAACTTTTTTATCAATGACCCGAATGAAGGGATAGGATGTACCCTCAGCAAGTTTCTCATGACACAAAATGGGGGAGTGGCTGATAGACCTGAAGGCTGTGCTGCCATTCAGTAGGACCTTCATAGGCTGGAGAACTGGGTGGAGAGAAAATTAATGAATTTCAACAAGGGCAAGTGTAGGGTCCTTGCCCAGGGAGAAACAATCCCAAGTACCAGTACAGGTTGGGAGCTGACCTATTAGAGAGCAGCTCTGAGGAGAAGGACCTGGGAGTCTTGATGGATGACAGGCTGGCTATGAGCCAGAAGTGTGCCCTTGCAGCCAGGAGGGCCAATGGAATCCTGGGGTAAATCAGGAAGAGTGTGGCCTGCAGGTAAAGGCAGGTGATCATCCCACTCTACTCGGTCCTAGAAAGGTCACATCTGTTGTCCTGTGTCCAGATCTGGGCTCCTCAGTACAAGAAAGACTAGAAGCTATTGGAGACAATCCAGTGGAGGGCCATGAAGATGGTGAGGGGTCTGGAGCATCTCTCTTACAAGGAGAGAATGAGGGAGCTGGGCCTGTTTAGTCCAGAAAAGAGAAGATGGAGAGGGGATCTCACAAATACATACAAATATCTCAAAGGTGGGTGTCAAGAGGATAGTGCCAAACTCACTTCAGTGGTGCTCAGCGACAGGACAAGGAGCGACGGACATCAACAAAAACACAAGAAATTCCACCTCAATGTGAGGAAGAACTTCTTTACATTGAGGGTGGCAGAACAGTGGAACAGCTGCCTAGGGAGGTCATGGGTCTCCCTCTCTGGAGACATTCAAAACTCACTGAGATGCATTTCTGTGTAACCTGCTCTAGGTGACCCTGCCTTGGCAGGAAGGTTGGACCAAAAGATCTCCAGAGATTACTTCCAATCCTAACTACTGTCATTCTGTCATTGTGTGAATACCATTAATGCACATATTTGACCTGGGTAAAAACTCTGATAGCTTTAGACAGCAGAATGGACAAAATTTATTTTACTATTGCAGAACCTCTAAATTACTTTTCTTGATTTATTTTGGGTTTTGTTTTTATTTTAATCCACATCTACAACAGAACAACTTTGAAATACATCTGTCAAGACCACTTGTGTCCCTTTAACTCAAAAAAAGGATAAATTTTATGAATACACATTTGGATACCTGTGGTAAAGATGGTGATTATGTAATGGAAATAATGTATTTTTGATACCTACAGTGGGTTTATTCACTTCTAAATTTGGATATCAGTAAGAGGGCTAGGAAGAAGTATACACATTAGAATTATATACATATATATGCGTATATATGAGTCTCTGTGAATGCTTACATTTACGTATACTTACATATTTACTTGTTCACAATAATTTTAAATGTTTTTTCTTCATTTACATAAATGGTCTTCATTTTTCATAAAATACAGAAGAATAGACATTCTTAATTTTTGCAGGATGAAATTTTTGAAAGGTCACTTGAAAACCCAAACCCAAATATATATAATTAATTAAAAAGTTTTGTGAACATTTGATTAATGTTAGATGTTAAAAACATTTGCAGTCAGCTCTTTCCAGTTCTGAGATGCTTGGAATGGACCAACTGTTGATAGTCCACTAAATTATATTCTTCATAAATCTCATACCGAGAATAATTGTTTTCTGCAGGTCACCTGTGTGTGTCACTTCCAAGTCATTATCATTACCTTCCTTATGAAAAAGAATTAGAAAAAAAGTAGAGAAGAAAATAAAGTTTACAAAAGGAAAGACTTCAGATTTTTTTTGTCAGCCATTTGCAGGCAGAACTTGAAAAAGGCACTGATCAAAAAATTTAAAAAAAAAAAAAAAAA
>VWZG01005723.1:0-16888 GCA_013396735.1 Grallaria varia | reverse complement strand
CCCTTATGAAAGCTCCCAACAAAATCTGCAACAGATGACTTGATGCTCTCTGGATGCACCCTGAGAAGATAATTTGCACTGCCTTACATAAGTGACCATAGGAGTAACTGACACTTCTTTATCGCTTGTGAAGCCTAGAAACTTCCTAGGATTTCTGAAAACAAGACTAGCTTACCAGAAATTATTGTTAGCCCTCTATAAGCCATTTCCATAGCTTATTTTTTATGCTGTAAAGAATTATCAGTTACAAGTATCATCTCTATTTTCTAATAACCGCTAAGGAAAACAGAATATGTCACAAAATACTATACCAAATTCTAAAAGAAGTATTTCTCAAAGCCACAGGTTTTTCAGTTAAGACAAAAAAAAAAAAAAAAAAGAATGAAAGTAAAAATAAGTCAGTGGAGGAAAAATGAAATAAGTGTCTGCAAAGAGGATTTCAAGTAAACTGTCAGTGGCTTTACCATGAAGTTATTATGTACTATGGGGAAGGAGGTATGTAGTGCAATTTACTCCATTTTACTCACTACATGGAACAGAGTGCCTGTCTGATAATTCCCTGCAGAAAGCCTGTAGTAACAGGAAATAATACACAAAATTATTCACTAACTTGTTCTAATAGAGGCCTATGATATCTCACTGATCCTCAAAGGATTTTTTTTTTTACACAGGTAAGTATATCTGCAATGTATGCAAAGTCAGATCTAGTTGTAATGAGGTAACATATTATACAGCCAAATCTGCCTAGTGATTTGGAACACTCACACCACGCTGATGGACTGATTCAGGGGTAGAGGCTGCCTGCGTTCTCTGGTAAATCCAAGAAGTTCTCGGCTTCAGTAATTCAAAGTAGCAAGACAGTTCAGTTTGCACTATACAAAGAGTTTTTTCACTGAAACATTGCATTTTTTTAATTTTTCTTTTATCCCCCATAAAACATGAGTATAGGGCATATTGTAACTAATGCTTCAAGAAGCAGAGGGGAAAAAAAGAAAGACACAACCTAAAAAAAGACAAACCAAAAACAAATGAACAAATAAACCCAAAGAGAAAAGAGGGGAGAAGAAAGAAAACTGGGAGATAAGGCTCTGCAATTATAAATTCTTCTACCCAAGCCAATGTTGTAGTATTGTACCAAGGCAGTACTTTCTCTTTAAAAGAAGAATGTGAGGGTGAAAACTTGCTGACATTCCTACACTACTGAAGCACAGTGATTCCTACTGCATCTTTTACTGCTGCAAGAAACAGAGTCCATTTCAAAAGTAAAGGTGAAGAGTAAGTCAAGATAATGTACACTAGTTTTCCAAGATACGATTCATCACGGGCCTTTCATGGAAAGATGCTTCTAGTGTTTGCTTTATATAGGTGGGAGAAGTGGAAGAAGGATGGAAACCTGACCCCAACTAAACTATAACTTTTGAAGTTCAGATGATTTTATTTCATTGAAACAGAAACATTTCAAAGATCATTGTTCTGTCTTGCTATCCATTGGGGGTTGAAAGCAACGCCAAATCAAAATCAGGGATTTCCAAGTGTACGAAATTATTTCCTGCAAAGTTTAGGATTTCCTTGGAGGTTAGATTTTTATGTGCAGGATCCTGTTTAGCTGAGAATATTGGAAAAGGTTGTAGCCCAAGTGCAATTGAATCTATGAAGATACTGACTGTAGTCATTAGGAAATCATTTTTTTCTGATGGTATAACAGCAAAACTTTGCTTGTAGCAAGATGGAAATGTATAAGAATAAAGAGATAATGTAACTCCAGTAAAGAATGTTTTGAAATATTTCACAGTGTCTTTTAAAATGTCTCCCATTGAAAGTAATAGATTTTATTTGCTTTCAAGCTCTGTTCTGGAGGACAGGAATCAATAATGATCCTCTCCATTAAATCAAGACTGTTTCTACTGATGCCTTAAGACTTTACGTATTTGTGCATATTTGTATATATGTATATACTTTTGTATATTTTTAAATTTAATGTAGCTGTAAATTTAATGTAGGGGAATGTGATGTGAAGAAGATGGTGGTGAAGAAGTAAAGGGGTCCCAAGACCCCTGACTCAATTCAAGGAAGGCATGCCGAGAAGCAGACCCAAGGGAGGTTCTAAGGGTGGCACCAAGGTGGTACAAGGGAGGATGGTCCCTGGATTGAATGTAACCTTTAGTTATGACATTTAAGTAGTGTTATAAAAATAGGGATCACCTCTATGCTGCGTGCACTTCAATATACTTTTGGAATTTGAAATGCTTTTTATTAAAGAACTCCCTACTTTACCTCAATTAAATTGCCTCAAAAGTTTTTTCCACATTTTTGGCAACACTACTTGCCAGTATTCCTTGCAGTATGGCCCATAATTTTATTACTCCATGCTTTTTCCACAGGCTTCAGTAACTGACTGCCAAAACTACAACATTTATGGAAGTTTTTTGCACTTGGCATCAAGAGACACAGAGTTCCTGAACTCACTTCATTTATGACTCTTGAAAGCTTGCAGCCAAGTCATGTATCTCCAGCATGGAACTCCAAGGAATTGCGCAAAAAAAGCTGGAGGAGCAGAGGAAAGCTAAAAGAGAAGTAGAAAAAGCAATGAGAACTAGAAGTGCATAAAGGCAGCACTGAAGCAATAGACACCATAAGCTTCAAAAGGGAAGACATGGACTCTTGTGGTAAACAGAAAAAAAATTAAAAAAAAAAACCAAACAAAAAACAAAGAAAAGCTCACATTTTGGTGCTCACCTAACCTTCAAAAGTCACTCTGCAGAGGCACTGAAGAGAGAGCTGACAGCTATGACTGCCTCTGAGATTT
This sequence comes from Grallaria varia, assembly GCA_013396735.1. Lineage (NCBI taxonomy): Eukaryota > Metazoa > Chordata > Aves > Passeriformes > Formicariidae > Grallaria > Grallaria varia. Next base: position 14,082 of record VWZG01005723.1, on the reverse strand, counting down.
CATCTTGTGTGAAAGGTGTAGATTGAGATGAATAATAAGATTGGCCTTTCAGGACTAAGATTCTGCCTATCAATCAGTTTAAGTAAAACAAAACAAAAAACAAGAACAACTAAGGAAAACAAAACCAAAACAATAATAAAGACGTCTCAGTAATCCCAGGTTTATCATTGATTCACTTAAACATGCAATTAGCTTTTTTTCTGTAGTGTTTCAGGCAGTTTCACTCATCTGACTGCTCCTGCTTTGCTGTCAGACATTCAGCTCTCTTTACAAACAAAGTGTTCCCAGGACACCTATCCTTTACCCAGAGTATACCCAGGATGCTTGTCCTTTGGAACATTTAGCCTTTACAGTGTATCTTCCTTTCTGCTGCGGAAAATGAAACTTGCTCCTTTCTGCATGTTGCCATAATACGTTCTGATCAGTAGAATTCATATGTCATTTTCATCTCCAACAGAAGCAGGGCAGAGTAAGGTACACAGCTGGTGCCAGGAAACCAGTTTCCTATTAATGTTCTGTGAAGGGAGCTTATTAGTGACACTGTGTACTCTTCAACTGAGCCACTGAATTACAATGAGCATGTAGAGCCCTATTCTTCTCCTGGTGTCATCAATGACAAAATGTTCACAGACTGTACTGAAACCTATGTAAAACAATTTGGCAGTATCAGGACCTTGCCTTTTCAGATTTCATTTTTCTACTTCTGAATAATCCATATAACGAAAAAGAAAAATTGTAGCCAAATCCAGACAAGAAGTATGTGAAGGAAGTAGTATAATGATTTTTATGGGACAAGAATGACTAATTTAAACATCAGATGAGGTTATGGTCAAGGGCTAGGACTATTAGGACTGCTATTAGATGTCTCTTCAAATGTGCTTGGAGCCAGACTGTCCCTCTCAAATCATGAGTCAAGAACTTCTCTGTTAATAAGTACGTACTTTCAGAGCACTTTCAAACAAAATAGAAAAGAAATCAATGGGAGAAAAAAAGGAGGAAAGGCATGAAAACAAGCAGTGAACTGGAGTTACAGGGATGACTTCTAAGACATCTCATAAATGATAGATTAACATTGATTTCTTGTTCTATTTCCCTTAAATAGAATTGAACAACAAAAAACCACATTTGATTTTGCTCTTTACCTTGCCTTTTTCTTAACACTGTGAAAGTCTTTCCAGTGCATGTCGTACCTCAGCAGTGTTAAATGTTTCAAGCAATGTGACTGGTCTCCAGTTTAAATAAAAAATTCATTTCTTAGCACACATGTGGGCAAGATACTTATTCTGCTGTAAGAAGGAGACATAAACAGTACTGGCAGAAGGCAATTGTTATCACTGGATGACCAAGTCAGTGCTTTTGAGTATGTCATATCAGTTAACAAATTCTCTCAATACCAGGTCTTGCTCTAAAGTATGAGAATGAAAATTATAACTAAACAGGCAACACAAGTAGCTCACTGGCAGAATAAAAATATCTAAGAGAAATGGGCCAAAACTTACTTATACTGGTCTGAAATGAGTACATATTTCAAAAGCCTGCTGAAAATACAAAGGAGGACAAATAAAAGAACTCACATTGATAGTGGGTTTTGGGGAGGAAGTGGTGGTAAAAAAAGTTTTATACTTCTACACTATTATTCTCACTTCTCTGAGGTACTCTCACTTGAAAACACTTTAGTGAAGGAGAAGTTAACGTATACCAAACTAGCATGCCGAAATCTTAGGAAAAGGCAACATTGCAAGATACCAAAATTTTGAACAAAAATCATACTTCAAAAAACATAATTTATTGCAATTTCCAGAGAAATGGAGCTTAAGCACATCACTGATAACATACTTGCTCTGGCAGTTTATAAACCTCAGGTAGAAACAGAATTCTCTAAAAATCTGTGGACAAAAGCTCTCATTTGTTTTTAACACATTAAGAAACTGAATCAGTGAACTAAGAACTCTTGGTTGTCAACATATTGTTCAATAGAGCTAAAAAGTGTGGTTTCAGAGTCAGAAATATGGTGTTAGAAGCACTGGGGTCTTGTGGGTAGAAACACTGAGAATTTGTAGGTAAAAATGTAGTGTAAGACAAACATTAATATGTTTTAGGATTGAAGGATCTTCCATGAAAATAATGCCATTATGGCTACAAGCAGAAGAAAAATCACACAGAATAGTTCTGCAGTCAAATAAAAATTTCACTAATAAAACACAACTTATGGTGGTATGGACTGCCCTTTTCCAAGGGCTACATTGGAGAAGAGGAAGATAGACAATTTCAGGGAACAGCTTCAGCAATCTGCGCATGTCAAGTCCACAATATACACAAAATGAGAAACATATCTTTCCTACTGCCTCACAACAGTGCTGAGGTCTCAGGACTTATCTGTGGACTTCAGAATTGGACAATTTTTCTGGTCAGAAGGGACCTCAGTGGGTTCCTGGGACAGCGTCCCACTCCAAGCAAGTAAACAATGATTGAGCTGGTCAGGGCTTTGACCACACAGATCTCAAATACCTTTGAGGACTTCCATTTCTTAAACATTCTGGACAACTTACTCAAATGCTTAATTATCTTAAATTTGACAAATTTTCCTTATATCGAGTTTGATTGTTCACCACTGCGATTTATGGTCACTGTCTCTCATTTCCTCCCCAACCTCATTTGAAATTCATTAAAGAGTCTGGTCCCATCTTCTTGATGATATCCCTGTAAGTATGGAAGAACTGCTGTTAGGTTCACTCAAAGCAATCTCTAGTCCAGGCTTAATAAGTCCTGGTTTCTCAGACTCTCCTCACAGGATAAGTGCTACAGCCTCTGACCAGATGAACTTGCTTCTATTTATCAAAATACTTATTGCCCTGGAGCTCCCAAAAGTGAATACAGGTGAAGTAGCCAGTGCTTCTCAGAGGAGAACAATCATCTCTCTCAATATGCTGGTTGCTGTTTAGTGCTGATACTAGCCCACTTCTACAGCCTAAATGGCTCTTGTGTACCTCCCAGTTTGGAAGTGTTCTCAGGTTTGTTGAGGCTGCATCACATCTCTTCCAGGCTAAAGGTAATGAATAGAATCAAAGATATTGAACGGCTTCTGAATTGACCCCTGAGGAACTCTGCTAACTGACAACATAAAAACCATTTACCACCACACTGTGAGCCTGACAACTCAGACAGATTTTCACCCATCTATCTAGTCCCCATATCTAAGATATTAACATCCTACCTTGGATACCGGGATGTTGTGGGAGACCATGAGGAAAGTCCTGCTACAGTAGAGATAACATTCAGTCCTCTTCTCTTATCCAGAGCCATTTCATCATAAATGGTGACCAGATTTATCTGGAAAGATTCACCTTTAGTCAGCCTATGTTTGCTATTACCAAACACCATTTTCTCCTTCACGTGCTCAGAAATGGTTTTCAAAAGGCAAAATAGTTCTCCATACACAAAATCTTATAGGATTAATTATGACACATTATGCTTTTAAAATCTAGTTGGAATTAACAATATGAGAGATGGAAATGCAAAGAAGATTTTAATGCAAATAGACCGAATCAATAATCCTCCTCTTAGAATAAGGTACTTTGCAGTGAAGCAGCTTGATTTTGTTGTGCAGTTCTCAAGGGAGTGAGAAATGGGGAGCAATTAGACAAGCTACTAAAAATCCCCATCCATCTTTTCTCCCTTTCCATTTTTTATTTATTTTTTTCTCTTTCTGAGTATTCTGCCCTTCTGAAGAGAGTAGTGTGTTCTTTGGACCCAGGAAGCTGGGGACAGGAGAGACAAGCCCAAAGCAAGATCTCAAGTTTAAGGGCAGACTGAAAAATGATAGGGATGAAAAAACACAGTTTTGGAAGTTAAATGCCTGTGCACTTGAAGCTGTCAGCAGGATTGAAGAAGTAGTTGGCATGTGATGCACAGGCACAGATGGGATTTCTTACCATGGCTTCATAGAGGTATCTAGACACTGGAAACTGGGGTGAGAATTTTGCATTAATTTTAATCTGGTCAGAGTCAGGGTCAGTTTTTTCAAAAAGATTGCTGAAGAGAGAGGGTTTGAAATGTAAGTACAGGAACTTTTGGTGGTTCCAGCTAGTGGGTCTACATGAGTGGGTGTATGTGTACATGTGAACATGTCTGAAGAAAACAGCTACAAAAAGGGAGAACCCTATAGAGACTAGCAACACTCATTTGAGAGATTCACACATAATGTATAATCTTTGAATTTACAAATATAAAGCTGGCAGAATTTGGCACTCTGTTAGCCAAAAACTTAAAACTTCTTTTATCTGGGATTGCCCACACTAATATTTTGATTTTCTGCCATCCCTTTAGTAGATGAGAGGGTCAAGTTCCACAAAAATCTTCATAGGTTATACTTTTGAGCCATTCACAGGCACAATTTCTTGTCAACTTTTCATTGACAAACCCACAGCAGGGGGAACAGCCAGTCATGGAGCTATAACAGCCTTTGCCATGAGAGGTTAGGGAGATGCTGCCTCCCTTAGATGGGTCTTTGTGGTCTTGAGGCTCCCTATACACTGTCCTTAAAGCTTTCCTGATCACCTTGAGAGGCAGTGATGAATGACACCAGCCCAATCTGACCTCCCCCGTGCTGAAACAGACTGTTTTTCAGTCTGACTTCAACATGCTTCATTGAATTTCAGTAAACAAGTCTGTTTATGAGCCTGGTAAACCTAGAGAACAGTTTAGAACTATGCTCAAATAAATTTATTCCCAGTCAGCCTATCCTATGTCAGGGAGTCCCATATATCGCTCCCATTCATGACTCCCAAGTCTCCATTTAATTCTTATCTCTTGAGGCCGTGTATCTCAGAAGTACTTTCCTCTGCACTGTGAATTATTTTGCAGAGAAAATGATTTTTTTTTAAAAAAAAAGATTTATCGATGCCTTTCATTCTCCCAATGGTCCTTTCAGTTATGAATTGCTCTTCCCCTCTTTTTATGTTGCTGTTATCCAGCCATGTAGCTGATAGTCCACTTTCTCCCTGTAACCTCTCCTGTGCTGCCTGTGTCTTTTTCCCTCAGGTCTTTTACTTCTATTTCTATTGCTTGTCGTTCCCCTGCTTTGTTCTTCCACCCGTAACAGTCTCTGTTTGCAACAGGTTTGGCATTGCTCTGCATATGGCCATATACACACCGGACTTGTATGACTGCAGGACTGAGCAGCTCAAGTATGCCCAGCAGATATGCTTCAGATTGAATCCTTATAAAGTATGCTGATCCTACATATGCTGACTACAAGAAGAAAGAAATATCAGCATACCAGCAGGAGCAATGGTGAAGAAAAATTTCACCAACTGAATCAATTCTGACCACAATCTAAAGAAATACCAAGTTTAATTTTAGGATATTTTCAATAGTAATAGTATTGCCACAACTACACGGCAGCATCCTTGAATTCATGACTTCTATTGCTAAAATGAACGTTGAATAAGAAAACACAAAACTAACCAAATGGATGAATAGACCTTCAGATATTTGTACATCCTTATATTTGGACTTTTTTGAAAATGATTTTTTAGAAATTTTTCATTTTCAATAACAAATTTTCACGTGGAGAGTATTTCAGATAAGCCATAACACTGCTACAGATGTGCACTGAACAAAGTTAGAATGAGTCCTCAAATATCCCTTTGTTGCTTAGAAAAAACTTTCCTTAGTGTTGATGGCAGCATACCATTGTTGTACCTGGATTCAAAGCTGGTTGGTATTCCTAAACTTGTGTTCACGAGTTTCATTGTGGAACAGACCTTTACATTTACCTCCAGCTTTTCCTTCTTTCATTTGTGTTTTATTGTCAGGAACAGTCCATCATCATCAATAATGGCATACATCTGAGTGCACTCAAAAATATTTATTCATATTGGGAAGTTCTGTGATAGATCAAGCTGTTGTAGCAAAAAGAATAATCAATAGGCTACTATTTGAAATGAACAGCACAACAACAAGGTGAAGAGGTGTACACAGAAGCTGAGCTGGTTCCAGCCTATAATGAATCCTGCTGTATTAATTGGGGTGAAGCAATTTGAAAATCAGATTCAGGTAAGGCATTTAGATATGTGAACATATAAAGACCTTAAAGAAGAAACTAGGCCAGTCAGGGAAAGGTGCAGGTCTCATATGACAGAAATTGGTGACTGTGCATCTTGCTTTGTTATGTTTTTTCCTTTTCTGAAATGTTTGTCAAAATATCTTCGTTTTTATATTTAGGTAGTTTGTCATCTAAGGATACATTTTTTTATTGATACAATACTGCAGTACAATCTGGCAGATTTTTTTCCATCTCTGTAAGGTTTTTTGGAATGGGAATCATGAAATGTCTATGATATTTAAAGTGATCAGGGCCTTAGACCTACAAAGGTATCTAAAAACAATGAAAGGCACAACAATGAAAGGCACTTTTTTGCACAGTGCTACAAGATATGTCATTCTTGCAGAAAGAAAACTAGATGCATGCAAGGTCTTCATATCTCATTCCTGTACCTTTTACAGTAAATAAAGGAACTAATAAACACATGCATGTATGTGACTCTGAAACACAGGACCTTCACTGTACTCTTATTGAAAAGCAATTTTATCCCAGACAGTAAGGTACAGAATATAGGTTATGTATATTCACAATGTAAAAAATAGTTCTGAAGAACTAGGTGTATTCAAAAATGAAATTTTTGCAGATTTTATTTTTTTTTAAAATATAAATATGAAAAGAAAAAGAAGTTGTGAGAAGGGGAAAGTGAAAAGAGCACCACACATTGTGGCATGATTCTTGGGGCTTTCCTGTGTACGGCCAGGAGTTGGACTCAATGATCCTGGTGGGTCCCTTCCAACTCAGCATATTCTATGATTCTATGATTATGAAAAAGAAAGAATTACAACAGTGCATAATTTTTCCTTCCAGCGGTATTTGGTGCTGCTCTTAGTTGAAAAACATGATGAATCTTGAAACTGACAGTCTCAGTCATAAATTTATTATTATTGGTTTTGTTGTTGGTGTTATTGTTATTATTATATTATTATTTATTATTATTATTACTATAATCATAATCATCTCTCATGGCTAAATCCTGGAATTTTTTCAATTTCTTTGAAGTGTCATTAAAGGCCATCAGTTTTTGCACATCTAGATAACCGTGAAGAGACAGTGCACAGAACATAATCAATATTATTTTGTCCAGATTGCGATTTAGAATTTTTCCCTTTTCACAGAATGTCAGGTATCTAATTTCATAAATAATGCCAACAATATATTTTCATTTGAGTAAATGCTTCAGTAGGTAAGCTGTATATACCTTGGCTGCTGAGTCTGCACAAATCAGAAAGGTTTAAATCAGAAGGCAACAGAGCAGCAAGGATGTGTGTTTAGAATAATGAGAAAAGGAGGAAAATCATGAATGGATGTTTTTTTATCACTGTTTTATTCTGGTATGTCAATATATTGAAGATTATTGAGGAAATGTGATAAGATATTGTGGCAGGACAGCCGCACCCTGATGAGATCTAAAATCCAATCAGAGACAGCGTACTATGCAAGCCATCATGCAACCTCTCATGTAAATTCAACAGCTGGTGCCCGGGTGCTGTCTTGGTGTTAAATGATGGTAAAACCACCCTGGTTCACCAGACTTTCAATATATATCCTGCTTTTGAAACAGGATTTGGCAGATAAACTAGTCTTCTATCCTATAGACCTGTGACTACCAGTCAATCACTTTACACTATAAAGTTCCAGTCCCCCTTCATACAGTCACGTTCTTCTGACATAACTCCTCTTGTGTATGTGTGGAGATTCCTGCCTTGGCTGGGGATACCCTCTAAGGATACTCCTCGAGGCTGAGAGAAAAGATCTCCCCACAAACATTATTATGGGTGAGTTACATCAAATCTCTACTTAACAATTATCTTTTTGCTAGCTTTAATATAATTTCTTCAATACTTGCTTCAATATACTACATTATCCTATCTTATACTATACAAGTAGTAGTTTTAGCTTTTATATTGTGTAGGAAATAATTCTGATTAAGATCTTTTGTCTGAACATTTGTAATAATAAATGATTCATGTTGTAAAAATAATCTCATTTTGCTACTCATTAAAACCTGAGGACAAAAGTGGTTCAATCACATCTCTATAATTCCTTAAATTCAAACAATTGACATAATCCGAGGCTAAGACTGGATTCAGCTGCACATAGACTCCTCTCTGAGAAGGAGTTTAGAAAGTAAGGGAGTACTTTTTGCACCCTATGACTCAGCAGCAGGACTTCTTTAATACATTTTGTTTAAGCATTCCATTCCCATCCATTACAGATGTACTAAACTTCCTATTTTATAAAGTTATTTAAATACATTGCCAAATATATAAACATGTTAGGAGTTAATGTTTGTAGACTGTAAAGAAAAATGGATACACAATACTTTACAGAAAATAAAAATATTTTCCAAATATAAGTGGTATAAAAATGCAAATTTATATATTTGTAGTTACTTGAAATTCATATATTTCACCAGACTGGTAAAATAGCATGTTAAAAATCAATGACTTTTCATGTGACTGCAAAATGAGTTAATAACAGTTTAATCCAGAGATGTCATAAGAAGTTCAAAAATCTCCCAGGAGAATAATTTGGTTGAAAGAAAGATAGTATCTGACCCTGCAAACTCAGGATGTAGAAAGGCTAAACTGGAAAGCACTAAAACAGGACGGTTTGTTCAATTATATATAATATATGTGTGTGTGTGTATATATATATAATATCAACTGATTTTCAGGTTTAAATAAGTTACGCTCCAAGCAATCATTATTTCATTTTTCAATACTTTGCTCTAAGCTGTTTCTAGAAGAGAAAAGGAATCTAGACAAGGGTTCACGCAGATCTTTATAGGAGTGTTTATACCATTGTGTCCAATTATGCTTTCACTGTAGCAACATAACTGTGACTAAACAACTTATGTCCTTTGCCACAGACACCAGCACCCATGTTCTGAGTTAGAAGCTATGATATGAATAAATCAGGGGCACTTTAGAGGATGAGACAACATTGCATCCCCATAGCAATATCCACAGGAAGAAAGATCATTTCATCAAAGTTCCTCTGCATATTAATGATGGCCTATTGGTCTGCCCTTCACAAGTAAAGCTTCTTGTTATTCATATGTCTAACAGATGAAATAAATATTTTACCATGCTTTTATTAGTAGTTGCAACATGCAGAGCTAATATTTTGTATAACAAGAGATACTTGGCTAAAAATTAGTTCTTGCACTTGCAAGTAGCATTTGCTGTCTTTTAGAGTTAGTAGAGCTGATTAAATGGGTCTCTGTAAAGTAGTTAAAACTCCTTTTTATTGTCCTCAATTCATGGACCAGCAAAGTTTAATTCTGTGGTAGCTTCAGGTCCCTGAGTATTGGTCTTCCTAAAGAATTGAAAGCAAGCAAATTCCTTGGCTGCAATACTAAATGCCTTTGATCGCATTATCTAACCACACAGCACCAGTCAGGCTGACTCTACCTCTGTCACTAATGCTGCCAACCATGAAAAGAAACCCCATTCTCTCTTGTTCTGTTTCATTCATTGCTTTTCATTCCTACAGTGGCTGGGAGAGCAGAGCCTGGGGGAGTAGATCAGTGAAGTCTAGGAGGTCCTGGATGCTTAAATGCATGCTGAGAATATGTTCAAAAAATGTGTATGATGGAGTATATCTGTCAACTTCAAATGCACTCACATGCTTTCAGACATCTCAAGTGTATGTGAGATGAACTGTTTCTAATTGGCCAAACAAGCAAATACAGAAGTCCAACTAGCACATGGTGACACTGTTTCTGGCTAGTGTGATCTGGTATGTCACACAACACTGTTTTTACCTCAGAGTCCTGTGGACCTATAACACAAATAGTAATTTTTTGTGTTCTTTCTCACTTCAAAGTGCCTGCAGGAATGAACTAGACTAGTGCTTTATAGCAATAAGTTGAAGTTGTGGCATCATTCAAGATGTAAAAAGTGACAAAGCCTGCCTGAATAGTGCCAGAAAACTCCTGGAGCAGCGCATTATGGTTCTGCATCACCGGTACTGCCTTTTGGAAGAAGGAGCTACAGTCATGACAGGAGTCATGCATGAGTTTTGTTATGAAGACACACCATTGAGGAGATATAACCAAGATCCTTGAAGCAAAAAATTTACTAGCTTCAAATCCTTGGAGATAGCATCTCCAAGCTTGCCCCACTATCCTTTTAATTTTTTTTATTTTTTTTTAATTTTTTTTAGATAAATAAATGCATATATAAAATCAATTTGTCATACTTAAGAATATAATTCTACTACCAACACTGATTTTCTGTCCAGAGCACTTACCTATTTTATCCACGCCCCTGATGTGGGCTGTGGCTTCCAGGAACTGTATAGAAGTTTAAGAATCTCTGGACTCATTAGTTGCAAAATGTTTCAAATTCCAAACAGAATTTGGAATTAAATTAATTGTGCCAGAGCAAATCTGCATAATCCCATTGACTGCTCTATCTGAAGAGTTGATACATCGCCATGGGGCACACAAAGAATCAAGGAGTTAGCATTTTTGGTTTAAACTTAAATTTAGGAATTATCTTTAAACTCAGAAGATAACTACATAGAGCTACAGTGAACTAAAAAGTTGAGTGGATGTTTTTGAGTGAGGTATATAGCATTTTGTGATAGTAGATTCCTAAAAATCTTGATGGCTAAAACTAGATGATCAGGAACCTTTAGATAATTTTCTGGTTTGAGGATCTGTTTTTCAGTATTCTAGTATATCCTAACTTCCCCTTTGTATACTTAACTCACCCTCCTGAAAAGTCTACTCATAGAAATTGATATTTGTATCTAGTGTTTAATTCATTTAAATGTAGACAGAAGGACTAACACTTTTGTGTCTGCCAAACTGAACATCTGAGCACTTGCATAAAGGTGTACGGGTGTTCATCTGCGTAAACTCTGCAAAGTCATCTTTAGCAGCAGCAGGTTCATGCTGATTCAGGGATTCATGTAAAAGCCATATAGATCTAAAGGGGCTCCCTAGTATTATGATATAAAAAGTGTCCTTTTCCATTAGGCATGTCAGTGGATGCGGCAAACACTTTGTAGTCCACAAATCAAGGTCTTGTTCCGATTGTATCCTATCCAAAAAATTCAAAGAATTGCTTCTTTTCATTCTCTGCATCAGTGGAATTTGTATACTTACTGACCATTTACTACAGGGGTTGCATCAGTTTGTAAAGTTTAGCCTCTGCCCTTCTTTCCTCTTCACAGCTTTCCCCTGCTTCAATGTGGATCCTCCCACAGAATGCAGTTCTTCATCAGCTGCTCCACTGCAGGTCCTTTCCACAGAAGGCAGTCCTTCAGAAACAGACTGCTCCAGAGTGGCACCACTATTGGCTCTTTTCTCCAAGAGCCACAGCTTTTGCCAGGTGCCTGATCTGCCATGGGCTCTCCAAGGGCCACAGTTTCCTTCAGAGTGCATCCACCTGCTTTGACTTGGGGTCGTCCAGGGCTGCAGATGGTTCTGTGCTCCACTGTGCACCTCCATGGGCTGCAGTGGGACAGCCTGCTTTACCATGGTCTTCACCATAGGCTGCAAGGGAATCTGCTGGAGCACCTCCTCCCCATTCTTCTTCAATGACCTTGGTGTCTGCAGGACTGCTTCTTTCACATTTTCCTCACCTCTCTCTCTCACAGCTGCTGTGCGGCGCTTTTTATCCTTTCTTAAACAAACATTATTACAGAGGTACCACCAGTGTTGCTGAAGAGCTCAGCTTTGGGCAGCAGGAGGTCCTTTTTGGAGCCAGCTGGAAATGCCACCGTTTGACATGGGGAGACAACTTCAGGCCTCTTTTCTCGGAGCTATTCCGCCAGCACCCCTGCTACCAAAACCACGATGCATAAAACAAACATGCACATATGAGAGAGAGAAGGAAAAGTATATTGTAATGTTAATAGAGCATATAAATCATTTTGTTAATGTGATTTAAAGTACACGCTGATGCTACTCCACTAACGAGTTTAATTTGGTTCTAGTTTTTTTACACAGTCTTAACACTATAAAATTATTTCTTTCCTGTCAGTCTTGCTCTCATAACTTATTATTGCACTTGCTTCTGCTACATTATGAATTGTTCCCACGGCTGTAAAAGTAAGATATTTCATTCACTTTGACTCCAGGTTTTTTCCATTAAACTTGAATCACTTACTTTTATTGTTGAAGGACTGCAAAATTAAACTGTGTTATGAAAATGCAATAGCATACTTTGTGTGTTATTGGTTCATATCTCTTTCACTTTTAACCACTGCTGGATAACAATTACATAATATAACTTTCCACTGCCAGCAGTGTTTATTAACCTTTGAGAAATATTTTTATCCCCTGAGATTCCAAATGTTTGATAGCAACGCTTGCTTTGGTTTTAATTTAGTTTATTTGCAAAAGAACTGAGTCAGCAACAATGATCAGATATAGACTGAGTCATTTTCTATTTTATTTCCACCTCCACTTTCAGCTTTAATAGGCTGGTTTAGCACAGAGAAAGATAAAATCTTATCTGGCAGTCTGATCATTTAAGTTTCACCGACATCTGATCCTTTTCAGGACAGTATCAGTTGAAACACTACAGTTCATAATAGTGCCAAAGGAGAAAGGCAACTATGCCTATACATCTTCGAGTTAAACTGAAAATTACTTCAAGATAGGTTTTACACATCTGATTTAGAAACTGTGTATATTTGGTAACCTACCTATACCTCTAATATGTGTTCAGGGTATTGTGCCCATAAGTTAAACTTAATATAAATAAATAAACAAGTATCAACTTCAACAGAAGTCACAAAACTACTCTAAATCCCCATAGGTGCTACATATTTGCAGTTAAAGGGATGAGAAATGTGAAATGATTTGACCAAATATAATCTTACAACAAGTACAGTATTTTGCTTGCCAATAGTCACTCTATTTACATATATCATTTAATCGAAAATTCAATTAGTTTAATGATGTTTTATCAGTATGAGCATGATCTTTAGGCTACTGCAAAGTTAAGTAAAGGTGCATGAAGATATCGCATGACCTAATGTTAATAACAGCTATAACTTACTTTATGGACTGTGTTCCTCCTTAGATATTAGGCATTGTGAATCTCTCTGTAGTCTGACAAAAAACTTAGACAAAGCTTGCCACTCCCTTTTTTATTTTCAGGTGCATTAGAACTTTTAAATCCCAATATTTCTTAGCTTCCAAAATCTGAGCTTTGTAATCAGCATGTCAATCCACTTACCATTTTATGAAAATCAAATTACATTCTGGCTTTAGCCCACAAGTCTCAGGAATCACTTGCGGGATGTGGGAGGTGAATTTGATTATCTGACTTAAAATATTACGGATCAATTTCAGTGATCCATCAGGAAAAGCTAAGAGCAAGTGAAGAGTGTGGGCAATTACATTCTCTACTTTCTCTGACAAGCTGGACAAGTCAACATTAATAGCTCCACACGATCTAGTATATGAGAAAGGATCTCATGGGCAGTAGTTTGTGAGTGGACCCCATGATGAAAAACCAACTAGTAGTTCCTTAAGACAACTTGAAATAACATAATCTCAAATGACTAGTTCTTTTCAAGGCATTTCATAAGCGACAGAAAGGGGAAATATCTCATGCTCTTTCCCAATCTATTTCTATGTCTGGGCAAAACTAGTTTACAAATTAACTTTACAGTTAAATTAAATGGGATGAAATATGCACTTAGCAAAACCTAATAGCACTCCTGTGGCAGCTCATCCACTCATTAGAAACACGTATCGGTCCTATTCTTCTGTTACCAATGAAAGATGGCTGTGCTGCTCCAATGTCAGAGGAAAAGTCCTGCCTGAAAAGCAAAAATTATTTTTCTCTCAGGAAGACAATTCTTTGCCCTTCTTGAAAATATCCGGTTGCATACATATATTTCTCTTTATACTAGGGAGTGTATGTAATAATAAATCTACTCTATTCATTTTGTAAAAGTAGGGTATCTTGTGCAGACTTCATATGTAGTTTAAAAAAAAAAAATCT
>VWZG01005720.1:158098-170610 GCA_013396735.1 Grallaria varia | reverse complement strand
TAACAAACCCTTTACAAGAATTTTACCTCATGCTTCTCTATTGGGTCAATATTTGAAGATTATTCAAAACCAGGACAGGAGGGTTCCTCATTTATTACTTTAATTGTTGTTTTTATTGGTGCCCTGTAATGCTAGTAGCTTGACATAGGGAAGTATTTTGAGATACAAAAAATAACCTGTACATTCATTAAAATATTTCTTTAAAATTTAAAAAAAAAATTCAGTGAAATAGCTGAGATAACTTCCAGTGGATTTCTGTGTTCTACACTCTAATAAAATAAAGGCTATGTTTGTTCTGCAGTTGCTTTCTCTTCATTTGTGAAATGAAGTACTATCTCTTAAAGTCAGAAGCCAGAAGGGACTTTTCTAGTATGACCAGCAGAAGTTCTAGTTTTGAAACTATATTTATTCTTTCTGAGAGGATTAATTGCAATAATGAAATCTTATTTGAAAGGCAATAGATTTTGAACAATTTATCATCATAAACAATTAAGTAGCATACTAGATACACAGTTAAGAACTAAGTTCCTTGCAATTAAAAATGGATTTATTCCCTGGTGAGTAGAACTCCTTATGCAACAAGTGCTTCTTGAGAAGTAACTACTTTTGCTTATGTAATAATTACTTTATTCTTTCAAAGAATATCTACTAAATGCATGCTGATTTAATAGCTGATGAGACCGTTTTCTCTCTGCCAAGGTGTTTGTTGGCTGGTGAAATTAAATTAGAATTAAAAGTATTAGAAATATAAATCTGACAATGGCAATGTACTTCTAAAAGGTACGTAAATATGTTCTGTCTTCATCACATTACTTTAACATCACATCAATTTAACTTTCCTCATGCACAACCTTAAGTGAGCTCAGTTGTTTGCCTGTGATCTGAATCAACAAGTTATTTTCAGAAAGGCCTGGTCATCACATGTCCCTCCATTTACTAGTGAATAGATTCTGCTTTTGCATGTTTGTCCTGCTGTGCATACTTTCCCTTTTATTTAAAATGTTGCACTGTTCCATAAGCATGATGTTACTTGCTATGTGAATGCTGTACTTGCTCTGTATTCATAGACCGGGGATGAGACCATGTCCCAGAAATAGCAAAGATTTTAAGACAAGTTTTCTAAAAGGGTATTTCTCAGTTCTTAGGAATTTCCTTTATTTTAGTAATTTATGGCAGCAGAAGAAGAAACAAAGGAGTTAAAAATAATATACATATGACCTAAACAAATGTTTAACTACAAAATGAAGTTACACAAAAAAGCCTTGGAGTCAGTAATTTCAAAATCAAGTTTATTTTCATCAGTATTCATGTACAATATTTTAGGGTCACATTCTTTAAAGAAAAAAAAAGAATTATAGTTATGAAAGGGCAATTACCTTTTGACAATAGTGTGAAAGCAGCTGTGTCCCTAATAAGATACAGTCAGTAACAAAATAGAGAATAATTACCTTGTTGCCTTTTTACAACAGGAAAAACTGCAACATCATGTCTTGCACAGTTTGGGACTGAATTTTCAAACATGTAGGACAGAAGGTCTCAGGTTAAAAAGGGAAATTACTTTTTAATCTTACCATTTCATTCACTCTTATCCATAAACATAAATCATGCTGCATGCTTGGCAAACCTTCTAATTTGTTAATTTAATTATTACACTTCTGCAAGGCTTCTCAGTAGTAAAAAATATTCAATTATTTCACAAGCTGCAATGATTCTATTCATCTCAGAGGAGCTATTGTATTGTATAATTAATACTGGCATAATCAAAGTATGAGTTTCTTTTGTATGTCGCTAGAGCCCATTCCTACTCTACGTGCTATAAAGGGACATAACTGCTTACAATACTTTAGAATTCAGGTCCATAAAAGTTTTGTGAGATTTTACTCACCTATTTGCTTGGTACTAGAGCTAAGCACCCATAATGTTTTTTATAGTTAAGTGCACACTGTCAAGTAATAAATGAGAAAACCCACAGGGATTCAAAATATATGAAATTACAAATAATTACTTTACAAATGAATTTCTTTAAGTGGTAAATTATAGAGTGGTAAAGTGCCGTGAGTATATTATATCTGAAAAACACATTGCCTCAGACAATTTTTCACTGGTTTTGTTCTTTTTTTTTTTTTCCCTCTCTGCCTGCAAAAGTATTTCTTACTACTTTCTTTATTTCAGTTACATGGCTTCCATTTTGTTTTGTAGCTTATTTTTTTAGCTAAAGCAAGCAGCCCTCATTGCTAGCTCTTCTGAGTGCCATAATTTTCTAGGCATTCATTTTCAAGGTTAGCATTTATTAGTCCTAGTGTTCCATATCTTCCCTCTTATTCCCTTCTACGTACCTTTTTCAGGCTATCTGCAGAGTGGTTTTTTTTGTACTTTCAAATCCCTTCTGTAAGTTTTCTGATGCTCATAAATAATTTCCTAAATTGTCACATGTGGGTATAAATTTTAAATCAATTTGTATGTCTAAGTTAACATACCTTTTTATTCTTTCTTTCACTGCGAACACTGTCTGTTATTAGGCAGGCAGTTTCTTGAGGTCTTTTTCAGCATGTAAAATACCAAGTATACCAATGATATTTTAAAAAGACATTTATTTCATAAGTCTACATGGTGAAAGATTTCTTCTCCCACCATGACTTGTAAAAAAGGCAACAAGGGGACCATTTATTCCCCTGATTTTCAATCTTTGCTTAACAAGGAAGTACTATTTCATTCCCTTTAAGCAATAGCCAGGAAACACATTCAGATGTGTGCCACTCATTTGTTAAAATTTTCAAAACTAAGCTCTTCTTCAGAACTATGCTCACTCATTTTGATTTTTTTTTTTTTNNTTTTTTTTTTTTTTTCCTTGTAGGAAGGCAAGACTTGCAGGGGGGGGTAGGGATTTTTTTTTTTTTTTTTTTTTTTTCAGTTAGGGAAAAAAAGGCATACTTTTGGGAACACAAGACCAGATCTTAAATACAAGCAGTCCAGCTCTATGATTATATTGAATACTTGTTCGTCAAAACCTTGACTTACTTATAACCTTAAATTCTCACAACTGTAACAATGCCATGACTTTTGACTTTTCTGGCATTAATCTGATCTATTGAGTAAATCCCATAAAGGCAGCAGTGCATGTTATTTATGATATTTATCAAATTCTGTTTTCCTCTTTGAAAATTTAAAATGCTACATAAGAGTACTAAATAATAAAGAATGTATTAGAATAAATAATATTACTTATATAATATCCCTGATAAGACTACAGGCTTGGCCCTGGGGAGACTTAGTCTACTTTTCAAAAGTTTAAAAAGCATTCTTAAAAATATTTACACTTTCCTTAAATTCTGTAACTGTAGGAAGATTCTGAAACTTCAGGTCTTCTCTTGAAATTTTTTTCCAGTTTTAAACATGCATGCTCTATCTTAGCCTTGTATGACCAGTCTAAGCAGGAGAATTTCTTGCTATAAGCAGGCTTGGGTGGTAAGAAAGGCTGTGATAAGAAGAAAGGCGGAGGGGTCCAGAGACGAAGTGCATATGACCAATGTGATCAGCAAAATGTCCGCTTTATTTACAAAAACATGCCCTTTTATACATTTCTTCTACACCCTGATGCATGATCCCTCTTACATTATTGGTTACATAAAAGTAAGCATGCTTTATTGATAATTTCTAATTGTGTTATGGCAGGTGTCAATGCGAGGTAAAGACATTTGTTTACCTCTTGAGACTCCTCCTTGAACTTGGCATAGATCCTTCTTTGTTTCAGCTACAGAGCCTGAAGTCATGATGACTGTGCAGTTTTTCACTGTCTGTGCCCCAGCCCTGCTGAAGCAAGGCCTAGAGAAATGCAGAATAAGTTGCTCACACAATTCTGCTCTCTCCACACTTATCTTAATAGCTAGTCCAAGAAAAATCAAGCTCTTCTGTAATAATTCAGATGTGAGTATTATTTCTTATATTTACTGCTATAGTAGGCAGAAAAATATCAGAAAGAAAACATCCAATCTGTTCCAAAATGAACTTGAAAGGAGATGAGAAAATTTACACAATGGATATAATTCCTTTCCTTTAGCATTTTTACAGATTTTCTGTAGGGAAGCCTAGGAAGAATGAAAGATGTTAAGGGAGAACAAAGGTTTCTCAAATGGGCAGTCTCTGACAAAAAGCAAGTAGGCAGTAAGAATGTAACTTCAGGTTTTTTTATTAGTTGTGTAGTGTACTTCAGCTCTTTGCTAGGACTCGTATTACCACTTAATGTGCTGTTATTAGCTAGGAAATAGAGGATGAACAGAGGGCTAGAAAATTTTGCAGAAGGCACAGCACCATTTCAGCAACTTAAATGGGGAAGGTTGTGAAGTACTCTAGCAGTGCTGACTTAGTGAGTTGAGTGGCATAGTGTGATTGCAATAGAAATTCACCTGAATAGCTGCAAGGTAAGGCATCATCAGTAATTATTAGAAATGTCTCTAAAGTCCTGAAATTACAACCACTCAAACGAAATATTGAATCAGACCAGCATCAGCAAGGAGTAGTAATATATGAAACTGAGTAGCTATATAATTATACTATGTTATATAGCTGAATTAATCTTGTTGCAGTTTTTCCCTTATGCTTCTGTGGGCCAAGCACAAATTTGGATAAACCCCCCCAAAAACCAACTAACTGCAAAAAACCCAACAACAACCAAACAAAAAATGCCCACAAAACCAACGGGAAAAGTAAGATTGTGGTGGGTCTGGCTGAGCCAGAATTTGTTTCCCCGTAGGAGCCCTCACAGTGCTCTGCATTGGTGTCGATAGCACACCCATATTTTGGCTCACTCACTGTTCAGTCAAGGGCAAGATCCTGGGAGGGGACACAAATAGGCCAGCTGACCCACACTGACCAAGGGGATATTCCATACCATGTGACGTCAACCCAGATATAAAAGCTGGGGCAAGAACCAGGAGGGTGGGCACTCATTGCCTCCGATGGCTGCCTGCTAACCTCCGACACGATTAGGTGCCCTGCTTCTCAGAGACGTAGCCGACCATCGCTGCACATGGGAAGTAGAGATTAGTTGCTGCCTCTGCTTTGCGCGCACGCACCCTGCTATTGCTTTTGCTTTCTGTATAAATATAAACTGCCTTATCGCAACCCACGATTTGTGCTGGGGTTTTTTTGTTTCCACCTTATTCTCTCCCCTATCCAGCTGGGAAGGGGAGTGATAGAGCGGCTGAATGAGCACCTGGCATTCAGCCAAGGTGAACCCACCACAAAGATATAACCCTCACTGGTAGTGAACAGTGAGGAACACTGAAGGAAATCAAAATTTGGACCACAGCACTGGCATTACATTAAGAAATTAACTCATCATAAGAAAGGGAGAGACTTTTTGAAAAGAGAGTGACAGGAAATTACCAAAAGCTGATGAATTACTTGAAATCTTGAGCAAGTTTACTTCATGTGGAGATCATTATAACTGGATGATAAACTTTATTTTGCAAAGGTCATTAAATTGGTGATGGTACGTAGCTTGAGGAATTGAATAATTTCTGCTTCAGCATAGCAGGGTATTAATTAGTACTGTTGCCAAGGAGGCAAATGCTACTTTAGCCAAAGTGGCTTTCTGTAGTTCACCCCAGTGCCACCATTCTGGGGAGAAGAATCAGTCCTTTAACTGGTGAAACTGGCCACTGGGTATCAGTGCAAGGCTCCTGTCTGCAGAACGAGAAGCAGTCTGCAGCTTTGTGTCCAGTGTGCTGAGCAGGGGAATCAAAATTCCATGTTCACTGGATGCTTCTGGACTGCAGTCAGGCATATGGATTAAGCCCATGCACACACATATCACATTATTGGTGTGTGCTGAATTTTGACTTCCTGTCTACAGCCTTGGCCTCACACTCTTGTGTCCCTCACATGTTTGTCCAGGTAGAATTAACACGCTGCTAGGACTGGTTTAACCTGTCCTGCCAGTGATGAAGACTCTGTAAGCTCCAGAAACAATGAGTTGTGTTTTTCTTTTTGATGACTGTAATATGATATGGTATCAGTAAAAGTAGGTATATTTTAATAATTTCTTGGTGGAACTGTAAAAACACTAGAATGCTCTGATTTGATTGTGCCATCACAGTATTGGCCAACGTAAATTCATTTTCATCTCAAATTTCTGGAACACCACCAAATGAAGTGCCTCTGATATGAGCAGTGGTTGCTTGTAGTCTGAGATCTCATTACTGTTTTCCCTGTAACAGGAAACAGTCTCCCATCAATCAAACCTGCAAGCAAGAAACTGTGATCTTTTCAAAGGTAGCAGAATCCTTTACAGCTGATATGTGTACTTAGTATTATGGTTCTGGATTTATCTTGACATGCCATCATCCTGAACAGATACATCCTAAAAATGTAGGTCTGAAAAATAGCCTAGGAATGAATGTTAAGGGAAATGGTTAGACATGTGGGAAAACTTACTCAAGCAGAATGAAACTATTGGGGCAGTGCATTTCTCAATAAGCAGGAACCTCTGGATTGATGGAAAGATATAAGGTATTTTGAAAATACATAAGCTTCAGATTGGTTTGGAGAAGAAAGAAAGATGAAGTTTGATCTAGAAACAGACATTTCAGCAAAATTAGGTGTTATCTAAAATTAAAATAATCTGAACATGATTAAGAAAGAGACTCAGAATATCAATGCTTTTATTATTTACGACACAGGTGAATACATTTTTTTAAAAGAATTATTTTAATACCATAGTTGTCTAAACAAATGGACTAATCAGTTAAATCAAAATTAGTGTTTGAAATAATAGGGACATACAGCAATGTCTCTCTGTTTTGTTTATTTAGAGACCACAGTTAAATATTGAGAGAAGCGAAATAACTATTGACACTTAAATTACAAGTTAACTTTTCTCAGCAAAAAAAAAGTTATTGTTGATGAAAGGCTTATGGAAAAATAGAGGAGTACATGCAAATACAAGCCTGTATTTTAGGTACTGTCTTACTGTGTTGAAAGAATATTAAGCTATTTAGTAACAGCAAGCTAGTGCTAGGCTTTGTGTAAGTACAGAGGAATGAGGCATTAACTTTGCTAGTGACTTTTGCTGGTAATTGGTGAATAAGGCTAGTTTTTATACTTGGCAAATACAAGTTTGTTCAGAAAAGGAGTACGTAGGCTTGAGAAGACAGTTTTCTGTGTGTCTGTCTCATCCTATTTTTCTGTTGTCTCCCCACCTTTTCCCCAGGTTGTGATCTGGGTTACTTCTGTTTTCAGCTTCCAGCATGATGAGTACTGTTACTTTCTCTGACTTCCCTAGGTGTCTTTGGAGAGACGTTCTGGTTGGTTTTGATTCTCATCCTGAACCTCTGTGTCATCTAATGCCAAGCATGGGGAGGAACTGCAGAAAGAAGTTTGTGTGTTTGATAGCACTGAAGTGGATCACAATACAAATAGCCTAGCATGACGCACATAGTCTTCAGTGTATTATTTACAGAAAATATTGAATCAAGGACTAGTTTCTGGAATGATTAGTTTATTTAGGAGAATGAGTCAAGCTGGTAACTGTGTCCAATTTTCCTTTAAGGATAGATGAACCAAGCTGGCTCTTTGTGGGGATTGAATATGCTCAGTATAAACCAAATTGTCGTAAGGTAAAGTAGGTGATCTCAACAGAGTATAAGCAAAAAGCAATCTTCCAAGCTTTTTTACTTTGCAGGATTTAAATAGAGGTTTGTTAGCTCAGAATACAATACAAATTTATAGAAATGGAATCTCTGGACAGATTTGAAAATTCTGTTTCGAAAGAAATAGTCACGTAAATCTCTCAATGAAATAATTGTGAGAACTTCAAAGTATTGGCAGAATAATATGTTCTACCTCTCCTTGGTTTCCAATGGTAGCTGAGCAACTTTAATTGGAAACTTAAGGGAAAAAATCAGTTTTTAATAGATGTTCAACATGAAAAATTCTAGTCTGAATAGTGAACACTATAAAAGCTGAATCTCACAATTAAGCAACAGGTCTCACAGTACATGCTGTCTGTAATGATCCTAAGGAGAAAGTAATTTAGGTATCAAAGCAGGGAAGAAATAATTCAGATGACCTGCTTTTTGTAGAGGCTAATCAAACAAATTAAAACAATTTACTAGCTAATTAGAGTCCCTTCACAGCAGCAAATGGTACTGTGGTAGTTCTTCAGCTAACTCCTCTCATTGGTTTGGAGCAGGATATTTAAAAGAGACAGTGGCAAATCTAAATTGATAATTTTAGTTAATTAGTTGTATGCTGCTTGCTAGGCTTGAAGAAAAAAAAGCTATCAACCACACTTATGTTTGGACATAGTTTGGGACACAGTTCAAACAAATATTTGAATAATTTTGGTGTGTTTTATAGCTCACTTAGGAGTGGAGTACCTTCTTTGACAGGTGCTACATTGTATCAATTTGAGCTTAGCATTTCAAGACATTACCACAGCATATCTAAAGCATTTTTAACCAAGATTGCTTCTTAGTAATCTGAATACTTTTGTTTGTTTGTTTCTCCCCTTCTTTTCTACATTGTGTTTGCAAAGAATAATGCCATTTGCACTGTAAGAAGCTCTCTGGGCAGACAGACCTGCCATTATGGAGGGCTTTGCACAGTAACCCTCTTGGGGCCTGGTCCTGCTCATTGTCATTATCCTTCTATTCATGCAATTGGACATATTGAGAAAAGGTATCGCAAATACGTCAAGCCTATTCTTGTCCCTTCTCTTAAAATATAACATTATAAATCACGTGTAATACTAATTGTCACTTCACCTTTATGTTGTTATATAGATTACTTTCTTAATGGCTTGGAGTGAGTACTATTTCTAAATGAAATATTTTTCGTCATCATCATTCTGAATTGCATTTGAGTTTACTGACCAAATGGATAAAGATAGATGATGTGGAAGATGATGTTTTAATGTGGCCTTGCCTGTTGACCTATATGAGGTCCCTGAAATAGGTATAGGCCCAGTTTAGAAATATGCTATACAGCATTTGTTTCATGTGCGTGGGTTAGAGAGCTCCGTTCAGGACAGCACAGTGTCTTAAAAACCTGCTGCAAATGTCATCCTATTTGGCATGGCTGTATAGCTGCGCAATGAGATCTAAGACTTTAAAGATAAAATTTTTTTAATCTGTTGATTGTAGTATAGAGTACTATTGTTAATTGAGAGAGAGAGAAAGATGAACGTAAACTCAGCGTTTGTGATTGCTTAATTTTCTGTCTGGCACTGATGCAATTTAAAGTGTATCTGCAAAGTTCAAGTGCAATGTTTTAAGTTGTCATCACTTTTTATCCTGTCCCAGCTGATAACCATTAAGGTGATTTTTTTTGCCTTACCATTCTCTCTGTTCATAATGGCAAATTGGCATTTTGCCGTCAAAATGTGTTGAGGTATTGGATCAGAAACTCTTTTCTGTTTACTAGATTTAACTCCCTTTTTTCTTTTCCAAGAACTGGATGAAATGAGACGGTGACAGGCGCTTCTTGTTTCTTCCCAAGTAACAATCAGAGTTTAAATCTTGTATCTTTACACAGGAAAAGCAATAACAGATACCAAGTATAATGTTCTTTTTACTACACATAATTTGCTTAATTTATTAAGGTATTACCTTCTTCATTTGTGACTTGGTTATGTAACATATCTAGTCATAGTCCAAAAGTAAATTATTAAAATAAAGGCTTCTTTTTTTTTTTTCTGTTTTAGTTTACCTCCATCAGTAGTGTTATGAATAATGTTATCTTTTCTAAAACAAAATAGTTTTCCCTAATATGCAAAATTAAAATTCACATAGTTGCTGACAGACTAAAGTATCAGTTTGGCAGTCATCATCAATGATACCTGCAATATATAGGCAGAAAATATTGTCACATCAACAACAGAATTTTAAAATAAATCAATACTGACTATAGACCACCATAGGTGGAGAAATTTAACATCTGGTTTGGGAAATAGTGCTGTGATTATTTTCTATTCTTAAAAATTTTTCCTGTCTATTTGTCTCCATCAAATCAATTTTGGTATGAAACACTAATAACTGATCCCATGACTGAAATGGTAGACTTCCATTTAAGGAAAGCTCTGAATTCTTTTAACATCATCTTCATCCTCTCATTACTTGAATTTAGGATAATATCCAAATAATTTCTGATGATTAAATCTATTTTAGTAACTGTATTTCCTAAATACCAATTATTGGTTTTGGATTATTTATAGAATGAGTCCTTATCCTTTGCATCTTACTATACTTTTTATTGCATGTATTTGCTGTGTTGTGTGAAACTTAACTATAAGGTTGGAGAGGGGTCATTTATTTGCTTTCTACTTCTTAAGGTGCTTTTTCATAACTTTAAGTTTCAAGAGCTGTTTGTTTTTCTGCAATGGATATTCAGAAAATGAAGACAACTCTTCAGAAAGTCTTTGCAATAGGCCACAGAACACCAAGTAAAGGAGCTAAGATTGATTTTTTTTTTTTAATTGTATTTTTAGTAAGGTGTACATGCACACTATGTGGGTTTTTCATGAGAACAAGTGAATTCTCTAGGTGTCTGAATTTGATAATCACTACACATGTTCAGAAATTACAAGTTTGACATACTGTTTGCACCGCTGGTCAGATAAATTAATGTTCAAAAGAATAAGATAACCGATATTACAATTTAAGCATTATTTCTAGTAATAACTTTGTACGTATATTTTGCCCCTTTGTATGGACACATTCTGTTTTAGAAAGTCATTCTTCTGTTAGATGTGTTTATCATGTTCTTGGCTTGTAATTAGAAAATTAGAGTGATACAGAGATTTAAAATTTATCAGTCAAATATCACAACAAATATAATAAATTTTTAGTAAACACAGAGAAGCGTTTTTTCATCTAAAGACAGATATTTCCATCATACCTATTTGTATTTGTATGATATCTAAATGTGACTTTGGTATTATATTGTCCTGCTTTCTATTCTGCACCTGCTTGTGTTCATCCACCTGGTTAAGTGTGAAATGCTGAAATCTATGGTTCTGCCAAATATAGCTGATGTTTAACACATGTTTATGCCCATATATAGGTTGCTGCTTAGTCATATTTTTCTACCATATGTCTTGCTCTTCAGTGAAAAGTTACAGGTTTGGTTTGTTTTTTGGGTTTTTTTAAATAATAGATTAAAACTTTGATAACTGTTACATGAAGAGTGAACTTTCTTTTACTGACATTTTTGCTTCCTGCTAATCTTCCAGCTTCTGTATATGAAACACATTATCTATTTCTCCTGATTTTTTCATCTGTAACCACAATTTTTATAACCTCAGGAAATATATAATTAGAGGTGAGCCAATGTTTTTGAGAGAGATAAAAGTCAGTTTTATAATGATTGCAGGGTGCATTCTAGACAGGAGAGTGAGAACTAGGAAGGATAATTTAAGGGTGTTCAGGGGAGAAGAGAATCTGTGTCTTCTAAAGGGTGCTACAACCCACCACTGAAGGCAAGGTAATTGAGGTTATTGTTAATAATAAATCCCTTGGGGTGGATTAGAGTGAAACACTAAATGAACGGTGTTTATAAATATACATGGCAGGTTTATTTCAGAACAATTTGGTTGCAGTGGAAAGGATGTATGTAGTTGTTTAGGTTATTATCTGTAAATATATAGCAATATAAAAGCATAAAAATAACACTTAAGAAGATATATAAGGGAAAGAAAGAGAAAGAAAGGATAAAAGTACAAAGGTTTCACCACCTGTGGATCCAGCGATGAGATTTGATTTTGCAATTTCAGTGTTTCTTGGTCAAAGTGACGGTCACAGTCTTGATCTGTCAGCGATGGGGGAAGCCCACAAAACACAAAGTTCAGTGGGTTATTGTAATTCAGGCTCTGGTGGGAACACTCAGGTACCTCCCCCAGTGGCGGGTGTGTGAGGTGTTTCACACTGATGTGGTACTGTGGATCACATGCAGTCTTCTGGTATAAGGTCTCAGAAATGAGTCTGGGGGTACTTCGGGGATCTTTAATGGTGTATGACATCTTCTAAGACATGACAGCTGCCGTTCCACATCACTGTAGTTGAGCCAGTTATGCTCCATTAGAAAGGATGAATACCTTCAGGCTTACCTGTGAATGTGAATGTCCTGTTACCTTCCCTGAGGTGGGAGTTTAACAACTGAGCCACTTGTGTAAGGGAGGGCATTGGCATGATAAAAAGCATTATCCCACCTCTGCAGGGTCTGCTTATAATCAGGCTCTTCCCTTATCTGGCTTAAAACTCTGTAGCTAAAGAAAGGTTGGTTTGTCATGGTCATCCTTTGTTGATGGGTGCTCACTCACTCTGCACCTCGCTGTTCTTACACCTTACACAGGTCAGACGTTTCAACACCATACATGGAAAACCTCTTCTCCTCTCCTTTCATTGGAAACCTGGAAACCAGCTCGGCCTCCAGCAAAGCACCCTGAGTGTTTGAGTCATTAACCCTTAACAATTCAGTCTCTCAGAAAGGGCTGGGAGGGCAGGAGCCTTTTTTTT
>VWZG01005720.1:118212-158074 GCA_013396735.1 Grallaria varia | reverse complement strand
TTTTTTTGGCTTCCTCTCTTCCCTACGCATGACCAGCAGGTATAGGGAGGTGATTCTACCTTTCCTCTCTACTCTCATGAGACCCCCACTGAGAGTACTACCTCCAGCTTGGGGGCCCCAAGCATAAGAAGGATGTGGAATTGTTGGAGTGAGTGCAGAGGAGGGCCACAAAGATGATCACAGGGCTGGAGCACCTTTCCTATGAAGACAGGCTGAGAGAGTTGGGGTTGTTCAGCCTGGAGAAAAGGCTCCAGGGAGAATTTATTGTGGTCTTTCATTATCTAAAGGGGACCTATAACAAAGATAAGGACAAACCTTAGCAGGGCCTGTGATAGGACAGGGGGTAGTGGTTTTTAACTCAAGGAAGGTTGATTTAGATTAAATATAACACAGAATTTTTTTACAATGAGGCTAGTGAAACACTTGCACAGGTTGCCCAGTGAAGTGGTAAATGCCTCATCCCTAGAAACATTCAAGGTCAGGTTGGAGGAGGCTCTGAGCAACCTGATCTTGTCAAAGATGTCCTTACTCTTTGCAGGGGCGTTGTATTAGGAGACCTTTGGTTCCCTTCCAACTCAAACTCTTCTATGATTCTATGATCTTTTTGGTGTTAAGAATCTGCAAAACTCCTTATTGTTGTTTTCAACAATATTCATTAAGTAATAACATTTAAATATTATTTCCAAAGTTGTAACTTGTTTTGCTAGTATGCTGTAGTGGGTGATGGGAAGGAGAAGGAAATGGAGAGGGCCAAGACAGGCTCTTCCTCCATAGGGGCACTTGGTCATAAAAGCCACTGAGCTAATGGAGTAACCTGACTATCTTTTCCATTTTATTCAGTGGGTGTTTGCAGAAGAAGAAAGACTCTTAATTATGGTAATACAAGTTTAAAGGTGATTGACTAAAGATATACACAGAACTGTACCATTTCTAGAGTTCGAGTGTTCCTCTCTGCCTCTAATTAGAAGTTCTTTTTCCCGTAAGTCTGATTGGTTTTGGCATGCTTTTGAGCAGATTTGTTCATGAGATTAATGTGAACAGATGGTAAGGTGAGCATCACAGCAAGCACCTGGAGTATGGACCATGGCTTGAAGGTTTGTTTTGTTCCAGTAAAGGACAATACTGGTGCTGGATAACTGTGATACAAAACACAATAATATGCACATTTCTTTAGAAAAGGAAAAATCCTTGTTCGTGCAGCTGTTTGAATGGCTGCTGTGGAAATTAGTTTAATTTACATAATGATTTCATAGGCTACAATATTAACAGTCCTATAAATGACTGAAATGTCTGCTCACTAATGCAGAGCATTTATGCAGTTGTTATAAATGTCTAACATAATCTTTAGGCAGAAATACAGACCAAGGAAATTGTGTGTGAAAATAAAGAACTTTTTTAATATAACTATGCTGTGTCTGTTTTTCTAAGGAAAACATTCGATTGCCTCCATCATTTTGTGTAATTGATCATTGCAAAACAAAAACTCTATTACATTTGAAGTTGGGATTTTTCCTTTTCTAAATTGATTATTGAATGGAGAATAGAATTAATGAATGAATGGATAAATACAATATGCTTTTGGACAAGCAAACTTGACTGTTGTGAAAGGATTGTGTTGTGTTTTTTTTTTTTTTTAAATATATACAAGGCTGCTTTGAGAGAATCAGTTGTCATGTGGATGCTGTTAATTAATATGTTTGGCTGAGATTTATAGAAGATGTTCACACTGGTACTTTACCAGTGGTTATAAAGGAATCCAAATATTTTTTTGCATTTAAGTGGCAGGGTTTGCGAGGATAATACTTGACTAAAATCACAGAATCACAAAATATGCCGAGTTGGAAGGGACCCACAAGGATCATTGAGTCCAACAATTAGCCCTGCACAGGACTATTCCCAAGAGTCACATCGCTTTCCAGCATCTCATTCCCCAGTCTGTCCATACATCTGAGGTTGCCCCATCCCAGATGCAGAATCCGGCGCTTTCCCTTGTTAAACATCATATGGTTGGTGATTGCCAAAGTGCTTGATGCTTTGATCAGTGAAGGGTGGTTTCCAGTTGTCTTGAAGTTTTCACTTTTTTATTTGTTTGTACTGTTTTATTGAACATAGGCTTTTCACTATATGCATAAATAATATGAAAATAAAAAAGTAAGCAGTGTTATGAGTCAATTTGCTATTGAATTACTAACTTACTCTGGGCAGTTAAGAAAGCACCAACAATGAAAATTTTCCAGAGAACCTTATTGAATTGAGTGTATGGCAAAACCAATGGCAAATGGAAATCAGTGTAGTTAAATTTAAAGCGCTGTACATGGCAGAAAAAAGAAATTTCAGCTCTGTTTCTAAAATTATGGGCTCTGAATTGGCCATTACTGCATGATAAAGAAAACATGGGATTATGACTTGTAATTCTCTGGAAACTAGATGCTCAATAGCAGACAAAAAAGGCGAAAATGCTATGAATTCTCAGTAAAAGAACAGAAAATAAAACATAGTATATCAGACACTATATATTTATGATATTCCTACATCTTGATGAATGCCTGCAGTTTTAGATACTGTATTTCAAAAGAATATATAAAAAATTTATTTATATGTACAAAATATATCTATTTTACACTTTTACAAAACACGTCATATGCTCATGTTGGGTTAGACCAGTAGCCAAAAGCATATCAGTATGAATTATGTTTCCTGTGTTCTTACAGTGTTGTGTAAACATCTAGGGAAACTAGATGTTGCAGATATATTTTTGTGCTAGTCAAGCTGTGTGAGGGGAGTGATATCTGCCAGCGTCAATCCAGGCAGTCTAAAGGGCGTGAAAGCTTATTGTAAATGCCTGTCACAGGACTTTAGGAGAAGTCTGTTGAAAGTTAAGGAAAAATTTTGGGATAGGACAGTTTTTGTTGACCAGAAAAACTACAAGGACTATATGTTTTGCCAAGATTGTTACCTCTCCTGTGTCTAGTATAGTTGTATGAAAGGCAGAAATGTACATGGAATCATAGATGGTTTGGGTTTGAAAGGACCCTAAAGATTATCTTGTTCCAACTCCCCTGCTGTGGGTGGGAACACCTTCCACAGCATCAGATTACTCAGAGCTCCATCCAACCTGGTCTTGAAACTTCCAGGCATCCACAACTTCCCTGGGCAATCTGTTCCAGTGTCTCAGTGGCCTCACAGTAGATGATTTCTTCCTCATACCTGTTCTAAACCTACGCTCTTTCAGTTTAAAGCCATTTCCCGTTGTCCTGTCATTACATGCCTTTGTAAAAAGTCCCTCTCTGGCTCTCCTGTAGGCCCCTTTTAGGTATGGGAAGGCTGCTATAAGATCTCCCCAAAGCCTTCTCTTCTCCAGGCTGAACAACCCCTCAGCTTGTCTTCATAGCAAGGGTGCTCCAGCCCTCTGCTGATGTTTGTAGGCTTTCTCTGGAATTGCTCCAACAGGAACATCGGTATTGCATGAGACTGGACAGTACAGGGAACACTACTGTAAGGGTGGTACCATGGCTTACATCTCATGGCAAAGAACTTCTGGGCCACCTTTTACTGTAAACTCAGTTTTTATAACATATCAAAGCTATTCAGAACTTCACAGTCTTGGGCTTCCAAACACAGTTTACTAACAGACAGATAGTTTATTCATTAGAATTGCATCCTTAAAAAAAAAATATATTATTTGTGAATCTTTATTTGTGTAACAGTTTATACCAAAACAGTAAGAGACTCTGAAAAAGCTAAATACTTTGAAAATGAAACATTCAGATTTTTGTGTCAAAACAATTTAGCTAAATTTACTCTAAATTAGTGTAAAAACAAATCCAAATTAAACCCATCAGCCAATCTTCACTTTCCTGCACTCCTCAAATTACTCAGCAATGCTAGATGCCAGACATAAACATTCATGCTAATTCCTTCATTACACTATTTACTATCCAAAGAAAAGAAATAATGGGTAGAAATCCTATTTCTAATTGTGAATAGTCTGAGCTCAACATTGCTCTAGATTTTTATCTGTTGATCTTGATGTGAGACAATAAAAAGATTAATTCTAAACTTTTCCATCTTGCCAGACAATTTCAAATGAGACCAGAATCTCATAGTCTCTGATGGCTGTGTTCCTGGAATATTCAGTTTGTCAAAAATACATAGTTAGCAACACATGCCTAAAATATTTTGCTGTGTCATACTTAATTCTGGAAGATAGGGGATGCATTCTGTCAATGTGACTAATGACTAATTAGGCACTCCTATAAGTGAGCAGAGTACAATTATAGTTACAGATTGACAAGAACTTTTAGTACTACATATGTTGGTTTTTGAGAAACTGAAATTTAAGTTTCTCATTAGGCACATTGCACTGTAGCCCAGAAATATTCATAACAGTTTTTCCATACTGTTGAGTTTTCCACAGCATATGAAGCAACTAAATTATGGAGGGGTGTAAAGAAATTGAACTGGAGAATAGAACATCATGTATCAACTCTCAGAATGTAAATTAAGTATTGAAGATGAACCTAAGAGGCACAACTAAATCTTAACTAGCCATCACAACAGGTCATGAGCTGTTTTTAAGACTGAGGCATCAGTTAATGTAATGTAAGATGCTGCATAGTCTAAATTATTTTGAAGGATTTTTCAGTGTTAAACTAGAAAAAAAGTTTTTCTCCAGCAATGGCCTTTTACATATTTTGCTCACTAGGCAGTTGCAATACTTACATAAAAGTGAGCTTTTGCTGCTTTCTCAAAGTGCTGCCCTCTCAGCAGTGCTGGGAGCATAAGTTTACTTTTGGAAAATACTTAACAGGGCCGTATGGCCATGCACAAAGGTCTCTTCCTTGGAAAATAAAGAAACACTGTGATGGTCCTTGAATACTTTTGTATGTGCTGCTAGATTCTGAAAGATACCTGGCAGTTCTGAAAACAGAATCACTTTCATTAGGTTCTCACAAACAGGTAAGTACTGGATGTACATTCTCAAGAATGGGGAGTACTGGATACACACTTTTTTTCATGACTGCCAGTGGATAAGTGGGAAGTTACAACTTCCAATGCCAGCTTTATTTTGCTGTCTGTAGATTTCCAAGGGTTTGGCTTATGGATGTAGTAGGGCTCACATCCTCTTTTGTTGTTTCATCATTTCCATAGTCATCTGTCTGTAAGCATGGTTGATTTGGGATGTATCTGTTTCACTTTGTTTTCCATCTAAATATAGCCAATGTCATTAAAGTAAAATGAGTTTAAGTTGACTCAAATTCATGAATGTTTTCCAAACAACTTTTTCAGGTAAAGTGTTTTTGCACAAGTGGTGCTGAGACATAGGAAAAAAAAATAAAAAATCCTTTCCTAGGATACAGGAGAGGCAAGTTTGAGACAGATCTCAAATATCACCTGGAATGCCAGGTTAACTGGCACCCTTAATTATGGGCTTTAATTATCTTGTTTCAAAATTGTGGATAACGGATGAACTAGCATTGTATAAATAGCCAAGTTCTTCTATCTAACCTCTGGTTGGAAGAAATCTGAAAAATTATGTGTATAAATCAAAATCAAGAGATTGGTAACAATGGGAGTTGAAGCTGCTGAAACTATGCTGCCCTGAATAGGTTATCACAGTCCTTCTATTAGGCTCACTTCTGCATGCAAGGATTAGATACATTCTGGATCTGTACTGTTGAGTGTCTACAGGGAAGTTGAGCTTTCTTTCCAGGAAATCTAAGGGTTATCTCTAGTAAACTTCATGATAGGAAGTTACTCAGGGAGAAAGTAATATAGTCCCTTCCTTGTCATTTACTGTCACTTTATACTCAAGAAAGGTGTAACACCAGAATTACTGTAGATAAGTTACGTTTGAAATCCAATGCCTTAAGTGTGGAAAGAATCTATCAGATAATTTGGTCCATATGACTATACTGAAATCAATGCATTTTGCTTACTATATATGTTTTAGTGTACAGATAATAAAACTTTAAATACTAAGTGTCTGATCTTCCAAAAGGGGTATTTTAAAGTACGTAAGTGGAAAGTGTCAAGGGTACTATCTTTGTTTGTGAGTTTCCTTAGAAAGTTGTCATATGTGGTCAGCAATGTTTTTTGACCTTGCGTAGTGAGTTTTGTTGCTAACAATTCATTTGGAGAGCTATCATTGATTCTTCTGAGAATTATTTGGATGCTAAAAGCCAAACACATTTTCCCTAGTGTGATCAGATTGAAATAAACTGGAAGAATGCCAGGTTTATTTCTGATCCACCTCAAATTTACAATATCAGCACAAATGAAGAGCAATTTTGTTGCACCATTTTTGGTGGTTTTGGTGTATGAAACTAGATGTCAAGCAGACAAAGCTGCAAATGATAGCATGAGAGTGCTTTTCATATTGGTGGGGAGAAGTTGGTGTCTTTAATGTCTCTGAAGGATTGATACTTTAAACAACAAATAGCTCTAGTGTTTCTTCTGGGAATCAATCAAGAAAAGCCTTTCTGTTTTGTTCCTAGCCCTTGGTTGAAATACTTTTTTTGTTTTGTTTTGAAACTGTTTTGTGAGTTTGGTGTTGAAGAGTTGTTAAGGAAACAAGCTGGGGTGTACTTGAACATCCTCATCTCTAGTTTCAGGGATTTAGCTATAGCAGTAACTTATTTCTGTTTGTTAATTGCAAAATAACAGCAATTTTAATTTGAAATGCTTTTTAGTAACAGTCAGTCAGTCCTTAGAGGGATAGTAAGTAACCTTCTATGTCCTAGAAAGGGATTAGCAAATGCCACTCCAGGAATTAAATAATTATTTCAGTGTAAATGAGTCCAAAAGTAGCTTGTCCAAAATACAAAATAGGTTAGAAATTATTTTTTTGGCTATTAGCACTGCTTATCAACTCAGCATTTAAACTCATAAGCTCATATATAAAGGCTTTTAACATTTTGTGGAAGAAACGTTATGTGAAGGACTGTTCCAAATAAAGGACACCTATGTTAGAGGGGGTGACCTCATCTAAAACCAAACTGTTGACATTTAACATCAAGAAGATTGCAGGAAAATTTTTGAACTGAGGAGCTGTAAGGAAGCTGTGAGGTACAGAAGAGAATGTTGTTTAGGATGACATTCTTACAGTTGAAGATACTAAAATTATCCTAAGTGAAATATAGCTAAGAGCATGGGACTAATTAAAAAGGAAATAAAACCTAACAAGTTGCCCTTTACAAAAGGGTATTAAAAAAAAAAAAAAAAAAAAGGAAACAAAAAGAAAAAAGAGAGAGACCAAATCATAGTACACCGATTTCCGTACAAATGTTCGAAATGAAAAAAAAGAAGAGGGGAAAGAGGGGAAAGGGTTTGCCCTAGGTCTGCCCAAATTTTGGTGGAAGTTAAGCTATACAATGCTATAATATCAAAAATGAAAACATACAAGACAAAGCAAACCATGCCACTGTTAGAATAATACTTTTACAGAATTTAGAAATAAATTACTGGCTCAGGAAGTAGCACAGTAGAACTTGGCCAGGAAACAGGGTTCTGTTATACAGGATTTAAAAGCAAAAAGCCCCATGGGCATATGAAATAGAGATTTTATCTGGAAGAACTATAAGCCTGGGTTTCATCTGGTGAAATAAAGGTCTCTAAGCTTATTCTTTAGACTTCTCTCTCACACTCAGTGGAGAGAAATGGGCATTCCCAGACAAGTAAACAATATCATTTTGTACCAGCCATCTGAAATAAATTACATAAATTTTGTACTAAAAGTAACCAGTTTCGCTACTCACTATAGGGCATAAGCAAACTAGCTGAGATACAGACACCTCCCAAGCAGGTGACATGGATCCTGTCTGAAACAGCAGTAAAAGTAGGCCGTGCAGATCTCAAAGGTTTTTAAGTGGCAGAAGAAAAACAAATAATACAAATTGACAGCAAAGAAACTGAGTTTCTTTCTCTTTGCATGTCTATTTTTTTGTTTTGTTTATTTGTTTATTCATTTCTGGGTTTTGTTGAGGGTTTTTTTGTTTGTTTTTTAAAGACTAGGAAAAGCTCTATGAGCAACTTTTTATTTTTGAAGAGTTTTTAAGAAACTGAAGTTTTAGAGAACCAGTGTTCTTTTTCAGGTTTTGTTTTTTGTTTGGTTTTGTGGGTTGTTTTGTTTGGTTTTTAACTAAAAATTACGTAATCCTGCTTACCAAGTGGAGGGGAAAACCACTGAGGAGCAATTTCTCTACCAGGTTTTTAAAGGATTCTTCTGTTCAATTTGTTTGGATTTGATGCATGTTACAGCTGAAAGAATCCATTTATTCATATTATTTTAAAATTTGTAAAGTCCTAGAAAAATAGAGGGAAAATATGGTTTCCATAACAGGAAGATGATCCTCACTGTTCCAATTCAGTGTTTTATGGAAATATATAAACTTGTATAAAAAGACATAATGAGTTTTTAATTTAGAACAAAGTAAATCAATGGGGTGAAAAAGAGATACAACATTTGAAAGAATTTGCCTCATGGAATAACTTCAGAATTACTTCATTAAAATCCCCAGGAGAACAAGTTTTTGTTGGACAAAAGATTGTGATTGTACTAAAATTGAATATTTCTTCACCATTTGAAATCTATGCTGCCTGAGTTATTGTGTATCAGATTAGGTCACTATAAACAATAACAAAATTGATGACTGTTCCAATAAGGCACTGGGTTGTTTAAATTTGCATTATTGCATGAAATGAGACACTGTGAAAGAGGCAATGTGTAATTTACATGACCTAAATCAGTCTATTTTGCAAAATGTCAAGTCTTTTTTATTTTTTTTCTTAATAATAGTGTGCTAGTTATTACAGTGTACAAATTCCTTTTACTTTCTCTTTTTTTGTTCAGGGAAAGAATTGCACATCTCACAGGGTATTGCTTTGAGTTTTTAGTGGATCCTCTAGTTCCAGGCCCCTCTCCATGTACAAGGACACCTTCCACTAAACCAGGTGGCTCAAAGCCCTTTCCAACCTGGCCTTGAACACTTCCAGGGATGGGGCATCCACAACTTCTCTGGGCAGCCTGTTCCATTGCCTCACCACCCTCACAGTGAAGAATTACCTCCTAATATCTAATCTAAATCTAGGCAGAATTACTTCTGAATTAAAAACAGTGTAACCAATACTCACCTTATCCAAAGGACTTTAATGACCACTGACTTGTCTCTTCTGTAAATGTGAAGCTCTCTTAACGTGGTTCAATCTTTGCTTTGGATTCTCATCTGTGCTGATTCAGTGATATCTGTAATAATTTCAACCCTATTCTTGATGCATGGTACAATTTTCTAGCACACTATCACTTTTTCCTCTTTATTTAGCTCTTATTATATTGAACACTTAAAGTTTGACTGATAGTTTACATTTTCTTAGCCCTTTTTCACTGTAGAATCTTCATTAGATCTGGTCATAGATTTCTCTACAGTCTCCTTCTTCAGTTCTTATCCTTAGTACTCTTCAGATATCTGTGAATTCTGTACCCCATTTATGATGCTGGCTTTTCATTATTTTAGTAAGATGCTGAGATGAATATTTTGAAGCTAAGCATTCCTCCTTGTATGATTTACTCAGAATTTTTAAATAAATCATGGGAATTCTTCAAGAAAGACAATATTTTGTGTTTACTTTCAGCCTTATTCTTGAATGAACGAGAAATGAAATGTAGACTAGATTTTGCACAATGAAAACAGATTTACTGTAATTTCAAAGCTCAAGGTTTTGTCATTTAAGAATTAATTTTTTTTTTTTCTCTTTGGAAATCTGAACTTTGAAATTCTTGGAGGAATAATTACCAATCTTACAATATCTTTTTTTCTACTTGAAGGACTTTTGATTAATGTGTTAACCAATTTCGCATTCTAAATCATTTAAGAGTTAGATTTTTGTTTCAAGAGTTTGTAGGTTATTTGCAAACAAGTTCCAATAAAACAAGAAGTACTATATATATCAATAAGTCATATTTTTTTAGTATTTTAAATCAAGTTGGTCTGACTGTTGTCTATGCATTCAGTTCTCTAATTTTCAGCAGTACATATTCATTCTACCATTTGGAATAAGCTTTGTATATGTGACTGTGAATAGACTGTTTTAAAGACTTGATTGAAAATAAAGAGGGAAAATATCTCATAGCTTTGCAGGAAGGATGAAGCCTAGTGATATTGTTACAATTTATTTAATTAATTACTTTTAAAGTAATTAATTAAATGCTGATGATTATTCAGAGGATATAAAGGAAAGTTAAATTAAGAAGATTAGGTTTTTTTCCCCTCAAAGCTGTAAAAGCAGTGACTAACTTATGCTTTTAGGTGGTAGCACAACATTATCTCAGAGACTCATTGAAACGTGTTTGCCAGTGACACTTCCTACACTTGTCCCGCAGCTGTCAAACAGACTCCCAACCAGACGCTTGCTTAATGCAAGGTGGGCTGTGTCTACTCAGTCTCAATTTTATTCAAGAGAACTTTAAGCTCCCCCTGGGTGTCTCAGTTTGAGAAAATTTGGAGTGGCAGAGACTATGGACAAAAGTTTCCTCCATCAGATTTAATTCCCCTGGTTTCTCCAGTATAGAAAGAGAGACCAAATACATCTGGATATAAGTGAAAAAGTAACTCTTCCCGAAGAGGAAATGCTGATAACAATACTGATAAGATGGGGTTAAACCAACCAATGAGGGGAAACTTCCCAGACCCTGCCCACCAAACCAAATGGAGATGGCAGCCACCTCCCCCGGCTGGAAAAAACCCACTGGCCACAGGACAGAGACAAGATGGACACCCTTCCACATCCTTTGCTTCCCCCTGCCTGGAAAACTGGCAGGAAACAGTTGGAGAGTCAGCACTGGCAGGAAACAGTGGATAGGTGGGATTCAATACCAGTAGATACTTGCACGGCCCTGGAGTGAGGCTGCAGTGCTGGCACAGGCAGTCGGAGCAGGGCTGTGGATGCCCCCAGGTGACTGGAAGGACCCACAAGACACTTGTTGGATGCAGTGACAAGACTTGGTTGTCACAATTTCAGTGTTCTTTGGTTGAAGTGGTGGTCATGGTCTGGATCCACCAAGGAGGTGGTGGAAGCCCCAAAACTCAGAATTATAAATGCTCAGTTTCCGGTGTGAAGGCCCTCCCCTTCTCCACCCCTCCACCTCCTAAGATGTTGCAGGTGTCTCTTATGTCCATTATGAGTCCATTATGGCCTCTATGGCTCATCAACAAGAGATGGATACCTTCAGGCTAGGTGTGAATGCTCCAGGGAGTTACCACAGCTGAGTCACCTGTGTAAGAAAAAAGAAACACTGCCCCCTCTTGCAGGGTTTGCATCTTGTGTAACACCCAGTTTGTAGCCAGAGGTGTTGGATGTGCACGGCTTCAGCACCTGGCCTGGGTGGTCACTCTGCACACTGTTAGCCAAGCACACGGCTGATTGAGCCATGAGCACCAATAGTTCAGTCTCTTACAGCATCTGGGTGGTCACCACAGGCGGTCCAATGTTTGAGTCATTAATCACTAGCCATCAAGCTCTTTAAAGAAGGCAAAACACCAAAAAAGGTGTATTTAAAGAAAAGAAAAGGTGGATACCAGAATTTTTGTGTAACCCCAGACACTGGATTAAGCAGACTGGGTTAATGGTATCTGGTTGTCAGAGCAGCAGCAGTGTTGGCCTCAGGCAGGAGTGCTGGAGGGAATATATTTGAGGTAATTTGTGTTTTTGTCAGAAGAGCCATAATCATAGCAATAGAGATGCTTTGGTACTCAGAGCAGCCTGAGCTCTCCTCATTCAATGATCCCTGCTTTACAATGTGGGGCTACACTTTTGCCATAATGAGGTAATTTTCTTATACTACTTCAGTCAGTTCTTGTGCACAAGAGGAGCTGTCTAGGGAAGAACTGTTTGAGTTACTCTTTGGAAAGACAGATGTATTGACTAATTTTAAACTTTCATATGTTTATATATAATTGGAGCATATTTTTTTTTTCAAAACTGTTGAAAAAAATGCCACTTAGATTATTTTTGCTTTTCATTGAATGGAAGATGTGTCTTCTTATTTGAAGAATCCACAACCAATTTAGAAAGCACCAGATGAGATGAGAACTCTTCATTGATACAGAACTAGCCAATTTCTAGATAAGCACAGTGAGTGATTTGCGTGGTTGCTACAAAATGTCAATATGTTAGACTCATCAGTTATCTAATCAGTAAGTTATTGTGTATTCTGACAGTCCTCCATAAAGACAGATTTGTTTTACTTTGCATACAATAAGTTGTTTCCATAACTGTTACTTGAAAGAACTTTGTCATCTGTGAAATAGCATTTTCATGTAGTTTTTGCTGCATATTTCCTTATTCAAAGTGCATAGAAGAGACAATTAATAAGACTATTTAAAACCGTGTATGAAGAAGAAAATTAAATTGTTAAAAACTTTTAAGTTGAGGTTTCAAAAAAAAAAAAGAGTATTTTCTATCCTGTAGTTAAATGTTATGGGCCCTTTAAATGCTGTAACCTGAAAAGACATTAAAAGCAGTCTGTCAGAAATTTCAGTGAAATACTGATTCAACAATGCTTAATTCTGTCCTGCAGTACATTTCATGTTTATACATTTGGTTCTGCAATAATGAATACAAATATGAACTAAATATTATTTCAGGTTAAAATATTTGTTTTTCTGAAATAACATCCTACAAGAGAATATAACTTTATGATTAAAGGTAGTTAGAGAGAGGCAGGAGATAAAAACCTGGCAAGCAACTGTATTTAGTCATATCTGTGTAAATTATTCCAGATCTATTATTTACTGCTAATTGTGGGGGCTTTTTGTGTTAAAGCTATGGTCTTTCATGTTTTTTTAAGTTAGGGTTGCTGAAAGATATTGCATACTGGAAATTTTTATCTGTGATATTATTTATAGTCTTCTGTCATATTATGTCAGCTGTATGAATGCTACCAAAGCTAAAATAAACCCTGAGATTAGCAGTCCAGGGGCTGGCTACAGTCTGCACATCTCATGACTTGAAATGAACTTTCTTGAGAAATACTTCAGAACTTACCTGTGTGAGGCACCAAGAAAAAAAGAAGTGCAAAAGGACAATGAATTGTCATAAATGCAGCCAAACAGCATAGACTCCTGGTGAAAAGTAAGCGACAAGTGGAGTGAAAGGCTGTTTTGAGTTAGATAAACATGGATCAAAAACAGAATAGTGTGACTGCAAAGGCAGGAAGTGACTGGAAGATGATAGATTTAGAGTTCTGACAAAATGGCATTTGGGAAATTCCTTTACTTCTCCAGTGCAAACCTCAGGCAAAAAGACATGTTACTAGCAGGGATCAAAACACTCTGTCCTTGGAGTTTTCATTATTTGAAAGGTAAATTTGATGTGGGGTGGAGGGACTGGGAGCAAATAATATATAACATCTCAACAATTGAAGGACAACATAGGCCAAATCTGTCATATTCTATGAGAGTTTTTCAAGACCAAGCATTCGGTAGCTCAGATCTTGCAGACTTTAAGAATCTACATATGTGTAAGATTAAATAATAGAGCGAATCTTGATGACAGTATGTGTTCATAGAATGTTGTGTTGGAAAGGAGCCATCTGTGTCCTGTTCTTCAGGATGAACAAACCTAGTGACCTCAGCTGCTCCTCATGTGGCTTCCCCTCCAGCCTCTTCAACATCCTTGTACCCTTCATTAGGGTGATCTCTAATGGCTTAATATCTCCCTTATATGTGTGCTGCCAAAACTGCACACAGTATTCAAGGTGAGGCCACCCCAGTGCAGAGCAGAGTGGGACAATCCCCTCCCTCAACCGGGTGGCAATGCTTTGCCTGATGCCCCCCAGGACATGGTTGGCCCTCCTGGCTGCCAGGGCACTGCTGACTCAGATTCAACTTGCCATGGACCAGGACTCCCAGGTCCCTTTCCATGGCACTGCTTTCCAGCATCTCATCCCCCAGTCTGTACGTACATCCAGGGTTGCTCCGTTCCAGCTGCAGAATCTGGCACTTTCCCTAGTTGAACTTTGTGTGGTTGGTGATTTCCAAGCTCTCTGCTTTGTTGAGGTCTCTCTGCAGGGCTTCCCTGTCATCGAGGGAGTCAACAGCTCCTCCCAGTTCTGCGTCATCTGCAGACTTGCTCAGTATCCCTTCTAGTCCTATATCCAAGTAATTTATGAAGGTGTTGAAGAGCACAGGGCCTAAGATGGAGCCCTGTGGAACCCCAATAGTGACAGGTCACCAGCCTGATGTCACCTCTTTCACTATAACTCTTTGTGCTTGATCTGTGAACCAGTTGCTCACCCATCACATACCATGGTTACCTACCTGTGTGCTGGACATTTTGTCCAGAAGAATTCAAATCCTTCCAAATGTTAAAATCAATATGTGTAGTAGGAATTTTCAAAATTATATACATTAAGTTCCTACATGTTATAAAATAGAGCTTTTTTAGAAACAGTGTCCTGATTTGGCCAAATCTGTAAACAGGGTTTAATTCCTTAGTGGTCATGTAATTTATATACCATAATGTAATTGTATGACAACTCTAAATTTCATTCTTTGACCAAAATCCTCCAGTGAGTCTTGCATTATTAAGTAGGCACATATATTTAAACCAAAGGCAATTGTAGACATCTTCGGTAAATATATTTCTCAGTTTAAAGTGTCCTGATGCATCTATTGATATTTTCCCTACAGCTAACATATATTGCATATCAGTTTATGGTGTGTCTAGGAAATCCCATTTCACACATCACTTCCTATGCTATTTCATAATCGCACAGTCAAAAGATTTTGCATAATTGGTGGAACAGGGAACCATTAAGTGAAACTGTCTTTCTCAGTGTTACTTAAATTGATGGTCAGGTTCTTTGCTCCTTTACCTTTTTTGACATCAGCTACTCCATTTTACTTACTTTTGCACTTTTAAAAATTTAGTGATGTTAGTAATGCTTATTTTATTTGCATTGTATTCTAAGCAGATCTATTGATAAACATCAAAATATTAAAGATAAAATATTGGGGAGATACAAACATAGATATACATTTCACATGTGCATCTTAGGTCAGTCTTACGAGTCTTGTCTTTCTACTTTTTAAACTGCATCCTTTCCATCCAGTTTTCCACTTTCATTGTTGTTTGATTAGCACAGAAAATTCCCTTCCTATTGTCAAAGTTCAGTTATCTTTGTGTATCTTTTAAAGTTTTGAAGTTCTCAGTTAAAAATACTATACACCTCATTCTGTTGTATAATTTTTTTATGCTTGATAGAGACTCTTTGGCTTTTGGACAAGCAGAGCCCAGTTACTCATTTATATATATATATATTTTAATGATTCTGCACTATTCTTTTGTAGATGCTAATTTATTCCATTTCAAATACAGATTCTCTGAATTGTTTAGTTCTCTGGTTTTGACCTTTTGCCTTTCCTCTGTTTGTATGTTTGTCGTAACTGTTCTCTCTTCTACTTGAAAATACATATTGAATTTTATTTTCAGTAGGGATTTTTTGGTTTTTTTTTTGGT
Source organism: Grallaria varia (assembly GCA_013396735.1). NCBI lineage: Eukaryota > Metazoa > Chordata > Aves > Passeriformes > Formicariidae > Grallaria > Grallaria varia. Next base: position 142,558 of record VWZG01005720.1, on the reverse strand, counting down.
TATTTAAGAAGTATCTTTTCGGTATTTCTTTTGAAAAGCAGGTCCTGTCCTGTGTTGCCTTGCGATTTTTGGTAGCATTTAAGACTTGCACTTTACACCTTTGCTTTTAATTGGTGAACACTGGCAGTTTTCTCTACTCATCTTCTGTGGGTTTTTTCTGGAACCACTGGTTATCGTTTCTGAACAAGGTCAGGTTTTTCTTTCTCTAATTTCAAGTCTACAGTAATGACTCTCTTTTAATCTTACCCAGTCTGTCCTTGACTATTTTTATTTACTATTGGATGTGTGGTCATTTTTGGTGACTGAATTCATGCTCGCATGAGCTTTGCATGGAGAAATGAAAAGTCTTGCTGTGAATGATATGGACAAGAAAAGGGGCAGAAATTGACCAAAAATTGTAACTGGTGACCAAAATCCCTTTCCAGTTTTTAATTTTCAGTGAATTGACTTAAAGTTAATTTTGAATAAAATCAAGCCAAATGATAAAATATTGATTTATCTGTTAGCCGATGTTACATGATTTTAGTGTTTTCACAGCAAATCCAATGTAAAATGCGAGCTCTTTCAAATAGACTACTTTGAAATAGCACACATAATAAAAATTAAATATGACTGATTAGGAAGGAACCTTCTCAAGGAGGTGCCTGGTGACAGGGGCTGCTCCAGTTGCCCCCTGCATTGCCTTGCTCCCTTGACAGGGATAGTGGGAAGAGCCCTGGGGACCAGGATGTGCTCTGGGGAAGCCCCCACTGGATGTTCCTGCACATGGGAAGGTGCCAGCATGCACTGTGCCCTGGTACTTAAAAAAAAAAATAAATCTTAGAGTGTGTTTTACTTTTATGTAAATCAAGAATTATGCTGTTTTTCTTCGTTTGACAAAACTTGCAATTTAACCATGTAAAGTAAATTGGGAAACAGTAAAATAATGAGTCAAAGTATGGATTTTAAGCCAACGAATATACATTAATAAATCTGAAATAAAAAGTGCTCATCCACAGAGGAAAAAATTTAGATGTGATTCAAAGATCTTCTGTTTCAGATAGTTCTCTGCTTCCAAAAAATTGCTTTATCAATCATCTCTGTAAGTTAGTCTGTAAATTGGTGTGTAAATGAAGTGTTTTATCTGTTCTCTCTCTTTTGTTTTCTTTTAAACCCTGAACCAATCCTCTGCAAGGCAGATTCATTTGTTGTTTAGTTGAAATGGAATGACTGCAATTCCACAAACAAATTGGGCCTCAGTTAGGTGCACTTTGTCATAAATAATCTCTGAGGAGATTGGATTTCTCTGCTTGCTGATGGACTTCAGCTGTATGTGAAGCTCATTGCTTCTTAAAGGGACTGATTTATTGCCAAGCTGAACGCTCACTGAGGAGCACACACCTGTCCTTGGTCTCCTGTGCTGTAGCTGTCTTTATTTCCCTAAAGCACATTCAGCAAAGTTTATGGTAAAAGAAACTACCAGTCCATTTTTTTTCTTTCTTTGTCCCATTTTTTTCTTATTCAACTCCATGATACACAGCTCTTTCGGTGTATATTTCTTCATGAACTGGAGAGAAAAGCCATTTCATAGATTGGTTAAGGGCATTTTCCATGGTCTGGTCACCTAATACTCATATTTCACATTCAGCAGTAGGCCACTTGAAAATTTAATGGCATGTCTTTATCAGCTGGAGGAAATGTCCTTTACATTTTCATTTATAAATTTTACAGATATTTCTTTTGCTTTGTTATAGAAATTTGCTCTATGTTTCAGTGTAATCGTTTCACTTTATTTTTCAAAAGCTAGCTGTAACTCCTTAGCTCTGTGGCTGAGATGGCTGAGGTGCTGGCAGGGTGATACTGTGATCTCTGCCTTTTCCCAGGCTGCCTTCTGTAGGTTGTGTAATGGGTTGAGTGACATCTACAAAAGTATGATAGTTCTGTGCTAGAACTACCTAGTTCTCATCTGTGTCATTTCTGCACACAGGCAATCAAGCTGAACAGTCTAAATTATACTTTGTTTAGATGGGATGACATAACTATCCCAATGATAATAATTGAACTGAATGATTCCCACAATATAGCAAGCTTTAAATCTTTACATATAAACGGGATTGTGCATGTTTGATAGATGGCATGTTCATATTTTGAGTGTCTTTGCATTTGATCTACTTCACATATGGAAAAACCCCCCAAACAATAAATAGAAGGGAAGGAAACAATATTATGCAGTCTAATTCTCATGTAAAATGCTACAGTAATAGAATAGGACAACCCCCTATTGATGAATGAACCAGTGTTTGATGCACATTATGTGTATGGGGCTCTTTTAGAAAATAAGATGCAGTTTTTGTCTCCAGTCTGATCAGGTGTGTGATGTGTTGTTGAAGAGATGCAAGTGTGGGATTTTAATTGACAATATCACGACTCTTCATTGCAAAATGACATTTAGGAAAAAATAACCAAGAAAGCCATTAATAAAAATCTATTTCTTAAAATGAGGATGAATATCAGATGTAACAGGCAGAGTAGCATCTAGTCAGATGAAATAGTACTTTACTCAGTGATCATAGACATTATTTATCAGCTGTACCTAGTTTATAATGCAGTATTTCAGTAGTTCAGAAGTAATGAAATTTTGTCATGCATCATATATGAACATGTGAACATGTGTGAAGGAGGGGACAAATACTATATCCAATGCAAACAGTAGGAATGTACTGTAAACAAGGTAAAAAGAGCAGTATAAATTATAATTTTTTTCTTTCTTCTGCCATGTTGCACTTTGTATGGCTCAGGTTGCATTTCTGATACAAACCACCTCATCAGCTGTGTCAGATCGCACATGAGTTGGATGTAAGTGCTTATAATTGTCAGAATGAGTCAACTGGCTGGTTTATGTAGTCTGAATGTAGGCCTTTGATGGAGGATCTTAGCAAAAGGAATTTAAGGAATATGTGGACAATCTGTGGTGGGTTGGGTGGTGAGAAATTAGGCTCAGAAAAGCAGGCTAAACATAGTGTTTTCAAAAATTTTATGACCGTGTTCTATATCTAAATGTTGAAAGGGCAGCAGAGAAGGTCTCACAAGAGTCAAAACCACGTGGTTTGACAATGATGTTGTTGCACAAAAGCTGTCACCAAGAGAGAAAGAACTGGTGAGAGAATAGCTCAGGGCCAGACAGAACAAGGCCCTATTAATAGAAGTGATGAGTTGGCGAATGTCAGTGCTAGCTGAAATGTGTATGGAAATAAAATGATAGGTACTAGAGAGATATTTTTGGATAACTGATGAGGGGATAGAGAAGAAAGAATGAGGGGAAAAGTATAGATCATGGTCTTGAAAGATTGAGAGAATAATAGTCATAATAGTGATGGAAAAAAGGACAGAAAGAAATTGAAAGTGAAGATGGGAGAATCATGTTTAAGGTGACAGTGGCATGCCTAAGATATATTAGCCAGGCTTAGGAGACATGGGTGCAACAGGTAAGTTTTTGAGTCATCAGTAGGTAACTAAGCTCTGTGAGTGGAGGAAAGTGTTCACATTCACTGCAGAGTGAGAATAAGAGGAATCGGGGACCAAAGTCTAAATTATCATCATCCTAGCAGAAGAGAAAAATACTTTTTTGTAGCAGAGTACCAATAACTTTTCTGCATTTATGGCTCCCTTACTAAACCTTGTGTCTTCTTATTTGAAACAAGAGTAGAAACCGATGGGTATTTCTTTTTTATCTAAGCTTGCACATGCTTTTATTTCTTCAGTGGTAGTATAAGAAATATTATAAATTAAGTTTCTTCCTACTTGTGGGAAGAATGCCTTTTAAAATTGTTCTTATTACGTGTTTGAATTGATCCAGAGCTCTACAAAATATAAAATGATTGAATTCCTCCTCCCTGAAAAGTGGACTTAAAGTAATGATGGGTTCCAGTCAAGGCACTTGAGAGAAATTAGCAAGCAGCCATCTCTTGGCTCGCAGTGGGATGTTCAATTTAAATAGAAAATACGGAATCTGATGTGGAGAATTTCAGAGGAATTGTGTGGTAGATTTTTCATAGGCTTATGCAATGCTCCTCAGTGCATATTAGTAATTAGGTTAAAATGTTACATAGAGAAAAGCCTGTTATTGTGTAAAAAGAATCAGGATGGTTTAAAAAACTGTACTGTGAACTTTTTAAAAAGGATTGCTCTGTTATTCCTGTGGTACAAAAAGAGTTTTTTCCTATTTCAATTATATGTTGCAGACATTATTTTAATTTTATTAGTGTTACTACCTTGCAAAATAGTTATATGTGGTTACAACTAATTATGTATATTAACAATAAACCAGGAATTTGTTCTAAACATTATATACTCCTATTTTCTCTATGCAGCCTATGATTCTCATGGTGTTCATTAAAGGTAACAAGAATTGCTTACTTTCTGCTGAATATCATACATATTAAATATCCATGATATTTAGTTATCAGATGTCTTATGTGCATAATTTTAAAATGCATTTTAATATACAGTAAAGGTCTTTGACTTCTGTGTGGTAAGATGAGATAGGCAGAAGGCTCTGGTCGAGTAGGGCTCGAAGTCAGCAAGTTCTGAATGTTGGTTTTCCTTTCTTAATGTCATTATGAAGCTCCGTAGACATCTCATATTTTACTTCAATTTCTTTACCTGGGCAATATTGATAGTGACAGCTGATTAAGAGCAACTTAATTTTAATAGGCCTTTGAATCAGTTGATGTGAAAAATTTACTGTCTTTTCTCAGATAAGTTTGTATTATTATATTTTATTCAAATTTCCTGATGTTAAAAAAAAGGAGAGGGGCATACTCTTTTCTCCTACTGCATTATGGCACTTTGGTGTGATTATTGCTCTTTTATCATATATCTGTCTTCTAGAAAGTACCTGGAAACAGAAAAAAAATTAAGAACTGAAATAAATTCTGTCAGTTTCACCTATTTACTGAGTGAGAGGATTGCAAAATTTAATTATGAGGATTTTTAGAGTGATTTCTTTAGAATTATATTTTCCTTGTACTATGGAATATAACTTGCATGTTGTCTGGCCATCCTAACTTTCTGCTATATAGTTCTCTAGTAATTTTATATTAGGTAAATTTAAACATATTTTCAAAATCCTCTGTGCTTTTTCCATAATTTTAATTTTTCTATTTTTCCTGGGCTCCTATAGATTGTTAAAAGAAGTAGTAACTTGATAGATGAAAGCTTCATGTTATGTACAATTTTTTTTTAATGCAGAGTCAGTCTTCTAATAATTTTGTAAGAATATGAACGGTAGAGGCCTGTGATCCTTTAAGAAATAATGTTATATTAATGGTTAGATTTTTCTTCTCAATGCAGCTGAGTTAAAAAAATATGAAAATAGTAGCAATAATTCTGTTGATATCTTACACAGAACTTGTGTTAGTGAATAGGCTTATGGTGACACTAATAGCATTCCCACACTTATATTATACCTTAGGCATGTATAAACAATGTTCTTGACACAGGGATCTTCATTCTTTGCTTTGGTACAAATTTAAACTAAAATTTTTGAAATTGTTTGATATCTACAGTGCGGCCACAGTCATGGAAACTTCATCATCCATCTGATTTCCTAAAACCCAGTTACAAAACCAGTCAATCCTGGACAGTTTCTACTGAGAAATCACCATTATGAAGACTTACCCCTGCCCTAGTAAGCTCTCAATACAATGACTGTTGCTTCTCAGCTAAACTCAACATCTGTGCTGAAAGTGTTTCAGCTGTTCGGCCTTTTGGAGGTTGCCATGGTCTGTAACACAGATGTGTCACAACAGTTGTGGGGTATTTAACTTTGGATATGTCTTATGCTCTCACTTGGCCATTTAAAGCCTTTCATGCCTCTTATGGTTAGGCACCTAACATGGTTACATTATGCAAATGTGCTGAATGTTTTTAAGAGCCTTTTGCCCAATTCCCTTAGTTTTTGTGAAACTTTTTGCAGGGTCATAATTATTAGATTTCTATAAGCAGAGTAGAAATTGATCAGTGAGAGCTCTTAATATCACATTGAGTATTATCTCCACTGAATCCCATAATGCCTTACATTTATCTAAAGTAAAATCCTGGATCCCACATTTATAAAACTTACACCAATAATATATTTATGTTAGGAGCCTCCCTATTCAGCTTTCTGGCTGACTCTCCACATATGGCTCCTCGTGTCATGTAACTTCAGTTAGTGTTCCCATCCTTCATGGGGGACCCAGTTTGGCTTACTTTCTTTTCGTCTGAAGCTCTTACAGTTGATCCCATGTGGTTTCTGTTTCTAATAGAAAATATTATATCGTGTCAATTTCAGGCATATACAAATAGTTGTATTCAACTCTTCTGATGATATGATTAAAGCCATTATTAAACAGAAAACAACAGAAGAGAATATAGTTTGTTTGTGTCTGCAGTTGCACAGATTTCTGAATTTATTTTTATCATCTTATTTTTGTAAACTTTAGGTTTTAAACTAAGATAACAGAATGATTTCACATACTGGGACAGCCATTGCAGAAATAATACATATCTTGACTTTTCATACACCTTTTTCCTTTTTAGTAACCCAATTTCCTTTTTTGCATATCAAAAAACATAACATGAATTCGTTTCAAGATAGAAAAAACCACTAGAATCTTCTTTTCTGTCTTATGACTTTTAGTTTTGAAGAACATGAGCAAACTCCTTTCTAGGTTTTACAAGCAGGTTGAATCTTTTCTGGTGTGTGGGTGTTATTATTATTTTTAACAGTCTCAACAGCAACTAGAGATGTTTTAATGCCACAGAACGTGGATGGCTTGTTAGACTCCTACAGTACTATTAAACAATCTCTAAATAGGTCTGGATTACTTCAAAGTTCATAGGCAGGGCTTAACGTTTATTTGTCTGCGGTATTTCTGGTTTTGATGGAATTAACAGTATGACTTTTTATGTCTAAATTATGCCAATTCAGACTCTGATAGTAATGTAGTACAAGGCAACGTCTTATTTGGAAATATTCTCTAGCATTTCAGTTTATGAAAGTTAATTTTTCCTGAGTTTGTCTTTACATTTCACCATGCTACTTGTCACAGTGTGAGGAGATGCTGCTGCAAGTTTGCCACCTTCTGCTGTAACTTGACCGTCTCCAAGGCAATACCATTTGGCCATTGTGTTAACTTTTAGAGTTGTTCCTGTTCTCCCACTGCACCCATGTAAGGGTCAAATGCATTTCGCTTGATAATAAATGTGACTGTATTGCTTACAGCAGAAGGAACTGTGCTTGAGTGGGATGTGCTTCAAGTGAAGTATATAAAGTAGCTGGCATGAATGATCCCCAAGTATGTTGAAATACTTAGTTTCCAAAGGTCAAACCTTAATATGTTGCCACCTTTCCATTAGTTTGGTTACATACTGATGGGTTGAAACAGCGGGTAACACAGCATGCTACTGTTTTCAAATTGTTTTCAAAGATAAAATATAGCAGTTTGTGGTTCTTTGAGTACTGAGTGAATCCTTCATGGCTGTTTTCTTCTGCAGTGCGCTGTGAGAGAATATGTAGTCTGTGTATCTGAAGAGACAAGTGAGATGTATGTCTCTGATTTTGAAGATTCTGCTGGAAGTCAATTGCTGCTGATTTTTATCTGTCAGCTTGCCCTTGGCTTTCTCAAGGAGGTCCCAAATGATCCATCAGGACAATCCATCAGAAGAGTGTTTGTGGTAGCTGTCTGTTCACTGGTGACACAAATAGCCCACAGCTTGTAGATAATCTCAGAGAGGTAGATAAGAACAATCTCCACTTTTTGAGATGCCAAATTTCCGAAGCCCAAACAGCCTGGGGAAAAAAAAAAAAAAAAAAAGCTGTCAATTACTTGGGACTACTTTGACTAATAGTAGGGAGTAGGATAATTGGATGATTCATAAGGATTTAATGAAAATAGACCAAATCACTGAAGTGCAATGGCAAGTTTGTATGAAAGTCTTAATACTGAAAATTATAAGGGGAGGAAAACTGATAAAAATATTAAACAACTCCAATTCACCATTTGTTTTACATTTTAATGAGTTGTAGGTTACGCTGAGACTTCAAACATTGCTTAAACTTGGTCAGGAAGTGCATATCCAGTGTAATTCTAAAACTGCATAAATGTAAGCATGGGATGAATCCCATTAGCAAATATGATTGTTTTGATTAAAGATCAAAGTAGCCCACCTCAGCAGTCTAAAGAGAGCCCCAAGGGGCTGGGCAAGTTGACAGGCATGAATGAGCTGCAGCCAGATGCAGAAGCAGACGAGAGGATCCCACAAGCTTTCCACAGCTGCAGGACCTGTGATGACACAGCTGTGCTCCACCAGAGCTGACTACATCCATGGGCACACTTCTGGGCACTCAGACCCATATCAGGGGGACAGGGGTAGCAGAGTCTGTGAGTCTGGTCTTGTTGCTTGCTTTGACATTTTAACAAAAATATTCATATTAATTAGTAGCCAAATAATTCTGTCATGTCTCTTCATTTTCCAGTGGAATATATAGTAGTGACAAAAGTAGCCTACGGAAATAATCCAGGTTTGCTTTATAAAGAGGAAGGACTTGCTCAAAAAGCAGTTGGTCTCATCCTGGAGTAGGTAGTTAAGGTAGGTGTTTTTAACCCCCCCTCCACTTTACTGTTTATCCTGGTTCAATTAATCAAAAGAAAGGCATGCATAGCAGTAGAAAGATCTAGCTTTCAGTCACAAGATGCTCTTCAGCGCAGGCAAACCCATGAGTGACTATGGCATTTGTTTTCTCTCTGGATGTTTCAGTCACCTGTATTTTGGCTTTAGAAATAAAATAATCTCTTAAGTATGCAGTGCATAGACATTGTACAATTAGTTTTATAAAAATAATTCAGGGAATTATTTTTCTGTATCCATATGTATTTTAAATACCTATTTAAAAGCAAGAATTTAAAAACATATTTCTTCAATATGCATTCCATCTCTCTCTATATGATGACAACTTAGAAAATAAAATGAAAATAACCATGTCTAATCTTGCTTTCACATCTGATACAGCTAAAAAAGGACTTTCATTTTCTGCTACATGCACTTTGGCCAACCAAGCTTGACATTTTTTCAGGCATTTCTATGTAGCAGATTTTAACTCCAAAATGAAATGGTTTAATTACAGGTATTTCTCCTTATCCATGGGTTGAGATGTGTATCAGAAGTCTGAGTAGAGATAGTGTTTTGTAAATTGTTATAATATATTGAATTTTTATTTTTTTTTTGAATGGAAGTTACTTTTCAAGTTTTGATAACTATGCCTGTGGTGATGGAAGAATCAACTCTCTATTGTTTCTCAGATTTCGGAAACACAGTAAAGCATGTAAGCCTTACAGACACAGCCTCAACAAATCTGTATTTCTCTTTAATGAGGACTACATTTATTTTCACAAAGTACTTTGACAGGTAGATGGACTGAATGTAAATGGATGTGTGTATAAGCTTTTCTCTCTCTGCTAGGTAATTATAAAACATTAATATATATCTTAATTAAAATAAGGAAGTGACAGAGTATGACAAATGTTTGCTTTTGATTGCTTTTGATTTCAATAAGGGACAAAACTATGGAGATCAAGACTTCCAGAATACTTAGTTTGCTTCTGTGTCTGGAGTAACAATCACCTGAATATAGTTAAAGTAAAATAAAAAATGTTGGTGCAGATGCTGGTGTAATTTTGGTCATTATTTTGGTTTTACAAATCTTTTAGAATGAAGTTGAACAGGATATGAATTGTATCCTTTTTTTTTAAGAAATATTACCTCTGCTCAGGGCTCTTTAAAAAATATAGTTTATTATTGATTTTATGTTGTTATTCTGTTTGAAAATTCAGAGATAGAACATGTTAACAATTTGTTTCTGTTACATCCAAACTACTTCTTTCTGAAGATGTCATCAGATTAAATCAAGAAAAGACTTACACGTTTATGGAACGGATCCAAATTAGTTTTTCAGGTGCTATGGTAAATTGGTGAGGAAATGTTTCCATTGATCCAATACTTAGAAATGCTCTGCATTTCTGTCCATCTTATTGCTTTAACGCAATAGAATAACTGCATAATTACCATACAAGAACCATGTTTCATAAGTATCTTTTGTCATATTGACTTGCTTTACTTGCCTCTCAAATGTAATTTCTGTACACATGTTTATCAATATTACAAGGACTTGATAGACAATGGCAAAAGATTGGTCTCTGTTAAAGTAAAAATACATTTTTATAAGAGCAACCAACCAGAAAATTGTATTACTTGTTGGACTCATTATTTTCAGATTTCTTCTTTAAGTGTTTGGGTATCAGGTGTTTAAATTAAGTATATAGAGGTTGAATTATCTCTCTTCTAAGTAACATTTTTGATAGGCTTTCTAAAATTTGAGACGTTCTTTGATTACAGTGAAGTGTTCACCTCCTTTTTTGTAAAATATATGTAATGTGTAAAATTGTATTAGGCAGAAAAGTCATTCATTGTAATGAAATATTTTAATGTTTTTTTTTAAAATCAGCTGCCTGTTCACAAATCACAATTCTGTCTCATATATCTAGTGCTTGTTATACATACGCAAATGAAACCAAGATTATTTTTCTGTCCTTGGAGTTAAATTTCAGGAGTACAGAAGGCAAGACATTATTGAACATTATTTTTTGCTTATGGTCTTCCAAACCTGATAGTGCTGAGATTTTCAGAATATGTCTTTTGGACCAGATGTTTCCTTGGGAAGCCTTCTAATAGAACAGCCAGTAAGAAAAAGGAGCTATCTAGTTTTTATTACTAGCATATTGGAGTTGTGAGGCGTGTATGGTACCCTATATAGTTCTTAAAATATGCTGTTAGCATTGAGGCACAAGTGTAGTAGTTATATAAAATGCAGGTGAGGCAGTTTTGTTGCAAAATAATGTGGCTTTCAGAAGGGATGATGAATTCTTTCAGAATTCTAGGAGTGGGTAAGGAATGCTCATTGATAGGATCTACGTGAAAAGAAAAGAAATAAGAAAAAAGTACAAATATATTGCGAGCATAGTTGAAGTCTGATATAATGAGAGTTATCTGAGAACAAGATAAAAACCTGTCCTAATATATCTGTTAATTAGGAAGGTATCCCTTGTTCTACCTACAAGTTAGGAAGAAAGTATTTTTTAAATCAAAGCCAATTCTTATTTGGATGATGTTTTAATAAAAAATAGTTATAGGGAATCTGATTATTAATCTTAAATTGTAGTATTTAGAGGATTCTAGCATCTATTGCTATCTCAGTTCCAGGAGTTTTTAAAATCTAGGGAAAAAGTCCAAAAATATATTTAATATGGGAAAAGGATCATGCTATGTAAAATTGTAGTTTCATAAAGATATTATTTGATGTAGTCTTTAAAAACAGGAACTGAGTAGTCAGCTGCTTATTTGAGTTGATTTGTTTGTGTTATTAATTTGAAACGGGTGCCAGCTGCATGTTAATCCATGGAAATCCGTGTTAGGTACCTATAATGTTAAGGCTTCATCCAGTCAAATGAGACTATGAGAGTGCATTTTCACTGCTGATACCCTTCTGTGGCTGTGCTTTCTTATGCTGCAGTCCAACATTCTTTTTGCTGGGAAGACACACTGACAGTCCTTAAAAATTGCTCAAAGGTTTTTGAAGAAGTAGTTTGCTGAAAGAATAGTTTATTAAATATAAGACAAATCTTAAAAGCGACTCATTAACAGTTGTATTGCTTAACCATTTATTTGAGAAGTGGTGCTATGCCAGCCTTTAAGAAGCAAGTGTAGGCAGTGTAAATGACATAAGTCAAACAGAAAAGCACAGCTATTTTTAAAAATATTTAATTTAAATAGACAAGTTGGTTTATTTCTTTAGGCATTAGAAAGTCTTGAAAGAAAAACATGGATTTAAAATCACAGCATTCAGCATTCTGTGCATAACAGTAATTTTGTTTTCTCATCGAGTATATAGTGAGGCATAGCCCCCAGTACTAAGGCAATGAATGTTTAAAACATTTATGAATAAAGCTACATCAAAGGGTAATTAGGTGATTATAATGGTACTTTTTTTGAGATAGCTAATTTAAAAAACTCTATTGCTCCAATTATTTTAGTAATGCTAATGTATTAGCAACCTCCAAATTTGTTGCAGCCAGCTACAATTAAAAAAAAAAAGTTTGAAACTTGAGATTCCATGTGACATCCAACAGGGTGAAGCTGTAATAAATTTTGATCTTAATAATTTTCATTCTTATGCACTTTTTTGCTCATAACCAGCCATTGAGTGCTTTTTAAATGACCCTGTGGTCTTGCGCCATACATGAATGCCAGACTATTCTGATGTGTTGTATGGTAGTTGCACTTGCTGCTGCTCACTGTTATTTCCGAGGTGGCAGGCAATGATGTATCTGCTTCCATTGCCAACCTCTGTTATAACCTATGTAGTTGTGAAGGCTGCTCTAATTTATGTCTTTAACTAGCCAGTCTACTGCCAGCTCAGTGCTGCAGAAATAGTGAGATGCAGGCAGTTGTTGCAAATTGCTGTTTCTTTTCTTCTCCCCTTTAGGTATAACTAAATGAATAAAATAAATCTTTGTTTATCTCTTTACATCTAAAGCTTAAGCTATTTGTAAACATTTCTTCATCTTATTATAAACACTTTTCTGACATCATGACAGTCTGATAAAAAGGAAAGAGCCAGGGAGAAAATGAGTTTTCATGGTTCCTATACCAGGACAGCTTTGTCATCTTTACTTTTTCTAAATCAATTAGTAGAATTTCAGGTTGCCAGTGTACTTCAGTCAATTTTTCATTGGTGATGCCGGAATTTCATTACTTACTAAATATTTCTTATGATTCTATAAACAGACTGTACAAAATAGTGTTCTTTTCCCATTTTCCCAGTCACACATAAAATCAGGGAATGTCCTTCCTCTCTGTCCTAAAACTCTTAACAAAAAATAAATTAGCACTTCAGGAGCAGTATTCTTTAATTTCTTATGCTTCACTACTTAAACCATGGTGAAAGAAAAAAAAAGTATGGAAAAGAAATTAATCTTTTTCTTCCCTTTGAAATCAGTATCACCCTCCTGATTCACCTTATAGAAAAATGTTGATGTCCCATCTTTCCATTTTGTGATCCGATTGTAACACTCTCACCAGTCAGTTTGGGCCATGATATTAGTATGTGGAGAACATATTTGAAGGCTTTTCCATGAAAATTCAAAGCACAAGAGCAACACTGAAATGAATGTGTAACAGTATATATTACAAAACTCAGTGTGATCACTGATAACCATTGTATAATGCTTATATTCATCCAGTCTCAAAATAGACGAATAATGAGCTGTTAGGTGTATCAGCCTAGAAAAGTGATTACATTTTTTCTTTTCCTATGATTTTCAAAATCTTGTATTGTGTTTATTGGGGAAAAGAACTTCATACCTTTATTAGAACCTCAGTATCTGCATTTATATTTATGATGTTCAAAACATAACACTGAAACCTGCAAGTTGTGAAGGATAAAAAGACATGTTTAAATAGAGAAGCTAAATTACTCCTTCCAAGAGCCAATAAAACTGAAAAGCATTCACTGTAAAAGTAATAAAAAGTTACGAGTCCCATTTTATTAAAACTACTATCCACTTTCCTGATGAAGCTGGATTACTTAGAAGATAGACTAGTGACATTTTATGTCTACTTGGGGGTTTATGTCTAAGGTGAGGTCCCTGAAATTAATATAGTTATTAATACCATTAGCTGAACCAATCTACTATTTTTAACCCTTTGAGTATCTACATACTTTGACTATGATGAAGATATAATGACAGACAAGAAAAGAAAGAAAACAGGATAGTGATGAGTAGTAAGACACTAAATTAGATGGAGCAGATAATGGAAGAGTCAACTGCGGTGTATAAACTGCCCAATATTGGTATGAAAGGAGGAAGAATGAGGTCCATGGGACAAACCTTTTTCTTGATTTGAAAGAGAGAAAAGCCCAGGCAGTTAAGAATAAAAGTATGTATCAGACAACACTAGGAAAAGTTCTTTCTGATGTCAGTGGTCAGACATCTCCCACTGTGTAGTGTTTGCATGACCAGGCTTTGGGAGGGTGCGTGCTACAGGTGCTACAGCTTCCCTGGTGTCCAGCAGAGTCAGTGCCAGCCAGCTCCAGGACAGACCCTCTACTGGCCATGGCTGAACCCATCAGTGATGGTGATAGTGCCTCTGGGATAACAGATTTAAGAGGGAAAAAAATCCTGCTGAATGGCAACTTCAGCTGGAGAGAGGAGCAAGATTGTGTGAGAAAAATGAAGGTGCAGACCCCCAAGTCAGTGAAGGAGGGGCAGGAGGTGCTGCAGGTGCCAGAGCTGAGGTTCCCTTGCAGCCCGTAGTGCAGACCATAGTGAGGCAGCTGTGCCCCCTGCAGCCCATGAAGATCCGTGATAGAGCAGAGATCCACCTGCAGCATGTGGAGGACCCCACGCTGAAGCAGGTTGATGACCAAAGGAGACTTTGGCCCTATGGGAAGCTTATGCTGGGGCAGGCTCCTGGTAGGATCCATATAGAGGTGCCCACACTGGAGCAGGTTTTCTGGCAGGACTTGTGACCCTGGGGGCAGGCCATGTGGAGCAATACTGTTCCTGAAGTACTGCACCCCATGGGAGAGACCCGCACTGGAGCAGGGGAAGAATGAGGAGTCCTCCCTGCAAGAAGGAATGAGCAGCAGAGACGTGTGAAGAACTGACTGCAGCCCCCATGCCCTGTCCACCTGCACTGCTGGGGGGGAGCTGATAGAGAATTTGGGAGTAAAGGTAGGCCCAGGAAGATGGGAGAGGTGGGGGGAAAGGTGTTTTAAATTTTATTTCTCATTATCCTACTAATCCTTCCCAAGTCATGTTTTTCCCATGATGGTATAATTGGTGAGTGATCTTCCCCTGTCTTTATCTCAACCCACAAGCCTTTCACTGTATTCCCTGTCCAGCTGAGAGGGTGAGTGGTAGAGCAGCTTTGGTGAGCACCTGGCATCCAGCCAGGGTCAGCAAAACAAAACTCCTTGAATAGTCAGAAGTCTTCCCTTTCAGACATTCAAGTGATGTCATTGAGAGTTGCACATTATAAAATATTTTAGTGTTTATAAAATGACCAAAGGAAAATTTCAAAATTATTTTTCGTCTGCAGAAAGGGTCCATTTTTCCAATGAGTAGAACTGCATCATCAGTTTTGCTGCATTGGAACCTTCTTTGGTTTTGGTATTTATGACTGCAAAGCTTACAACAAGCACATTCTTAAAAAAACTCTTATTATCTGTAAAAAGCAATATAGGAGCACAAAGCCAAAGAAAATTGTGTTCCAAATGTGCAGCAATTACCCAAAGATGGGAAGCTTGGACTATTAATTATTCTATATTGAATTTCTTTGTTGTTTGTTATGAAATTTAGGAAATAACTGGCTATGTTATACATGCTGTTTTTGAATAAAATTGCTTTTCTTTTAATTCAACATGATGTGAACAAGCAAACATAAAATAGAGAGCTATAATTTAAAACCAATTAATTAATGACTTAAATAATGTAAAGGTGCATTTTCATTTGACCAAAGGTGAAAAAAAATCTAAAAAAAAGCTGGTAAATTGTTGAGTCTGTTATCATTATTAGTACAACATTTTGTGTCATCAGAAGGTCTTAGAAAACTGTCTTCTGTGTCTTTTAACATGTATAGAAACTTGATGTCATAAAATTAGTCTTTAGGATCAGTTGGATTTCTGTCAGCCCAGTTTGTACAAGATGAGCAGTAGGAGCTGTCAGATAAAAGTTCCAAAAAACAGCAGATATTCCATAGGTAATAATGAGATTTAAGTTCCTCCTCTCTGTATCACTTAAAATCACAGTAAATAAGCTCAAACAGACAGTTGTAAGACAGCACCTTTGATATGTGCATCATAGTAAGTGTAAAGAGTAAAAATTTGAATGACTTAGTGATTTAAAAATATTTTAACCCATGACAAATATTAAATACTGATGTGTAGCCAGAAGCACTGGCTGGGAAAATAGCCTCTTTTTGGTAAAAGAAAATTTATGTTTAGATCATTTCAGTACTCAAGTACTCAAAGTTCATTAAAGAGAAAGCAAGATATCTAAAACTTATCATTTGTATCTATTGAACCTCAAAAATTTTGACGGAAGTGTTCTCTCAGGTTTCTTTTCCTAATGTGGATCATTATCTGCTTCATCATGAAATCAGTGATTATATTTAGTGTTATTATGTGAAATACACTGTTTTCATTAGGTGATATTCTAAATTTGAGTCACATCTTACTGTAACACACAGCTAACTTCCTTTAGTAAATTTGGTATGACATTGTGAATAGGTCAAAATATAGTTTATTAGTTGAAAACAAAGTATCACTTTTAGTTTATCTGTTATTATTTTCATATGATTTCCTGTTTGTGCATCAATCTCGTCAGATAAAGCATCATAGAGACTGAAGAAAATAAGAAATAAACTTATCACGAGAAAAACCTTGGAATTATTTTAAGAGTGTTATTTGTGAGGTGAGAAATTTGAGACAATGTTTTTAAGAGATGAAAGACTATGGACATTATTCACTGTAGAAGCAGCCCTTTCTGAAAAGGTGAGTCAGATTGTACTCTCAAAATTCTAGCCTTCTTGCCTTTTAGACATATGCTGCTAATGGCAGAAACGCAGCATAATTAAGTGATTCACACAATTGTATGTTGAAAAGAACAGTGCAGTGCCTTGTGGCTTAATACATCATTCATTCTCTTGATGAATTAAAGGTTAAAAGAGGTTGGCATAAAATGAAATAGCAGGCTGAAAACAATGGTCAAAATATAAAATCATATTGAGCAGTTTGGGCTACAAGGTATGGAATCAATTGTTACCTAAGGAACTACAATAAAAATACTGTGGATAGTATCTACAGCTGTGCAAAATAATATGAGGAAGAGTAACTGAGGCATTAGTGGAGTTAAAGCTGATAAGTGTCAGGAATTCTGTCCACATCTAAGGGACAAGACCTCCTACGATAATGATAAGAAAGTTTGATTCTCATTGTCTTGAGAGACAGGACAAATATCCTTTTTCAAGTAATTGATTGTCCATTTCATAGCTTTTTTTCCTGAATGCTGTAGAAAAAGCACTGTGGCATGCATAGAGGGATGGAAACAGAACAGGACTAGAAACAAAATCTCCTGATAAATGCATGACTGAATTCTGAAGATGACCACAAAACTAGTCTGGTTGTTTGACTAGTTCAAAACTATTTTGTTATTTCAGTCTGTTAGAAGTGTTTTAGTAACAATGTAAGTGTCTGAGCAGCTGTTTTCATTTTGGAGCATTTTGTGAACTATAAGCACAGTTCACAAAGCTTCAGTGTGATATGTAAATTGTTCTCTTTTTTAGCACTTTCTATCACTAATAGAAATTATGGAAAAAACCTATTAAATTATTTGCCCTATCTTGCAGAGTAGTTTATTCTGTTACGGGAGTATATTTTGACCTTTTTTTGATCATTGTAGTTCTTAGTTATTTCACATACTGACAAAAACATTTATTCTGTCTGCGTGTTCAATCTCTTTATTTTTTTTTGACATTGCTCAAACTCTTTTGGGATTCACATGTGTTCATATTCTTAGATTTCTTTTGTACCTAAAAATAGTAATACTACCTGTTCTTAACCTATTTTCCCATATTATGCCCTTGTAGATTCAGATTCACTTTAAAGATTTTTCAAGTAAACCCTTTCTTTAGAGCTAGAAAGTTGACCTGCACTCATACTTTGCTCCCGTTATTCAATGAACACCAGATATAGCTCACTTTATATACATTTGTCATTTTCAGGGGCTGTATGTTTGCTACTATTTTTGAGCGGTATGTGTAGGTTACTGTTGCCCCTCTGTTTAGCTTTCAAGTGGCATTTGTATTATTTCGTCTCCGATCTGAATAACATCTTCTTGAGAACAGCAATCATAATCTTACTCATAATAATAGCTTTTTTTATAATACCGCATTTGAATATAATAGAAAATTGGATGAATATATGTTATCTTTCCCTGTCATTCAGCATTGATCTGTTAAATCAGATAGAGACATAATCCCTACAGGGCAAATTCTGCACAAAGAGAAAATTAATATAAAGTGAGATTCTTTCTCCCTGGTAAGTAGCTGGCACAAGTGTTAAGTATAAAATAAACAAAAAAAAAGTCTTTTCTCATCTACCTTAAGATGATTTGTCAGTAATTTTTACAGACCTACAAAATTATCTTTACAAATTCTTCTAAATCTCTCTATAAAGCACATCTTCATAAATTCTGTAAATCTAGGAATTGTAAATCTACAGAAGGTATTAAAATATAATATACAAATGTTAATGAAATGAGATTTGATAGCAGAATTGTAGCAAGCTCTCATGGTACCGTGAGAAGATCAGAGCTTTGAGGAGAACCTGTCTTGACCCTCTCTTTATAGGGTGCGCCTGAAAAAGACCAAAAGGTTTTGCAAGTCATAAACCCAGCATATACTGTGTAATTGCTTTTGGATAGAGAAAAAAACCCCACACCATATAGCTATCTTAGGCAAAACAACATAAGCAGTGTTTCAATATTACTTATTCCATGCACAGTGAGTCCTTGCAAGTAGGTCCTTCATTCTTGGATGGTTTCAGCTACTACTTGACTTTCTGGGATTAAGAAAATTTTGAATCAACGCCTCTGATCCTTACTGATTTTCCTTCTCCTCTGATGCCTGGTTGCACGTGTCCTGCTCCCCTTGGCACTCCCTTCTCTTGCACACCTCGCTGCCTTTGGGACCTTCTGTCCTAGGATGGCACTGTCTTCTCCTGGCTCCATATAGTTTTATCTGACTCACTCTCCTTGAGGAGACAAAGCAGACACACAATAAAGTAGGTCACGGCCATCACAGAAGGCATAATTTAAATGAAAAGTAATCTCTGATCTATAAACTTTTTATTATGTCAGGACTGAGGTCCTGAGAAACTCATCCTAGTACATTAGGAATGCAAGAAATATAGTTCCATTAAATTGACATACAATTTAGCATAAAGTTGCTGATTCTAGTGTAATTCTTTATTTTGGCAAATTAGCAATAAAACAGTTCAAATAAACCTAGAGGATAATTACATGGGGAAAAAACTATTAACACATATCACCAAAAGCTGATATTTGGAAATGTCCACTATATAAAACCTAATGATTCATATATATAACTTGACATATTGAGATTAATCTACTGTAGCAGTTTATATCTGTGCAAAATTTGGGTTGAGAAAAACAGCCTTTGATGTTTGATTATTATTCTTTGAAACAATGTTAGAGCAGATGAAGAGCACCAGTGCTTTTGGTGTCACAGTATGTGGAACTTACTGACTGAGTCTGTTACAAGGGAAAAGTCTACTACTAAAATGCCCTGTTTTTTTGTACCATATCACTGGCGATCAATGAAAACCCAACATAACTAAAAAAGAAGGCATTGTAAGTGTTGCATTTCATGGGGGTCATGTTTACTTTTCCCTTGCAGTAAGTGGGTTTTTAGAAATAAAGAATTTTCTCGACAGAATGAAGACATAAACTGTAAGTATTTAAGAACTAAACAAACTCCCGTCAATCTGCCCAAACTGTAACATATGGAGAAAGCATCATGTGTTTCTCTCCCTCATGAATCTTGCTTCCAACAGATAGGTGTTCAAGGACTATCTGAGCCACAAGTTGCATTTGTATTGTTTTTTTTATTACCTCTGAACTAATTTAATATTCGCCCTCTGATAATTCTGATGATGCCCTTTGTACCTCTTAAGACTTTCAGTCTGTAAAATGTTCTGTGGCAATGAGCTTCTCACGGTAATAACAGTTGTAACACTGGAGTTGACAGTAATTCAAGGTTGCTTTGAAATGGCAGTTTTTAGCAGACATGTCTAAATTTAAATATCATGAGACATTTTTCCTTGACTTTGCCGTGCTCCAGATCAGGTTGTTTTGAACTTTACTTATATATTGGCTTAGTCAAATATCTATGCGGCAGTGTATAAAAGCAATAAGGAAAACTCAGAAAATAGCTATGTTCTTTTTAGCGAGTGTTAGTGCAATTTTACTTGTCCTTAATGTTGAGCTAATTTCCCTTCTGGCAGGCACAAGCAGTATTTCACTTTTTCATTAAAAGTAGAGAGAATGGGAGAGAGAGGGGGAAAAGAAAGAAAATGAGGAAGATGTAGTAGATGATGTAGATTACAATACTAATTGACACGGTGGTATAACATGCCACTGGGATAGTATATAAAGCTTTCTGCCTTTGAAAACTGAAGTTCATCTACTGCTGTTTGGGAACATGAACAGTGAGGGAATTTACTTTTTTCTAAGCTACTCAGTGGAATCATGATGAGAGGAGATGATCTTTCAATTATATGAAGTGCTCACTGAAACTACCAAATATCTGTATGTGACTCCTTGCTGGTGATATTCCAGACTAAAACTGTAAGCAAAATGAATTTTAGTCTTAGATAAAAATGCCTGCTGTCACTGTGCTCTTCCCTTCCCCCACTCTGTTCTAGCAAGTCACATTTATAGATAATTTATCTCAAATAAATTGGCATTCTCAAGTTTGTCCATATTCATATTTTGGTTTTAGGAAGAGCTATTAATGAGGTGCATTCCTTATTTTCATTTACGTATTTGCATAGTAAGTATTTCTGCAGTCATATTTTACTTAAGTTGAAGGATGAAAATCTTATGTAAAGCCAGTGATTCTTCACTTCCATGAAAGTGAAATGCACTCGGGAAGTGCATTTTGTTTTGAAAATAAGTGTGGTGTAGCAGTCAAACCCCTTTAACTGCTGGCTGCTGCCTTCCTCAGCTATTCACTTACTACTCTCTTTAAAGCGCTTCAGTTCACATCAGATGCTGAATGAGCTCTTGCAGCACACTAAAGCATCAGGAAGATAACCTGGCCACCAAAATAAAAGTGCCTTTGATAACTTTGCATGCTGAAAATGCTCAGTGATGAGCCTGATGGGCATCAAAGGCAGAAAAAGAGTAGGGAAGGGCCAGAACTAACCTCTAGCAAAACTGGCTTTGAAAGATATCTTTGATATATATTTTCTGTGTTCAGATTGCAAGTGCAGCCCAAATGACATGCTTGGGCTCATTCAGGGGGTAGTACTATTCAAAAAATGTATTTTTACCTGGCAATGGATAACACTTTACCAAAAAAGTCTTCATTAGGTAGGATGACCTGCCTGAATCAGTTGTTGATAATAAGAACTATGGGAAATGCAGGGGTTAGTTTGCATCATCAGAAGCAGAAATGCCACTGAGAAAGGGTGACCTAATGCAAGCTCTTACCAAAACTCAGTGCTCATTTTGTGGAAGAAGTAGGTCTTATTGAAAAAAATTCATCTTACCTTTGGGCATTTGTTCAAACTGTGTAGGAACTTGGCAGTGCCTGGAACAGAGAAATCACTCTCAACTGGGACCAGAGTGCAAGACAGCTATCAGGCATGCTGTTGTTTCATGTTTCTGTCACTAAACATAGCAAGTAGTATCCTCAGCTGTGCATTTTTGGCAGAATGAACTAATATTCTTTCACTTTAAAATTTGTCAAGTATTCGGGGCTGACAGACCTCAAACTTGTCTTTGCCCAGGGGATTCGTTGTTCAGAAATGGAGTAGAGATGAGAAACTTCTACCAAAAGCTTGAGGTTCTTCAATGGTTGGTGAAGCTGTCTTTGGCTGAAGTCCAATGCCTGGTTTGGAAATCTGCTCATGTGAAATTCTGGTTAGTGATAATTGCTTCATGCTGGTGACTTTAGCCAGAACTTTATTGGCATCCATGTGGAAAATTTGAATTTTTCCACAATTTAAGTTAAATAAATGTTATAAAAGATAAACCACAACTTGGAAATAATCTCTATAGAATTTGTGTGAGTTTTCTTCATGCCAAGTTGCTGTCGTTACAGAGTTTGGTCATATACCCATTCTGTTCTAAGTGCCTAAATATCTCAAATCCAGCCAGTTTTAGCTAATTAGTAATTCCTGTAAATAGGTTTTCTTCTATCAGGAAAACCATATGTTTAGGGGCAGTTTTGTAGTCTTCAAAACTGTACATGTTCTCCAAGTGCTTCTGGACTCTGTGCTTGATTATTGAAGCATTTATGTCTTGTGATAACTTTTCTGTTGTCAACCCCTTTTTGTCTAATGATTGTGTATCAGTAAATGGGAATGATATCTGCATGATTCTACCTGTTTTGCTTCCAGTGACTGATTTTAAGAGGTACAGATTTGAAAAGGTGAATTATAGGTGATTGCTTTTGTGTATTAATGGTGCCTATGGAGGGTCTCATTAACACTCACAGCATGGAAAATTCCTGCAGCTACCCTACAGAGCACTGGAAAACATGACTGCTGAGCAGGCTTTATTGTTTATGCTTCATTTTTCTAATTTATTCTCTAGAAGTGTGTTTTTGCAACCTCCATATGACAAATAAAATACCATATGGGGAAAAAAAAAAGAAGTGGACAAAGGCAGCAGGAATACTTTTATTTATCACAGATTTATTTTATTTTGGGAGCCAGGGTTTCATTTTAATAGCATTCTTGTGAGTATTTAATTTCCAAGCTGGTGTTCAGAGAGCAGCAATCAGTGATAAAGCATCTTGTTGCAATATTTACACTTGGAAAACTGAATTGTGTATGTACAGTGGACATATATATTTCGTGTCAGAGTTATTTTTTAAGTTATAGCATGAATTATGTATGTTGTTATGAAGGTATTAATCTGAATCTAATGCTACTACTTCTTGCTGATATTTGAGGGCAATTTTGTAAATTTACAGTATCTTAATTTCATTAAAAATTATTCCTTTTTAGAAAAAGAAGGAAATATATTTTTACACTAAAAAAGAGAGTTAACTTCCTCCCCCAACTAGTAAGAAGCAGGAGATACCCTGCAATTCAGGGGTTCAGTATGTATACAATAAGTCTCAAGGAGACCATATTCTTTACTACATACCATAATGCTTTGGATTGTTATCCACTACAGAGTACCTACTCCTTTCTGTCTTGTAATTGCATTCTTTGATGTTTAGCTGCAAGAACAAAATTGTCTTCTTGTGCAGGAAGTGGTGCTGCTGTTGCTCTATTAAATAGCCAGCACAGTGATAC
The DNA here is from genome assembly GCA_013396735.1 of Grallaria varia. Lineage (NCBI taxonomy): Eukaryota > Metazoa > Chordata > Aves > Passeriformes > Formicariidae > Grallaria > Grallaria varia. The sequence goes on along the minus strand of VWZG01005720.1, from coordinate 119,367 downwards.
AGCAATGTTTGGGCACACGTTACCCTGAAGGCATCACTCTTCTATGATCGACATCCAGCGTGTTTGCTCATGAGCTGGGAAGTTGCACCAGTGGCAGCTGAGCCTGTAGCTGTCATGCCACTGCACCAGCCACAGTTTTTGATACAGTTTGCTGAAAACCTCTGCAGAATAACATAGACTGATTTCACATATAACCTTATCTTTCATAAAGATTTACCACTAGAATGGATTTGGACTTTTTGGGTAGGAATTTCTTTGTTTTTTGCAGGAGAAGAAAAGGGGCAGAAGGAAGGGAGCAGGCTGCTGTGTCTTTGGAGATGAAAACTGGAAAGTCTTGCGTTGACTCTAGCTTACATCTAGGGTCTTAAGATGGATGTGTTTCATTACCTGCACTTTTGGGAAACTCATTCATGTGGGTTTTTTTGCTTTCATGATGGTATTTTCTATTTTAAATTATAATGTCTGCATGAATAGTTCAGGAATATGTTCAAGCAGTTCAGTCTCTCAAATGTTGCCTCTTTTCCTGCTTGTGAAATATACCAGTTGTTTAACTGATAATTTTCCCCCACATAGAGTTAATAAAACAACATAACCAGGTTGTTTGTGAATATTTCTTTTGAAGGTTGTGTATTCAATGTTCAGTATCATGATTTTGCAGATAAATCGTTACTGGATAAAGTCACAGGTCCTTCACTGATTGAATGTGTGTGTGCTTCTGTAAATAATTATGTGTCTTTATACATTTACAAATATCTTTATATGTGATTTTTGCTCTGATTTTTAAATGTCATGTTATTTGGCTTAAAAAAAATTCCTCAATTTTCATTTAAATGAGAATTTGCAAGCTAGATGTTGCCATCTGTTGTTGATACTGTGAAGATGTATGTGAGGAGCCTTTTGATTCCAGGTACTCCCTTTGCACTAACTCTTAATGTTCCATCCTGTATGTCTTGAATATTTTAAAGGAGAGAGCATATCAGAGAAAGATCTGCCAGAATTTTGAAATTCTGTAGCTTGTGACTGTGATACAATGGGGATGGGTCCATGGATTTAACGTCCTTTGGGAAATCAAAACATCTGTCTTCATCTGTTCAAGAAAAATGTAAAACCAAAGGTTTTTGGTGCACCATTCACAAAAAAAAAAAAAAAAAAAAA